>CM076578.1:1066907909-1067507909 GCA_034641835.2 Pinus albicaulis | reverse complement strand
CTCTTTTAAGATTTTTTATGGTTTGTACTAAAAGCTAAGTTTGTTAAGGTTACCTTATGAAAATAATTTTGTGTATGTTACTATTATTAACATTATGAAAATAATATTGTGTATGTTACTATTATTAACCCATTTAATTATAATAGGATATAGTAAATATCATGTATGTATTAAGTTGAGATTATTACTAAGACGGGGTTGGCACAATTTAAAAGTCTATCACCTTAGCGACACTAGTAATATGGTTGAAGATGAAAAACCCTCTTAGATCATCTATTTTATACTCATATTGGATTTGAATTTCAAAATATTTATGGCGCAACCAACCTTCTTGATATTTTAACTAAACAAAATTATGATGATCTTGAAACACTTATTTTAATGCTTTTTTAGCATAACAATAAAAAAGAATTTTAAGTAATATCTTTATGGCTTCTTATATACCATATTTAGTCTCAATGATGATAATCATCATTGTCACCATCATCATTACATACATTTTTTTTACTTAGTGGATGATATTATTTTTCTATTTAGAACATATTTTATTTTTTCTATTTAGAACATATTTTTTATTTTTATTTTTAATTTAAAAGGGCATGGAACAAACAAAATTACAGATTCCCTCATACTAGGTTGTAGAATGATCCCAACCTCTCTCAATTACTAATCATTTTAATTATCAAAATTAATTGTGAATTATAGTAGTAACAAAGTAATACTATTTGATTATTTTCAAATACAAGAGGAAAGAGAGAAAATTAGCTAAAATATTTATTACAAATGTTTAATTTTTATTCCTTGAGTGTTTAAGGATATTATATTGAAAATAATTCCTTACATTATTTCTATTAACATGAATATTTATATTTTTGTATTAAATTTGACTAGTGAATAATAGATTTTGCAAAAAAAATCTTACCTAGTACAAAGTTATTTAACAATATATTAATATTGTGTTTCTTACTATTATTGACCATTTTAAATTGACACTAACTACTTTTCTTATGTTGAGTACAATGTTGGCACCACTTCAAAATCTATAAGAGGAAATATTTTATAAGTCTAGTTGCGTTGTTCAATGATCAAAATCATTTTTTTATAAATTAGAGTGCAACAAAAGAGAAAATTTTCTTTATATGAATTATAATAAGGAATTGTAAGGAAAAATCACTTCAAACATTATTACAAGTGTCTAATTTTTTTTCATTAAGTGTTCAAATGGATTATAATAAATAGAATACTAATTAGCTACTCCATTACTGTTTTAATGGACCAAGTTTAGAAGATGTTGTTTTTAAGTGCATTATTGTGTATGTTACTATTATTAACCCATTTAATTATAATCTGATACAGTAAATATCATGTATGTGTTAAGTTACCATCATTACTAGGATAAGGTTGGTAGAATTTAAAATTCTATCCCCTTTGCAACACTAGTAATATGGTTGAATATGGAGAACCCTCTTAGATCATCTAGTTTATATACTCATTTTGGATTTTAATTTCAAAATATTTGTGGCACTACCAACCTTCTTGATCTTTTAACTAAACAAAACTATGATGATCTTGAAACACTTCTTTTAATGCTTTTTGAGCATAACAATAAAATTTTAAAGAATTTTGAGTAATATCTTTATGGCTTCTTATATACAATATTTGGTCTTAGTGGATGATAATCATCATTATCACCATTATCATTACATACTATTGTAGGAAGTTTGAACCAATTTAGAGTTGATAGGAGAAAATATTTTTTTACAATCAAATTAAATGTTGAATGAGAGTAATAGTATAATTTATTTATTATTTATTATTTGTACTTTTGTGTTAAAAACTAAGTTAATTGAGACTCCTTCTTCTTCTTCTTTTTTTTTTTTTTTTTTTTTTTTTCTGAATAAGACTAAATCTATTAAGAAAAACATATGTTACAATCAGAGCTTTGCCATCAAGCAAAGTAAAGAAGCAGGGGAGCTGGAAATGATAGATGATAAACCTCGGTCCCAAAAAGAAACCTAGTACATGCAGAAGAGAACAAGGGTAGCTAAAAGATAGAAAGCGAGATAGAGGGATCTACCTAGAGTGGGTGGATGCCTCCAAATGGCATCTTTTCACTTTCTTCTTGCTAACTTTAACCCATCCATTTTGACTTGGCTGGACAGGAACCAGTTGTTGACTATTCTGTTCTAAAGGAGGAGTCTCCTTATCTGAATTAGAGGAAGAGGGTGCATGCGTGCGTTTCTGTGAGATTTGAGGTGCCAAAGGATCCTCTAGGCGGGCCAAGGGGAAATCCTTCGTGTGCTTAGCATTTTCATCATCCGCTTATTTTTCCTCCTCATCCGAGCTGAAGGACTCTATGTCATCCATGGGGGGTGGATCACAAGGTTTCTAGCTCTTCGATTTGGATTTACCTTTTTTATTCTTCTCTTTGTCGAGGAACGTGACACAAGAGTTTTGGAGGTGTCCTGTATGATGGCAGTGATGACACCGGAAGGCAGTGTTCTCATAGTCCAAGGTTTGAGTCCAATGGAAGTCCCCAATTTTGAGATTGATCTGATCAGGTAGCCCATTGTTGATATCTATTTCTACACAAATTCTGCCAAAGGTGTATATTCCTTTCTCCCCCCTTGAGGTGTCCGTGGCCAAGAAGCGCCCTAGGGTATTCCCAATCCCTTGGAAGACTGCGAAGTGCCAGATATGCGTAGGGAGGTTTGGAAGTCGAACCCAAATGGGGAGCTTGGTGATGACAACTGTGGAAGGGTCGAAGTCTAGAAACCATGGAGTAAGGAAGAGCCCCGCTGATCCCCAGAACCAGGGGCCTTCCGTTAATGCTTTATGATAGTCTTCATTGAAGGCAAAGGCCACAATGAAGAAGCCTTTCGAGCAAAAGAAAACTTTGCAGTTTTTGGTCCAGTTGGAAAAGATCCACTGGTAGAGATCAGCAGATCAAGACCATAGTCCATTGAACCTGCAAATAATGGATTTTTCTGCAAATATTTGAAATTGATCCTCCAATATTGGATGAGAGATTTCAATGGAGGGGATATCCTCCCTTTTGTCCACCGCGAAAGGCTTGGGAGCCCCAACTGGTTGAGCAACTCTCTTAGAGGGCTGCGTATGAACCGCATCCTTATAGGAGAAAGCAGGAGCCGAGGAGGTTTGTCCAAAGGCTCCTCCTCTCAAGCGTAGGGAGAGCTTAACTGATGCATCTCTTTTGATATTGTAATAAGATAAGGGTAGGGGGTCCTCAAGTTGTTTACCTTCGTAGAGAAATCTCAGGAGAGCTGAGGGAATCCCCAATCTGAGTTCAAGATCTTGCAGAATGTCCTGCACTAGATCCGTGGCTCTCACCCATAGCAGCTTTGTTCCCCCAGATGTAAGAGAGATCTGGATCTGATAAGCGGAGGGTGAATAATCTACAAACCTCTGCTCTCCACCTCGAAACTGCTTCTGAACTATGCATTCTCCTTGTGTTCCCAGATCCAGAAGGCGTTTGGCGTTGAACACGGCTGGATGAGGGTAAAGGTCCTCTTGAAAAAATCTCCATTCCAAACTGCTCTGTCTCTCCATGCGTCTGCAGAGGGAGGCAGCGGCGCATGCATTTATCCCTGCTCCAAGATTTGCATCAACATCTACTCCAAGATCTGCATTTATCCGAGGCTGTGTTCTGTGCATATTCAAACAGGAGAGGCCGCATGGATATGCGGCGATGAATCCCACTGAGCTTGCATGCCCTGTTGTGGTGTCAGCGGTGGCATAGCCCAACAGGGCCGAGGAAGCAATGGCGTCGGCAGAGAACATTTCGATTAGTTTTTTGCAGAGCCCAAGTTAATTGAGACTTAATTAATGAATAATAGATTAATATGCAAGATATGTATTTCTTATAAAGTTATTTAATGACAAATTATCATAGTAAGGTGTCTAATATATACCAGCATAGATCCATCTTAAATACGGATTTAACATGAGCCTAGAGGGATCAAATTTCTTCATGTGCCATTTTTAGAGTGCAAAATACAACGTGTTATTTTTCTTTGTTTTACTTGTATTTTTGAATGCTAAATAGAGTATATATATGACCCAAAAAAACAATTAACCATAAAAACTTTATTTTTTTCTATATATAGTTATATATGAAGTTGATATCGACATAAATTAGTTAACATAGAACTTAAAATAGTTTATTTGAATCTCTCGCTAAAATATTTTTGAAAAGTAAAAGATTTAAACATCTATTCATGCATTTTTTTACTTCTAATTACTTTACAACATATTCATTTTTTCTTTAATTATAGGCAATATTATTTTTCTATTTAGAACATATATTTATTTTTTTATTTTTAATTTAATAGGGCAGGAAACACAGAAGCTTACACATCCCATCATACTAGGTTGTAGAATGAGCCTAGCCTCTCGGCTCAATTACTAACCATTTTAATTATCAAAATCAATCATGAATTATAATAGTAACAAAGTCATACAATTTGATTATTTTCAAATACAAGAGGAAAAAGATAAAATTGACTAAACTATTTATTACAAATGTTTAGTTTTTATTCTTGGAGTGTTTAAGGATAAAATATTAAAAAGAACACATTGACAGTGATTTAAAAATTAGATTCCTTACATTATTTCTATTATCATGAATATTTATATTTATGTATTAAATTTGACTCGTGAATAATAGATTCTCTAAAATAAATATTACCTAGTATAAAGTTATTTAACAATATATTAATATTGTGTTTCTTGCTATTATTGACCATTTTAAATTGACACTAACTACTTTTCCTATGTTGAGTACAAATTTATTATACTAGTACAATGTTTGCACCACTTCAAAATCTATAAGAGGAAATATTTTGTAAGTCTAGTTGTGTTGTTCAATGATCAAAATCATTTTCTTATAAATTAGAGTGCAACAAAACAACAAATTTGATTTATATCAATTATAATAAGGAATATTAAGCAAAAATCAATTCAAACATTATTACAAGTGTCTAACATTTTTTCATTAAGTGTTTAAATGGTTTATATTAAATAGAATACTAATTATCTACTCCACTAATGTTTTAATAGACCAAGTTTAGAATATGTTTTTAATTGCATTATTGAATTTGATTATGCATATTTGATATGGTGAGAAGTCGTTTTGGTCAAACAAAGCTTTGAAAACTTAAATATTTTATGGCACTGTCATGTCATTTGTATCACTACATGATTGCATTGAAATAATAAATAATATAAAACTTCTCCAAAAATAATATGAAGAGAATATTTGATATACAACAAATATTGAAAAGTGTGTCAAAATGTATATTAATAGATCCTTCAAAAAAAAATTACATTCATGAATCATATAAACCTAATCTTAAGATATTCGCTCAAGTAGGCCAAGAACAACTTCTACACCATATTTTTTTATCTTGGTATTCTTGCAATGTTCTTTCTTTAGCATCCATGCCCACACTATGGTATTAATTGGAATAGAGCCAAGTTCTGTGTCAACGGGATTTGGTATCCAATATTTCTCTAAAAATTTTCAATTGTGTTTCCCTGAAATAGGCTTCCACCAATCAACCTCTACATGAAGATTCTCACTTTCATTATCCCTAAAGATATCTGAGATGGATTTTTCCATCCAAATCATCTCTCCGGCATCCTCGTTTCCTGATCTAACTAGCAACATCTTTCCTTTCTCAACATTAATCATTGGATTGAATGTTGGCTTTGGCTTGTTGAATTTGGGTCCAACATATACCAGTTCATCTATTGCATTATCAAAATCTCCATCCATAATACTTGAGATTACATGTAGTGCATTATGATCAACATCATTAATGTGCCTTGTCTTGGGATAGAAATCCTCAAAAGATGAATCAGTTCCATCTATTATTCTATAATCATTATAGATTCCATCTAATGTATCAATAACTCTTTCCCAACACACCTTCATCATCTATATTCCATAACTCAAATGATTTTGACCACTCAATATCTCTAATCGATTCTTTGTACCTTAGTACTGGAATATCATTGAGTACAAGAAACTGGAAGTATTGAACATTAATATGCCCAACTAGTGCAGTTTTCCCCTCCTTGATGTATCCATTAAGGAAACTTTTGAAGTCATAGACATTGTCAATAAGTGTAGGCGGAAACACTCGATTTTTTTCAATTATGCGATATGTGTCCATCATTTCAGGTAAAGAATATATCTCTTTACTTTTTAGGTTGGAAGACATTCTTCCATAGGTTCCCTCTATGTCTTAATCGATGTGCTCCACAGGCAAGAATCCAACCTCAATAGTGATGAAGACACCAAGCGTAGTTAGAAGTGACAGAAACATGAAAAGATAGTGATTCTTATTATCACTTGCTGCATTGCCCAACTGTAACAACAAATGTGGAGGAAGAAGTTTAAAATCAACATATTGACTCTTTGATCTTTCATGAGATATAAAATCATCCTTGTACACTTGACATTTTGAGTAAATAGAGGTGTCAAGTAATGCATTTGTAAGTGGGTTTCTTGAACTTACACTCTCATAAAGTATATCACCATACATATCAATTTGTGGGTCTTCAAGGTCCCTTAAGCACTTTTCAAGGGATTTGATAGTAAATTGTGATCCCATATGTACAAATGGTTGGGAGAAATGACCAAAACCTCATGTCTTATGCCCATGTGTTAGCATACCTGTCAATGAAAAACTTAAATTTGTTCCTACAATAGATTTTTGTTTGACACGTAGCCTTGGTATTGAAGTCTTTGTTTTATCCATTTTATCATGGATAATTCTCAAATACTCCTTTGGAAACCGCTCTGACATAATTTTATGGACATAGGAGCAATATCTTCCACACATAACAATATTGTTATGTTTGGTTAGCTTACCTCGTGCCTTTTCTTCCAAATCTTTTGTAGTCGCTGACTTCATCTGTGCTTTCAACACAATACACTCACTGCATTTATTGAAGTTGGTGTTCTTTGAAAATGACACATCTTGAAACTTAGTATTCCAAATATTTCTCATTGTTGAGCTGTGATATTGATGGGTAATTGAGCTTTTGAAGAGCCACATTGATCTCTTTTTAAAAAGTTCTTTTTGTGTAAGTCGAAGGAATAAATATTAAAGGAGCATATGTTCCATATTCTTCAACTTGACGTGTTTGGTTTGGTGAAAAATCTGAATTATCCATTACAATTTTGTGCAATATTTCTATGGTTTTCATGGTGTGTGCTCGTGCTTTGCATGTGTTAGTGTTACCATGAATAGCTATGATATGTCCATGTCAAAAATAATGCTGGTAGTTATAGAATGTTCTTTGAGGAATCTTATGTATATTATACCATGATTTATTACAAATAATATTCCCATTAAATCTCATGTCCTTTACATTTCTAGCAATAGGTGGTAGGCCATGGCCATGGTTCCTTACATGACTGTGTTTGACATTAGTGAATTCAAAAAAATCATTAATACCATTTTTATGTATTTGTCTCATACCTCTTCTAACACCTGCAATGGCCTTCCTATCCACATTTTGAAGATAATCTTTTCTACAACATACATCTGCTGCCAAAAGTCAAATTTCTTTATCTTCATCTATTTTTATTTGAAATTTTGCAATTTTTATTGTAGCCATAACTTGTTTAATCCTTTTATATGGCCTTGTTACATGCATATCAATTGAGTTTATATATTTTTCATTACAAAGAGACCCATTCCATTTTTTAAGGGATTTGTGTCCTCTATAACATCCAATATCACCATTTCCTTGGGTGGCTCCTTGAAATTTTCCTTAACACCTAATATCACACCTTTTGTTGTCCACCAACTAATTTATTGGCCATATGTTGGCTCGAGGGGTCCTGACCCAGGTTCGGAGGTTAAGGTTTGCCAAAAAGCCCCTATACTACTGGCCCTTTAGGCAGTGACCTGCTTGTGCAGCTCAAAGTCTCACCCGAAGTAGTATGGGTGGGTGCTGGAACTAGGTTTCCGCACCCTGAGAGAGGATGGGTAAGCCAAGAAAAGCTGCGTCTGGCTTTATAATGACCAGATCGCCTATCTCAGAATCGGATCTATAGATCTCCTTCACATCCATGAGTGCAAGGTCAACTATACTTACTGTGCTCAACAAATCATATACTTCTAAAATAGTAGTGCAGCATTACAGTTATTCTTTGCATAAAACATAACAGAATAGACCCAGATGCATAAGAAACACTTAACACAGTACTTTCGTGGCTTAACACAGAATATGCATAACACAACAGCTATCAAATATTCGCATCAACAGTACAAATATATTCAACTATGCAACAATCTTTCTCATTCATTAATCCTTCAGTTCCTTCTTAAAATACCCAAACTCGACCTATGCACACAGTAGCAGGGTCCACACACAGCATGACTTGGGATATTCACGCACAGAGCCAGCGGGATTCCTTTCCCCAAAAACCCAAAAAGATCTACTAAGCCACAATTCGCATCAAGATCTCATCATCTTCTTGCCTTATAATTCAAAATGACCCTCTATTTATAACAATCTAGCCTAATCTTTCCTATGGTCCGCAAAACGTGGTTTGCGAACTCTAGGTCTACCCTTTGACCCATTACAATGCTTTCGGGGCTTTGACCCACCCCAAAACCCCTGCGCTAGACCTAATATAATAAAAAATATACAAAATCAGACCAATTTCGTAGCTTGTAGGAGACCATGTTCCAACAGTTCCCCAACACAATCTTGTGACTCGTCCCAAGTCACTGGGGTGGTGCGGTCTCTACCTGCGCACGTAGGGCATTGATGGTTGCGATCAGTGGAGGCAATACTTCTTGACTCTGAGTGGCAGCACTCTTTGCGATTTCTACAAGCTTCTAGTAGTTTGGTCCTTAAGTAGCCGCGGTAACCCACTTTAATATCTGGTTGAGTCGCTGGATCACGCCATTAGTAAATTCTGATAGCTAGAGGGCAGCATCATCCCATAGCTTCAAGAATTTTGTGATGGCATGCTTCATTCGTCGAAGATCCTCAATCATATCTTGGAGTGCGTTGCTAGTCTTCAAGCGTGCCAGATGTTGCGCAGGGACTAAGGAGGGCAAGGTAGCTTTGATCTGATCGAAAGCGGCTTCCTTCTGTCGTAAGTCCTGCTTGATATTCTGAAGAACCAAGTTGAACTGGACCGTTGTCCAGAGCTGCATGGCCGACTCGAGCAACTGGGTACCCTGATTAAGTTTTCCCGTAATGATATCCGTAGCTTCTGTTACCAGCGTAGCACGCTGGGCTCATACCTACAGAGGTGTGGCAGGCTATAATTGGGCCTGTAATGCGGTGATTTTTAAGTCCATTTGGGTCTTGAGGGTTTTTATTTCAGTTCTGGACACCTTTAGTGCTGCAACCAAGCCTTATACTGTAGCCCGAAGCGGAGCTATAGCCGGGAGCTCATCCAGGACCTCTGTACCGAGCTGGTGGACCATTGTTTCGAGCTGCGCTATCTGCGAGATAGCAAGGGAGACATCTGCAGTCTGTCATGCGATGATCGGCATGGCCACATCAAGCTATTGCTACGCAGTCTGGTCATGATGATGGATCTCTTGAAGCACGATGGTGTGGAAACCCTGTAACACCTCATGGGGCAGCTTTGCCAAGTCCAATTGTAGTCCCATATCTACTAGAAGGTGGGCGCCGACTAGGACAGTGCTAGGCAATGAATAAGCATGGCTTTTGTTTGAAGTTAGCCCAGTACTCCTAGTAGGGTGCAACGTATCTATCTTTTTCCGGAGGGCTCAAAGCTCAACCCGCATGGTGTCGATTACAACCTTTTGTTGTGCTTCTATGGCTGCCCACTGATCCTCTGTAGCCAGAGTAAGTGCGTTCATGATTTTCTCAAGATCACCATCAATTAGCGTGATCGTTGCATCATATTTTGAGCGTTGGGCGTGCTGCTTTTTTCAGGGCTCCTTTGCAAGCTCCCTGTGCCGCTTCGTACCTCAGGGGGATGTAGTACCCTTTTTAGGCAACCCATTCATTTGTAGGACTAGCTGCGAGTCGACCATGTTAGCTCTTACAGTGATCTGCGACAGTTGCATAACATCTTTCGTGGTTTCTTCCAAGCCCATTCGGCTAGATCTTGTTATCATCCCAGGTTTGGAAGGGGCGTTAACTTCCGTCATATAGCTTTGACGCCAATCCGTGTAGGGTTCGAAGTCAATTTTCCCTGCAGGGAGCCAGAGGGAAATTAGCTTATCAATTTTAGCATCCCCAGACCCCCTCAACGTAATGTCCACAGGCTCTGGACTGGTAAGCGCCAAAGCATATGCAGGCTTAGGGGCTGCCATATTAACGTAAGGAGGGGGTCCTGAATTTGGAGACTCACAGGAAGCAGAAGTGGGTTGATTGGGTATGAACAGAACACTAAAGGTCCATAAAATCATGCAGTAAAACAATACAAGAAGATTACAGAGATGATATGGAACCTTTGTCAGAGTTATACTTTCTCCTTTATAGTGCCCGTGGTTGTCCAACGGTAAGGTGAATCTTACTTGGAACTTACCATCAATAAAACGGTAAAAAATCACAAGAAATTGACTCATTAATTGCTAGCCACCTGTTTTCTGTAACGGTAATATTCCCTTTTTACCAGAGTTCAGTGTTCTAACTGTCATAGTTCGCACCCTATGGCTTTCCCACAAATCTACTGACCTCAGAAGAAGCATCTGTGCTGCTTGCACATCCTTAATTATAGCCAAAGTAGGGTGTGTTGTAATGTGACTCATGTGCAGCCTAAACAACTTGGCAACCATGCGCATCCCGTCCAATTCCGAGCTTGGAATAGTTCGGGGATCATCCTTTCCTTCCATTGGGTTGAGGCTGCAGTATTCACCCATGTGTGGTACCTGCATTCCCCATGATTTGAATGCGATGTACATGCATGGTCTACCCTAAGTCAAGGTGTCAATGTTCTACAGAGCTGCGTTGAGCGCTCCTGTGCCATCCACCACCCTAAATGTTCTCATAAACTCATCTCGCAAAGTCTCCCAATGGCAAGTGCGCTGATGTAGCTCTACATCTAAATACAATGCAGCTGGACGCAGTCCCAGATCATGGATAAATAGGTGGACCCATTCTTTTGGGGTTTTGTCACACCACTATGTTTCCCATGTGAGCAAATATCTGCATGGATCTTCTGACACACGGAACGTTTTGATCCATCTCACAGCTGGAGCTTCAAATTGTAGGATCATCTTATTCCGACATTCCTCCGAATTGTAGAATACCTTCCCGTGTATATCCCACCAGCGTGCAGGTGTTCCGTGTAGGGCTAGCTTAAGGGCCCATAGCCTACGTCCCTTGGGAACTTCTGCTTAGAATGTGCATAAAAATTCCTTAATGTTACCCGAATCCCCAAAGTAGGGCAGGTCTCTTACCTCGGAGGAGATGTAGCGGAAGTTCCTTGTGACCCAAAGACATCGTAGCGCCGAAACCTCATGCAACGGGCCTTGCCAATTCTCTAGTTCCCCATCAAAGTCGGAAAAGCATTCACTGTCTTTTTCCCAGCAGAGTACTCCTTCCGCCATGGGGTTAATCCAATCTTCGTCCTACGTAGTCAACTTTTAAATGTGATCTACTTGCTCCTCATTACGTGTTGGCTCTGTATATTGTACCTTTCGTGGGATCCAACGGTACTATTACTCGTGTACCGTTATTTTAAAACACCATGCTTTGCTTTTTGAGATTGATAGCACCCCCCATATCTATAGCCCAATCCAGTCCTAGGAGTGCAGGGTAGGGGTCCGCATCTTCTACGATTTCTATTACCTCAAAGTCAACCTGGGCCTTTACTCTTACGATATCTACCATTATTTTTGGTAGCCTTCCTAGAGGGATTATCTTCTGTTGATTCGCCATGCAAAGCTGAATGGTGGACCATTCCAACTTAGGTTCTCCCATTCATTGCCATGTTTGTTTAGGTAACATGTTTGCATCTGATCCAAGGTCCAAAATAACCTGATCCATCTCATAGTCACCAATCTGCGCAGTCAACCGCATTTATCTTCCGATGTGTTTTTTATACCTGTATAGTTTGTGTACATCCTTGGTCCCTGGGGTCGGATCGGGCCATGCTGCGCAGCTATTAATTAATGCCTGAAGGTTCTCTACAGCCTTTGGGTTACACAACAGCTTCATACATGCCTGCAGGAAGGGCTCGACCCCCTCATCTGTCTTAGGGTGTGTTGGTACCTGCACAGTTGCTGCTTCTTCCTTAGCGAAGTCCTGGCCAGCTACGGCCACTGTTTCTTGTCCCTTTTTCATGTTTGATCCTTCTTGACGGGTCAGAGGATCCATGGTAGCCTCTTCCTTTGGTCCTCGGGTGGCCATCCCATTGCATGTTATGACTTTCACACTTGGGTCCATGTTCCTTAGCTCGGATTTAACTCTCTGCACATTCTGCGTAGGGGTGGGCTGTTTTCCTGCATTTTTGCTATTAATATTGGGCAATATTTGATCACATGGTCCAACTACTTTTCCTTGCTGGAGAGCCACCAAATCTCACGGGAGATATAGGTGACACAGGGTCTGATTGTACCTTATACAAGTTTCCTCGATCTATCATCAGATCATAAGTTCGACAGTTATGCTCATCGTGTCCTATTGACCGACAAAATCTACACCAATTTTGCTTCAGTTTTGGGACATACGCTCCTAGACAAGGGAAATGGTTCGTATCGTGCAGCCTTGTGATGCAGCAGTCATCGCACCATAACGCAAATCCGCTTGAGCCTGGATGCACTAGGTTAGGTTCTCCTGCCTGTCTATAATCTGTCAATAGTGGACACTGATCCTTCATATGGCCAGATACCCGACATCGTATGCACCATAGTTCTGTGCTGGATCCTTTTCCTCATTCCTTCCGCATGTTTTGAATTTCCATGTGCATAGCTCTGAACTGCTCCTAAATTTGCTGTACTCCTAACGAAGTATCGTCTCTGGGCACAGCTTCTAGTTTCATAGTGACTTCCACAACTTTTTCCTACGACTCAAAGGTTTGGTGACTCACTGGTATGCACAGGTGAGGCAACAGCATAGCGATGAACCACTCCATATGCCGTCTACCATCATACTTAAATTATCCTTCTCTGATAGCTTTCTTTAGGTGTTGATCATCTTGCCATACAAACTCAGTCGTTCCTTTCTTGAAATCTTTCACATTTGCTACGATCTACGAATAGGACTTAGGCTTTCGGAATTGTTGTCTTAAATCGTCCTTAATATCTTGAATATATGCGCTTTTTTTTTTAGATATGTATCGCATATACCAGTCCAGAGCTCTTACTTCGAAGGCCAAGGATAACTGCGCCCTCTTCACAATATCACTTGTCACATTTTTCATAGTCCATACTGAGTCTGCAACAAACCAAAATCGATCCATGTCCTCATTTCCCGCACCTTTGAAGGTGGGTAATTTCAAGTGCGCCGCCATATCTTCTTCTAGTGGGGTTTCAGATGGGATTTTACCCTTACGTGGTGGGCTTTGCACAACTATTCCTTCTAACGGGCTATAAACAAATCTATCCCCTTCTGGATTGGCTCGATAGTACTTACCGCTTCGTGTTGTACTTTCGTTTAGAGTGGAGGTCATTCAACCGTAGCTGCTCTTCTTCCTTGTTAGGCCATCAATACTTCTCTTGGAATTACCTGATCCCCTTCTCAAAATTCTCCCGGTCCTGGAAATGGAACCATTTGTTGGCTCGAGGGGTCCTGACCCAGGTTGAGAGGTTAAGGTTTTCCAACAAACCCCTATACTACTGGCCCTTTTGGCAGTGACCTGCTTGTGCAGGTCAAAGTCTCACCCGAAGTAGTATGGGTGGGTGTTGGAACTAGGTTTATGCACCCTGAGAGAGGATGGGTAAGCCAAGCAAAGATGCATTTGGCTTTATAATGACTAGATCACCTATCTCAGAACCAGATCTATAGATCTCCTTTGCATCCACATGCGCAAGGTCAACTATACTTACTGTGCTCAACAAATCATATAATTCTAAAATAGTAGTGCAGCATTACAGTTATTCTTTGCATAAAACATAACAGAGAAGACCCATATGCAGAAGAAACACTTAACATAGTACTTTCGTAGCTTAACACATAATATGCATAACACAATAGCTATCAAATATTCGCATCAACAGTGCAAATATATTCAGCTACGCAATGACCTTTCTCATTCATTAATCCTTTAGCTCCTTCTTACAATACCCAAACCCGACCCGCGCACACAGCAGCAGGGTCCGCACACAACAGGACTTGGGATCTCCACGCACACAGCCAGTAGGAGTCCTTTCCCCAAAAACCCAAATAGATCTACTAAGCCACAATTCGCATCAAGATCTCATCATCTTCTTGCCTTATAATTCAAAATGACCCTCTATTTATAACAATCTAGCCTAATATTTCCTATGGTCCGCAAATCGTGGTTTTCGGACTTTAGGTCTACCCTTTGACCCATTACAATGCTTTCAGGGCTTTGACCCACCCCAAAACCCCTGCGCTAGACTAAATATAATAAAAAATATACAAAATCGGACCAGTTCCGTAGATTGTAGGAGACCTTGTTCCAACACCATATAACCAAACAATGAATATAATTATCCCCAATTAAGCATATTTCACAATTTCCATCTATCTCTTCCAAAAAAATACCAAATTCCATTTCACCTAGTGCTTCACCTTCAACAATGTCATCCTCACGGACATTAACTAGCACTCCTTTGGAAATGCACATGCTTGTTCCCATGCAGTCATGTGTAAGAGAAACCTTTGTACACATGAATCTAACCCTATATTGGGGAATATTTATGGCATGATCATGATAGTGAGGTTGCAAATCTGATTCTGACCAAATCTCATAAGATTCCAATGCACCCCCTAGTGTATGCTCAAATCATGTTGGATGTGGTAGAGCAGCATCATGTTTTAACACCTTCTCAATTTTAACCACTATATATCATTTCTTTAAAATCTTTCCATGCACTTTATGTCCAATCTCGATATTGAATATGGAGCCCTCACCCACCTACACTCCATGTTGTAGAAGATCTACCTTGTCTCCAATAGAAAATGTAGAAGAAAAATTTGCACCTATAAACGAATGCAAATAAGGTTAGTATTTACTCAAAAAAAAGTATTATACTATCAATAATATTTGAACACATGCTTCAATATTTTTATTTACCTATGTTTTGCCTCAAATCCATGATCTTCCATGGATGTATGTACCCTTCATCAACATCCTCAATAAAATTTGGTTGAGTGACATCAATTATCAAAATTGCAACATAACATGCATAATAAGTTCCTGACTATGTATATTCGACCCTTCCTAACCCAATTAATTGATCATTAATAAGGAGATCAACATAGACCCCTTTTACCAAAATTATACTTTCCATTCTAGCTTGTACCAATTCTGTAACAACAATTAAATCATAAATTGTAATTAAAAGGTTGAACCATGTAAAATGTGATTTTATATTTTCACAAAAACACACAAATTTCAAAAAAGTAATATATATGCAATAATTTAAATAGTATGGTAGTCATATTGTATGTACTGAAACATTTTTCCCCACCATCTAGTGCCTACTACCAAAAATTACTTTACATGCAAATTACACAAAAAAACATATATGAAGACCATGCAATTAGAGATGTAGATAGTATCATAGAATGGAAAATATCAACTCATATCAAACCACCAAGTTCCTATTTAACTTCAGAAATGACACTTGTAGTATTAATGCATGTGTATAAATAATTATCATAAGAAATTTGTAGAAGTTCAAGATGTCTAAAAGCCCCATGAAAAAGAGAAATTATATTTTCACTTAGTGAGGATGTTTGATGTACATATGAATTTAACCCTATGTTGGGGAATATTTATGGCATGATCATGACAGTGAGGTTGCAAATATAATTTTGGCCAAATCTCATAAGATTCCAATGCACCCCCTAGTGTATGCTCAAATCCTGTTGGATGTGGTAGAGCAACATCATGTTTTAATAACTTCTCAATTTTAACCATCATGCATTCTTTATTTACCATCTTTCCATGAACTTTATGTCCAAGCTCTGTATTGAATATGGAGCCCTCATCCACCTTCACTCCATGTCATAGAAGATCTACCTTTTCTCCAATAGAAAATGTAGAAGAAACATTTTCACCTATACACGAATGTAAATAAGGTTATTATTTACTCAAGGAAAAAGTATTATACATTTGAACACTGTTGGTTGTGGAGCCTAATTATCTTGTTTATTTTGTATCATAGCATTGGGCCCCTGTGCCTTAATGGGGTGGCAACGCCCCCGAAACTAAAACAGATGTAAAATTGCCTTGTAAAATTATAGTAATTTCTAGTCAATCTGGACCGTTCATTAGGCGGATGATCTGATGGTAGAAGTTATGTTTAATTTAGGGTTTTTTGCCCTAGAAGGCAACCCCTCGCTTGCATGAGGGTATTGTATTGCGGCTGTGTATTGTATGTGTATTCTCAGAGCGAGAAACATATAGGGAGACTGTGAGAGAGAACAGAGGATATTACAGCGGATCTGCTGCAAGTTGTGTCTATTCATTTTGCTCGATAATAGAAAGGAAGGACTAGCTATTCGGGGTGGACGTAGCCCAAACTAGGTGAACCACGTATACTTGTATCTCTTTGGTTTTATGTGTTTTGTGTGCTTGTGTTTTCCGCATATTTTATGTGTTACATTGCTCTGTAATATATAATTTTCTAACAAAAACATGCTTCAATATTTTGATTTACCTATGTTGTGCCTCAAATCCATGATCTTCCATGGACGTATGTCCCCTTCATCAACATCCTCAATCAAATGTGGTTGAGTGACATCAATTATCAAAATTACAACATAACATGCATTAACCCTTTCTTCAGCATAATAAGTTCCAGACTCTGTAGATTTGACCGTTCCTAGCCCAATGACTTGATCATTAATAAGGAGATCAACATAGTCCCATTTTACCAAAATTTTATTTTCCATTCTAGCTTGTACCAATCCTGTAACAATAATTAAATCATAAATTCTAATTAAAAGGTTGAACCATGTAAAGTGTGATTTTATATTTTCGCAAAAACACACAACTTTCAAAAAAGTAATATAGATGCAATAATTTAAATAGTATGGAATTCATATTGTATGTAATGAAACATTGTTCCCCGCCATCTAGTGCCTACTACCAAACAATACTTTACATGAAAATTACACAAAAAACATATATGAAGACCATGCAATTAGAGATGTAGATAGTATCATAGAATGACAAATATAAGCTCATATCAAAGAACCAAGTTCCTAATTAACTTCAGAAATGACACTTGTAGTCCTAATGCAGGTGTATGAATAATTAACATAAGAAATTTGTAGAAGTTGAAGAACCAAAACATGGTCCATTGGAAAATATAAGAAATTCCAAGATGATGCTACATAAGATTTCTAAAAGCCCCATGAAAAGGAGAAATTATATTTTCACTTAGTGAGGATGTTTGATGTTTGAACTTGATAATCAAAAGCCAAACTACAGGTTTTCTTCCAAATAAAAGTTTTGAATGACAAATATCAACTCATATCAAACTACCAAGTTCTTATTTAACTTCAGAAATGACACTTGTATTCTTAATGAATGTGTATGAATGATTATCGTCAGAAATTTGTAGAAGTTGAAGAACCAAAACAAGGTCCTTTGGAAAATCTAAGAAATTCCAAGATTGATGCTACATAAGATGTCTAAAAGCCCCATGAAAAGGATAAATTATATTTTCACTTAGTGAGGATGTTTGAAGTTTGAACTTAATAATCAATAGCCAAACTAGAATTTTTCTATAGTTCAAAAGAAAAAAAAAAATCATTTTACAAATCTTTAGTTCCAATGTTAGCACTCCCTACCTATACACATTTAAGGACATACTATTTAGGATGGATACAAAGGGATGTTAACTTTAGGTCCTTGAAAAGTGTAGATTTGCGTTTTCCTACATTTTTATGTTGATGAGGAAGAGTCTTATCTTATGCATCCAAACATTAGTGAACTTTTTTTTGGAAATTCATAACTATACAACAAAATAGAGAGAAAAAAAGTACATGTTAAAAAATTGTGCTTGATACTTTAAAGTTGCATACATGTGCAATAGAAGCAAAATATAGTATACCTCAATAATACATTTATTTATAAACTTCAAAACTATACAGAGATCACATTATTCTCCATGGATCAAATAATTATGATTGGATTATTGTGTTTGTGCCAAAAGGAAAGCTATACCATTATCTTTCCTTCCAATCAAGCACAAATGTAGTGCCAACAACAACATATATCTATATACAATTATTTTTCACTATCATTGGTCTCCATAAATTTTTCCAAATTCAATAAAAGGGCACATAAAAAGCTATAAACCTAACCACTTTGATTATTGAGACAATGTCACCCCTAGAGCATTGGTTGCATAAGTGTAATGGTGTCTAGAAGAAAGCTATTAATCACTAGGTATCCTTCTAGCATAATCACAAATGCACTGCCAAGAATAATATCATAGAACTAACCTTGGTGAGGGTGAAATAATGATAGTTTTACTTTTGGAACAAGAACACATGAATCTAGTGCATTCTATAATTCCTTCTAACACAAATACAAGCACATTTCCAACAATAATGTTGCATTGTGAAAAAAATGTAACAAATGCAAGATTTATTTCTATCACAAACACAAACACATTTTCAACAATGAAATTGCAAGATGAAGGAAATTTAACACATTATAACCTTCCTTCTAGCATAAAAACAAACATATTTCTAATAACAACATTACATTATGAAGGAAATACAATGTGTGATACCTTTCCTTCTATCACAAGTAGAAGCCCATTTTGAACAACAACATTGCACCTCAAATGAAAGCTAACAATCAATATCATTCCTTGTACTACAAACATAAGCATATTGCTAAAAGCAACGTTACATGGTCAAATAAATATAACACGTGCTAGATGTCCTTCTAGCACAAACACAAGCACATTCCCAACAACAATAATCTAAGGCGAATTAAATCCAGCACATGCTAAATATCCTTCTAGCATAAATAGATGCATGTTACTCACAAAAACATTGCAAAGTAAAAAAAATCTTACACATTCTATATTTTATTCTAGCACAAACACAATCGCATTGCTAGAAACAACATTGCGGGGTGGAAGATATCTAACCTATGCTTGATTACTTCTAACACATTTTCAGCAATAACACTATAGGGAAAACAAAATCCAATGCATGATATAATTCCTGCTAGCACAAACACAAGTACATTTCCAATAATATTGCATTGCAAAATAAATCCAATGCAGGTTATGTTTCATTCTAGCTCAAATACAAGCACGTTGCCAACAACAATATTGCATTGTGAAACAAATCTATTGCATACTAGATTTTATTCTAGTACAAACACAAGCATGTTGTTAACACCAATATTGCATTGAAAAATAAATTTAGTGCATACTAGAATTCCTCCCACCATACACAAACATATTGGCAACATCAATATTGTAGGGTAAAAGAAATCTATATCATGCTAGATTTCTTTGTATCACAAACATAAGCATATTTCCAATCACAATATTGCAAGGTGAATTATATCTAACATGCTATTTGTACTTATATCTCAAACACAAACATGTCACCAATAACAACATTGCAAGGTGAATGAAATCTAACACATACTAGATTTCCTTCTCTCACAAACACAAGCGCATAAAAATATTGTAGGGTGAAAGAAACATACCGCATATTAGATTTTCTTATAGCACAAACAAGCATATTTTCAAAAACACCTTATGCAAGACAAAAGAAATCTGGTGTGTGGTAGATTTCCTTCTAGCACAAACACAAACACATAACATTGTAGGGATTAAGAATCTAGTGCATGCCAAATTTTGTTATAGCATGAACACAAACATATTACCAACAACAATCTAGGGCAAAAGAAATATAGCACATGCTATATTTCCTTTTAGCACATTACCAATAACATCATTGTGGTGAAGGAAATATGGCACATACTAGATTTCCTTCTAACACAAACAATTGAATTGCCAACAATAACATAGTAATGCGAAAGAAATATAGTGCACAATAGATTTCCTTCTAACGCACATACAACCACATTGTCAATAAACCCATAGAAGGGTGAAAGAAATATAATGTATGCTAAATTTCGTTCTAGCACAAACACAAAAACATTATAAAATTTCTCAATAAAAAATCAAGCACATGGTAGATTTACTTCTACCACAAACAAAAGCATATTGTCAACAACCACATTGTAGTGAAAAAGAAATCTAGTGCATTCTAGATTTCTTTCGAGCCAAAATTGAAGCATGTTGCCAACAAAAATATTGCAAGCTGAAGAAAATCTAACACATGCTAGATTTACGTATATCACAGACAGAAACACAAACACACAACAACATTGTAGGGTGAAATAAATATAGCATGTTAGATTTTCTCCCAGCATAGACAAAAGGATATTGCCAACAACAACAATGCAAGTAAAAAGATATCTAGGACAACTACTATCACAAATACGAGCACATTTCCAATAACAACATCGCAAGGTAAAATAAATTTAATGCATGTTAGCTTTACATGTAGCACAAATACAAACATACTACCAACAACAACATTTCATGCCAAAATAAACCTAGTGCATGCTATATTTCATTCTAACACAAACACAATCACATTTCCAAGGTGAAGGAAATCTAACACGTGCTAGATTTCCTTTTATAATAAACAACCAAATTGACAACAAAAATATTGTAGAGAAAAAGAAATATAGCACAACTTCTAGCCCAAACACAAGAACATTTCTACATTGCCAAGGTGAAGGAAATATAACATGTGCTACATTTCATTCTATCATAAAAAACCAAATGGAAAACAAAAATATTGCAGAGAAAAATAAATCTAACATGTGCTAGATATACGCATAGCACAAACACAAGCACACAACAACATTTTAGGGTGAAAGAAATGTAGCATGTTAGATTTTCTTCCAACATAAACAAAAGCATATTTCCAACAACAACATTGCATGGAAAAATATATCTATAACAACTTCTATCACAAACACAAGCACATTTCCAATAACAACATCACAAGGTAAAAAAAAATTAATCCATGTTAGCTTTACATGTAGCACAAATACAAGCATACTACCTGTTAGGAGTGCAGCCTGATTATCTTCTTTATTTTGTATCACATCGATGGACCATTGTTCTTAACGGGGTGACAACGACACCCATAATTAAACACTACCTTGCGGGTCCAAGGTGGGGCGACTGCGACTTTGTGGAGCCCCCCCCCCCCCCACCCCCCCACCCCAGCATGGGTTTTTGGAGGTAGCACCCCCAAAGCTAAAAACACATGTAAAATTGCCTTGTAAAAGTATTGTAAATTCTAGTCAATCTAGGTCTTTCATTAGCCTGCGGATGATCTTACGGTAGAAGTTATGTTTAGTTTATGGTTTTTTTCCCTAGAAGACAACCCCTCTCTTTATATGAGGGTATTATATCGTGGCTTTGTATTGTATGTGTATTCTCAGAGTGAGAAACAGATGGGGAGACTATGAGAGAGAACAAAGGATATTATAGCGGATCTACTGTAGGTTGTGTCTCTTCATTTTATTGGATAATAGAAGGGAAAGACTGGCTGTTTGGGGTGGATGTAGCCCAAACTGGGTGAACCACGTATATTTGTGTCTCTCTGGTTTTATGTGTTTTGTGTGTTTGTGTTTTCCGCATATTTTATGTGTTGCATTGCTCTGTAATATATAATTTTCTGACACTGCCAACAAAAACATTTCATGCCAAAAGAAACCTAGCGCATGCTATATTTCCTTCTAACACAAACACAAGCACATTTCCAAGGTGAAGGAAATCTAACAGGTGCTAGATTTCCTTCTATAATAAAAAACCAAATTGACAACAACAATATTGTAGAGAAAAATAAATCTAGCACAACTTCTAGCCCAAACACAAGCAAATTTCCAATATCATTTCCATGGTGAAGGAAATCTAATACATGCTAGATTTATGCATAGCACAAACACAAGCACACAACAAAATTTTAGGGTGAAAGAAATCTACCTGGTTAGATTTGCTTCCAACATAAACAAAAGCATATTACCAAACAACAACATTGCATGGGAAAAGGTATCTAGAAAAAATTCTATCACAAACACAAGCACATTTCCAATAACAACATCACAAGATAAAAGAAATTTAATGCATGTTAGCTTTACATGTAGCACAAATGCAACCATACTACCAACAACAACATTTCATGCCAAAATAAACCTAGCACGTGCTATATTTCCTTCTAACACAAACACAAGCACATTGCCAAGTTGAAGGAAATATAACACGTGCTAGATTTCATTCTATAATAAACAACGAAATTGACTACATCAATATTGTAGAGCAAAATAAATCTAGCACAACTTCTAGCCCAAACACAAGCACATTTCCAATAACATTGCCAAGGTGAAGGAAATCTAACATGTTCTAGATTTCCTTCTATCATAAACAACCAAATAGACAACAAAAATATTGCAGAGCAAAAGAAATCTAGCATAGTTTCTAGCCCAAACACAAGCATATTTCCAATAACAATATTGCAAGGTGAATGAAATTTAATGAGTGTTAGCTTTACATGTAGCACAAATACAAGCATACTACCAACAAAAAAATTTCATACCAAAAGAAATATAGTGCATGTTATATTTCATTTTAACACAAACACAATCACATTGCTACTAAGAACATTCCAAGGTGAAGGAACTCTAACACTGCATGCTAGATTTACTTCTATCATAAACAACTAGATTACCAACAATAACATTGCATTGTGAAAGTTCCTTCTAGCATGTCAATAAAAATATTGCAAGGTGAAAAAAATGTAAGGTGTGCTAGTGTTGGAAATATTAGGAGGGGGGTTGAATCAATATTTCTTTTCAATTGTTATATTATGACAGTTAAAATCATCCGTTAAACAAAAACACAAGATGTGAAATAAGAAAATAATTTTATTAATGAATTTGAGGACTATAAAAACCCAAGCTCTAACTTGTACGACAAAGTCTTTAAATCCTTCAAGGCTTCAACCCCTAATGAGTACTCTAATATTCAACTACAAATCCAAGCCCCAACCTTGTATGTTGACTCCAATCCTCTAGGGCTCCAACCCTCTCAGTTTTCTTCAACCCCTTAAGGTGACTTCAATATTTCTTCAAGCCTCCATCAAAAACTTCAAATAATTCTAAAAAATGTATCCAAGATAGGTCTGCAAAGTGCTCTCAAATCTACCTCTACAAAAACTTCATGTCTGCTTCAGCAAAAATTTTATGGTTGCACCAACAAAACATGTCTTCAAGTGCTGGTATTCAACTATACTCAAACAATGATCACTTCAACAAAAAAACTCTTAAAGTGTTGGTCTTCAACTATGCTTCAAGAGTGACTTTTGTTTCAACAAAGGCTTGAAGAATGATCAATTAGTGTCATCATTAATGCACTCTACTGTCAACTCAAAATATGCTCAAAGTGTGTTATCATTTTATCATTCGACGAAGGTGTCTCCTAGCATCTTCATGTGTGCTTTAAAGAATCTCCTTTGATATGAAAGGATTGATTTAATTTCGTTTCAAATATGAATTGATATGTTGATCAAGCCTCTCAAGGCGTAATATTCCTAGTGGAAAAATTAACAGTGATAACAAAAGCATGCAATAAACCCAACACAAATATTTTTCAGCAAACGCCCATAAAACAGAAATGCTCCAAACACACCAAAATGGGAAAATTTTATTATAAGATCTTGCTGGAGTACAATATAAACTCTAATATTCAACTACAAATCCAAGCTCCAACCCGATCTCTCACAAGGGTCCAACCTTGTATGAGGACTCCAATCCTCACATATTAATCCACGCTCAAACCTTGTATGACGACTCCAATCCTCTAGGGATCCAACCCTCTCAGTTTGCTTCAATCCCTTAAGCTGAATTAAATACGAATTCAAACCTCCATCAAAATATTCAAATACTTCAAAAAAATGTATCCAAGATAGGTCTACAAAGTGCTCTTAAATATACCTCTACAAAAACTTTAGGTCTGCTTCAGCAAAACTTTTATGGTTGCACCAATTAAACATGTCTTCAAATGTTGATCTTTAACTATTATCCAAGGATGACTGCTCCAAAAAAACAAGTCTTTAAGTGTTGGTCTTCAACTATACTCCAAAGATGACTGCTTAAACAAAACAAGTATTCAATTGTTGGTATTCAACTATGCTTCAAGAGTGATTATTGTTTCAACAAAGGCTTGAAGAATGCTTAAATAATGTCTTCATGAATGCACTCTATTGACAACTCAAAATATGCCCAATGTATGTTATCATTTTATCATTTGACGATGGTGTCTCCTAGGCTCTTTGATGAAGGTGTCTCTTAGCCACAATCAATGTTCATCCATTTTATTAATATGCTAGGAAAGAGTACAAATGAGGTGTTGAAAAGATTGCACCTGGGCGAGGTGCTGAAAAGATTACACCTGGACCTGCTCAAAGCAAGCTGAAGGATAGCTCAAACCAAAAAAAACACTCCTATTGGAAACTACTCTGCATGGATCAATGACTGCGTTGTTTTGCCCAAAAATGTTTTTGCTAGCTGACTTTAGGCTGCTAGTTCGCCTAGCTCACGTGCTCAGAAACTCCTAGGAATTTGGGAAGGTGATCCTTGCCCGAAACCCAGAAAAAACCCAGAAAAGGTTTCCTCTAATTCCAGCCTTCAAGATCTGACCCTTTTTCCCCTAGCGCCTCTAGCTTCTCGCTGAGTAGGGGTTTTGTAAATGAGTTCATTTGCTGCTCAGAAAATTCTGGGATTTTAACCATAGACTCTAATCAAGAAACCCGGAAAAACCCAGAAAGGGTTCGTCCTACTTTTGACATCGGAAAATTGGTGCGCTTGGGCTTGGCTCACCCAACTATTGGGAAATTCGAAATCTTGGCTGGAACTACTGGTAGATGTCTCCAAAATTCTTCCAAAATCCCTGGTAAGAGGTGGCTAGTCTCCCCTCCAAATCCTCCGCCTGAACTCCTCTTCTCTCCCACACTTCCAACACTTCCTCTCTAATGTGCTGCGCAATCACTACATAGTCTTTGTTGCCTCTATGTAATCACTACACACTCCTGCTATTTATGTTGTTTCAATCCCTCACTAAAGGGTTGAACTCCTCTCCTGAGAGAGCACTTGAAGTCCCCCAAGGATGAGGTTGGGATCTCCACTCGGAGAACAACACTACAAACTTGGATAAGAAACTCAAGTGTGCTCTAGTCGAAATGAAAAGAATACATTTTTTTAATGAATGAATGATTTCTATGGTTTCCCTCATCCCCTTTTTATTCTTTTGAAACCCTCACAATCCTTGAAACCCTAATAATCCCTTGGGTCAACATGAGCTGCGTTGGCCACTTGGCCCCTTGGGCTCCACATAAGTCGTGTTGTCCACATGACCTCTTGGACCCACATGAGCTGCGTTGTCCACTTTAACTATAATAAAGTGGATTTATTCTAAATGTTGGGTTTATGGGTCCCTTCACCCCTTTATTCTCCCACTGAACTTTAGAAAAGAAAAATTGGCAAACTTTAATATTCTAATTAGTTGTCCACTAATTAGGAATATTACAATCCTCCCCACCAAAATGTTGCTTGTCCACAAGAAATGCCTAAACAAGCCTCATCTCTAGTTGATGCTCCCCCACTATCATTTCAAAATGTGCCTGGGTCCCAGACATGCCACTAAATCTTCCCTGTCCTCTACATCGCTCTAATATGAAGGGATCCCTCAATGCCAGGTTCCCAAGCCCTCATGTCCAATATGAAGCTCCACCTACTCCGCTCACCATCCAAGTAGTCCATCGTGCACACTCCAAGAGTAAACCCTTGATGATACCACCTTATCCTTGCAAAGGTAGTGTCTCGCTCACATGATCTCCTCCTGCTATCATCTCGCTGACCAACCTGCCATACTAATGAAGTCCCCCACTCCATCAGTGACTCACTAAAGCCCAATGGAAGATCTACATGATCCCCCCATGTAGTATGAAACTCACCGATAAAGCTTATTGAGCTGTGTAGATTTGTAATGCTTGAGTCCCCTGCTAGTCTTGTAGAGGTGCCACCATGCTAATGTTGCACCACTCTGACTATGAGATACCCCCAATCAGGTGCAGACTGTATCCCTTTCTCATGGGGCCTTGTGGCGAAAAATATGTGTAGGCCAAGCTCATCCTACCCAAGCATCCCCATGATGTTGATATCTACCCGCCCACTGTCGATCATGACCGTGAGAAACAAGGACTAATACCTTCAATCAATTGGGCATATGTAGTCAAAAGGATGGGGTTAAAGGAAGATGACCTTGGACAAAGATGGGTGAGAGAAACCAGCTCTCTGCCAAACACTAGAGAGTTTCAATTTAAAGATATTTAAGGTCAAGGGATGCAATCTAGTTCCCTTGATGGATACTTGCTAACAAATTTCACATCTGAAGAAACAAGAGTTATTAAAAGATGTAACATTTATTAATATGGCGCAAGGTAAACCCTAATTCCAATAATTACAACAAAATGGAATAAAATTAAATTAAAATTACACCATTTATCCAAAGCATTAATTCATCAATCCAAGAAAGTCTCTCCATGAAAAACATATTCACCGCAAGATAATTCAATACCCTAATAAGCCATTGTAGCCAAGAGGAAGAATAGAAACTAGTGCGCACTCTTTCTAAGATAAATATTTGAGTATGTATGACAATGATTCACTCAATTTGACTCCCCTCTATTTATAGGAGGGTAACCAAGTCGAGTTGGGTTAATTTACAAGTAAAAGCACTAAAAAATGACTTTAAGTGTCCACAAGGTCAATAGGTCACAAGCCAATCTTAAGATAGTTTTCGTAATGATAAAACATAACGAAATTGCTCCTTTTTCTCCACACATGTGAGAAAAAAGAGCTTGAACATGACGTCAACCTCATAAATTGATTATCTCTGTCAAGCAATGTGCCAATAAGGTTCCAGTATTTCTCTTCACTCAAATGCATCTTATCAATATGAAAGGATTAATCTCCAGGCCACAACTTCTTATCCTCATGTCATCATTTGGAAGCCACACATCATCAATATAATGCATGCAATGGTGATGTTACAAGCCTAGGGCATGACATCATCATCAAAGAATGTACTATCTGTGAAAATAATTTGAAGACATCATCATTATTAGGGCTTTGGAACAAGGAAACAGTAATCAAGAAGGTGCAAGCAAGTCCAGCTTGGGGACATCTTGGGCCCTTTGGGGTACATCAATCTCAACAATGCCCTAGTTTTTGTGCTTAGTTGTTCAATGGTTGGAAGTGTGGAAGGTGTCAGACATCAATGTGAGGCTTCCTCAAGTGTTAGTAGCAAACACTCATATATGTGGGGAAATATTAGGTTGTAAGGTGATAAGTGCTCTTATGTTGGGCTAGATGCCTTCCCAAGCCATCCCAAGGAATATCCAATGTACCTAAGATTAAACATCCGAGACACACCCTTAAGATCAAGTGAGATTAACATCATTAGGTAAAGAAAACATAAATTATCATAGTGGACCACATTTAATGCCAGAGGCACACAAGTATTTCACACAAGTCTTGTCTTCAAATGTCTTTCTAACTGATGATTTGTTAAAAGTTTACCACATTTATCTTTGGGATGGCTATGGAAATGGAATATTAGGTGCTTCCAACCCTAAGGGGAATTTTTATAGGTGACACATCAATCCAAAAGTGCATGTGACATATGTTATATGGATTTAGAGAAGGAAGGGTTCTGCTAAATTTAGAAGTGCATTAATTTTGGTAGAGGGACCCACAAGTGAAGCTAAGGCACAATTTTATTGTATCTTAATTTCGACTTAGGAAAATTGTAATTTTCCTATAGTAAAAAAGTACAATGATCTCAGCCGTCCATTGAGATTTAATCACAGTCATTTGTGGAAGATGGAAGGCCAAGTCGACTTTATAAGGAGAGAAAGGGCACAAACTTGGCTCATTATGCACTAAATGAATTCTGTGTTCAAATCTGCAGAGAAGGGTTTATTAGATCAATGCACTAGGGCAAAAAGAGAGGCCAAATAGCCACAACAAATGCCTTCAACCAACGTAAGTCTCTTCCAGGGCCAAGTAAGCTTGTGCAGGAGGGCCAAATTATCTTGTACTAGTCCATACAACTACGAATGTAAGGAGGCCGAGTTGTTTAGAAGTGCACAAATAATGTGTTGAGGGACAACAAATTGAAGGGAAATTTTTCCCTCTAATTTGTAATAAGTATTTCAGATTTTTTCTAAGCAAATTAATAAAACACAAGTTGGCATGTTTTCCCTAGTTGGGGTTTCCTGAGTAATTTCTTGTGTATTGTTTTTATTGATTTCTTGTGTCTTTGTGAATTTACTTCCTGTTGCTATTATTTGTCAGAACACTCAATGTATTTAGTAAAATTGTTTGGAGTTTAGTTTTTCGTCTCTTTATTGAAGCATTTTTATTAAATTAGTAGTTGTGTATTAGAAAGCTAACATGGTATCAGATTGGGTCTGTGATTGAAGACCAGAAGGTATGTTATTTTCCTCGGGAGCAGGTGAAAGATGCAAGAAAGGGGACGTAATTCACTTCAGGGTTGTGCTATGGTTTCTTGCTGTGTAATGTAGGGAAAATTTGTGCTAGGGTTTTCTGCTAGCAGGATTTGCGCAAGGGTTTCTGAGCAGATCAAACAAGTCGGATGGCGTATTTGGGGCTAATATTTGAGGATCACCTTGATGGGGCCTCAAATATCTATTCTTGGAAGGATAGGACCAATGTAGTTTTGGAGGAGTAGGGAGTTTCGGAGTCTATGGAGAGTCCACCAGCTGCACCAGTAGATCCTTAACAACTAGACTAGCATAATAGGAAGGACACAAAGGCTAGAAGAATAATCCTAAAGGAGTCAAGGATCACATCATACCTCACATTTTGGAGAAGAAGACAACTTAGCCTATGTGGAAAACTATGTTAGGGTTGTACCAGTGTACGAGTGAGGCCAAAAAGCTGGTACTCAAAGATAAATTAAAAAATATCAAGATTACTGAGTCTAAGTTCATGATCTCTTACCTAATTAGATTCACCCAAGTGAAGGATAAGTCGGCTAAGCTTGGGGAGAGAGTCTCAGACAAAGACCTTGTTAGTTTTGGATTGTTTGGTTTTTTGAAATCATGGGAAAATTTACTGATGCTTTTAGTGGCAGTGAAAACCTACTAGGATGGGAGAGGCTATAGAGTGATTGCACGCAAGAGGAGATTCATAAGCAAGCCAAATTTGGGTCTCATGTGAAGGCTGAGCAAGAGGAGAATTTTTTCCTAGTTGGAAAAAGGGGCAATGCAAAGAGCAAGAAAAATCTAGGAGGGTTTGAGTTCAGTGCAGGAGGCAAGAAGAAGAAAGATTCAAAGATCTCAACAAAATGTTTTTCTTGTCATCAGTTTGGGCATTACTCCCCCAAGTGTCCAAACATGAAGAAGGGATCCAAGAAGGATCACGTGGCAACATTAGTAAAGGTGGAGGAGTTCACTTCTTAGTTTGAGAGGGATTTTTTTCACATATCTTGCATGGAAAGCTCAATGGCTAGCAATATGTGGTATATGATAGTGGAGCATCCTGTCATATGATTGGGAAAAAAGGTTATGGGGTTATCTTTAGCAGAGGAAAGGCCTTTCTAAAGCCTTTCGATTCTAGAGAAACTAGTTTTAATGGAGTTAGGGTGATGAAATTCTACATGTTACAATTTTTGAAAATCGTGACCTTGAGAAACAGCGAGATCAATGTGCGTAGATGTGACCTTGGGGAGCTTTGGCATAGGCATATGGGTCACCTACACCATGGAGCACTAAATATTTTGAGGGAGATTTCCACAGGGCTTCCAGAGTACAATGTAGACTAAAATAATGTGTGAAAGGGCTACACACTTGGCAAGTATGCCAATACATCCTTTCCCAACAAATACAAGAGGGCCAAGAGAATCTTGGAGCTAGTATGCAGACCATTTTTCTCTCCATCCCTGATGGGATAGAGATATTATGTCACCTTCATTAATGAACACTCGAGAAAGACTTGGATATTCTTCATGAAGAAATATGTGTTGAATTTTTGTAGCTATGTTCGGTCTCCATAACTATTTTTAGCCCTCCAAAATAAAAGAAAATGACAAATATAAATTGTATTTCAAGTCGGCTTTAAAAGAGGGAAAATCAAATTTTGAAACTTAAATTTTTCCTCCAAAATGTAAGGTTGGCTCTAAGTACTAGGGTATGAGTGAGGCCAGGAAATTGGTACTCAAAGATAAATTAAAAAATATCAAGATGACTAAGTCTAATTCCATGATCTCTTACCTAATTAGATTCACCAAAGTGAAGGATAAGTCAGCTAAGGTTGGGGAGACAATCTCAGACAAAGACCTTGTTAGTTTTGGATTGTTGGGTTTTTTGAAATCACGGGAAAATTTACTGATGCTTTTAGTGGTAGAGAAAACCTACTAGGATGGGAGAGGCTATAGAGTGATTTCATACAAGAGGAGATTCATAAGCAAGCCAAAACTGGGTCTCATGCGAAGGCTGAGCAAGAGGAGAATTTTGCCCTAGTTGGCAAAAGGGGAAATGCCAAGAGCCAGAAAAATCTAGGGGGGTTTGAGTTCAGTTCAGGAGACAAGAAGAAGAAAGTTTCAAAGATATCAACAAATTGCTTCTCTTATCATCAGTTTGGGCATTACTCCCCCAAGTGTCCAAACATGAAGAAGGGATCCAAGAAGGATCACGTAGCAACATCAGTAGAGGTGGAGGAGTTCACTTCTTATTTTGAGAGGGAGTTTTTTCTCATAGCTTGCATGGCAAGCTCAATGGCTAGAAATATGTTGTATATTGATAGTGGAGCATCCTGTCATATGATTGGGAACAAAGGTTACGGGGTTATATTTAGCAGAGGAAAGGCCTTTCTCAAGCCTTTCAATTCTGGAGAAACTAGATTTAATGGGGTTAGGGTGATGAAATTATACATGTTACAGTTTGTGACAATCATGACCTTGAGCAACAAAGAGATCAATGTGCATATATGTGACCTTCGGGAGCTTTGGCATAGGCATATGGTTCACCTACACCATGGAGCGCTAGATATTTTGAGGGAGATTATCATATGGCTTCCAGAGTACAACGTAGACCAACATAACGTGTGCAAGGGCTACACACTTTCCTTTCCCAAAAAATACAACAAGGCCACACTAGTAGAAAATGATGAAATTAATGACTAGGTGACTAAAAAAGTTAGTCACTGCAATCATTTCAAGTGAATTACTACTAAATTTGAGCAATTTTAAGTGACCAAACTAAAAATGACTAACTTAAATGACTAATTTAGTTTAGGAATAAAATATACGACTAGATAATAAGTGACTAAACTAAAAGCGACTGACATAAATGACTAATTTATTCCGGGACTAAAATATATGACTAGATAATGACTCAGAAAAGAAAGGTGCATTATCAAAAAAAGAAAATTAAAGGGAAGAAATTTGCCCAAATGTAGACCTAGTGAGCAAAGTAGCTTTACTTATTGAATGTGCTTACTGACAAGATGAAGAATTGTGCTTAGTGAAGATCAAGGTAAAGGCCTGCACTTGACATCGATCATAAGAATTAGCGAAGGGTGTACAAACAAGCAAAGAAACGAGTAAAGGACTTCCCACTCTATAAAGGAAAGGGTCGGTTGAGTATAGGTCCAATTACTTGATGTCCCTATGTTGGACCTTGAAAAAGACATATGAGGTGTTCAAATAGAGTTCGTCGTGCGTAGTTTACCACCATGTAGAGGAGAATAGTCGATTTCCATGCAAGGGGAACATTAAACACGTTGTATTTGATAATACTCTCACATAAAAAAAATATAATTCAAACATTCAATATGTTCATTCATTACAGGTTAGAATAATCTAGTCCACTCACAATTGAGAAGAAAATAATAAGACTATAATTACACACATCAACCATAATAGTGAAAAAGTAAAAAGAAAAAAAATATAAAAAAAGAAGAATTAACCAAATACTAATCACATCATAGCAAAATGACAAGTTAAATGTCCACACCATTAATTTATCTTAATTTATAACAACATTAGAAAACATACTAAAATGAAATTACATAATTTTATTTTCATTTATAACAACACTAGAAACCATACTAAGAGGTCACATAAATCGCACCAAAATTATGAATTCATAAACCAACACAAAAAATTCCCATCCATTGAAAGAATTATGGACTACCACAACTTTATTCAACCTCCAATGCCAAATTCATATAACAATATTAATTCCACACCTAGTTGAAATTTGAATTTCGAATCAACGCAATTTCACTTCCAAATTGCAAGAGATTTGAAATGGAGGGTTTACTTGGAATCCTTGTTTATTTGCGGGAAGGAATTACGAGGGAAAACATAGATTCTAAAGATTTGAAATCAAGGTTAGGTTTTAGTTGGAATCCTTGTTTTTTGTTCGCGGGGAAGGAATTATGAGGGAAACACACGGAGGGAAAAAACAAATTCGAAAAATTTGAAATCAAGGTTTTAGTTGGAATCCTTATGAGGGAAAACAAACCGAAGGAAAATACAGATTCGAAATCGATATATGATCATTATGAAGACGAGCATCATCGAATTCTCAATGGGGGTGGACGCCATTTGCAATAAGTATGAAAAGTAACATTGACAAACAGAGAAACAGAGGGAGAATCATATCTCCGGAAACAAAACCTTTGTCAGGCTTTATACCATTGTGTCATTGAGGCTGCAAAGCAGATAATTTTACCATACATTTCCCCTAGCTCGATTTTTAAAATGCCAGAAAAAAATACTAAATTTCGTGGCTTTTTTTGGTACCAGAAGAACAAGAGAGCGGTCATGACCCTGAATGCTGAAATTTGATACATCAAGGATATATTGCATGAAGTGATTCCCAAGTTGTAGAAATTGACTCAGAAAAAGGTCAGGATTACCTATCCTTAATTTTATCCAAGTGCTTTTCAGGGCTTTCTCATGGTTTCGTAGGTTTTCTCTTCAATTACTCGATGTTTTGATGATGTAGTAGCATTTTCACTTCAATGTTGAATGTTGAAGTTCCAGGCAGCCCGGATTCGAGGCATTTTGGGACCTAGGATAAATTTTCTATTTCTTTATTTAAATTATGTTTTTTGTATGACCATTTTCTTGCTAATAGGCTAGAGCCTTCCTCATGAAGCTCAAATCTAGCTAGTTAGAAGCTGAAATAAATGGAGTTTTAATAAATCGTAACGATACACATTCGATACACATTGTTTTCATTATCATATAGGAAAATTATTAGATCAAATGACCTTGAAATTTAGGATGGCTTTATCGGGGAAAAATGAGTGTGTATTCCCAATCCTGGCATGAATATGGTCCAATGAATAAGATAGGGGCATGCATTTAAACTTAGTGTCTTACTCTCTTACCGACCAAGTTGAACCTGCAATGATATAGCTTCATAGATTTTTAATTTTGAGACATCAGAGCTGAGGGATCAAACATAAATTCCTGTTATTAGGCACCCACACACTCACTGTCGAAGTTTTTTTAATCAATATACCTTCATGTTGCTTTGCTGCTAACAAGCTTCTCATGTAGTAGAGATACCAAATTCTTGAGGATGGTTGAAATGTGATGGAAAATGAAAATCTCCATAGCCATGATGGTGAGAGAGAGAGTAGCCCAGCAAAGGGTGGTCCTCAACAAGCTGGACTAGGCCTAGCTGGAGGGGAAGACAGATAATTTGGGCCACTATTATGTATTATGAACATATTATCATTGAAATTAGGAAGTTGGTAATGGAAAGAGGGGAATTGGAGGGGGAAGGTGGTTTGCCAAGAAGGAAGAGGAGGAAAGTAAGTTGGATGCTACACAGGTCAATGTAGCTTTAGGGGCCAACCCTTGGGAGGTTAGTCTGCCCATCTTCATCAAACTTGGATCATGCTCTAATTACCAGCTTGACTATATTTTTGAAACAATGTTGTTTTTGGTTGTCAATAAAATCATGATGGCTGTAAATAAGTCCTTCTAGTGTCTAGATAGTCCTGCTACTCATTTTGGTTGTCATGTGATTTTTGAAATTCCCTTCTAGTCACAATATAAAATGACTGCTATTATTGTATAGAACTTAGAAGTTCTCAAACTGCTTTTCAGGAAGTTTGGCAACCATGTTTCCTATGAGAGCACATAGTTCTTGGACATAACTTCTTTTTTTCACATTATTAATACATTTAGCTAAATTACATAAAAAAATATTAATGCTTTGGCATTTTAACAACAAAGCCAAGAAAATGTAAGAAACAGTTTGGGGTCAACATCATCTAAATTAACAGTCCTTTCGTCGTTTATTTCATTTCTATCTTTCTCATCTAGTACCTTGACAAGAAACTTGAAATTAATCTACTCTGTTCTCTTACAGTCTCAATATGGTCTGTGGATCTTGTAGGTAGGAGATTGACTGATTGACCTACAACTGCACACAAATTTACAACTAGAATCTTATACATTCTCAATTGAGTTCATAACCAATACACAAGCAACAAATCTCAAATAAGTACAACACCAAACTAAAACAACTAAGAAGCTCACAAGGAACTTTCTGACTAATAGTTTTCAGGCTCTGGATTTTGATCCAAAACCTAGTTCCCACCATGCTTGCATAAAAAGCTAATGATGCCTCAAGCAAACACCTAATAATGTTCAATCATAGCAGTGCTTGCAACCATTATAAGCTTATAGCCTGAAAAATCATGATAAGTTAAATAGTTATCCTCACAAATCTCTAAAATATGGCAATATATGTGGCAAAGGCTCTACCAACCTAATTATTTGTTTTCATGTATGCATTCCAGAGTAAATAGAATAGAATGTTACAAGAATGCAGGCTGGAAAATGGAACTCAAACCTAAGAGAACATATCAATTGTAAATTTTCTTAAATAGACAATGAATATCAACAGTAATTCCCTTGAATAAATAATTACCTTATGCCAGATTATAAGTGATAAGTTGGAGTCAATGTTGAGCCTAAATCTGCCTATACCTCTTAGAAACTATAACGGGAAATGATGCCAGAACAAAACAAGAAATAAGTAATAAATATAATTGAAGTGGACAGTAGTTTTATAAGAATTTATTTTGACTAAAGTATGGAAATAGCATATCAAATAGTGAAGTTTGGGAGAAACATCAAACTAAAGGAGAACAACGAAGGCTTATTCCCAATGTACCCTCTCCTCATAGGTGCCTTCACATTACTGGTATTTTCGACAACATTAGTGTAGGAAGATGAAATGGATTTCCTCAATATGTAGCTTGGAATTTTAAAGTACACAACCCTCACAAAAAGATTTGCAATCATTTTAAACAACAAAGGTTAGCTTGGACCTACTGCCACAATAAATTCCTGAAGGAGAATGATTGCAGATGCGCTAGGGAATACAATTTGATTTATGTCAGAAAGAAACAGGAAGTAAATAGAGAGGATAATGAAAAATTTGCTTAAGTAGGTTCCAGAGCCTGTGCAAATCCATGTGACAAATGAGCTTGAAATGGATTATGGGACAATCATCTACACGGGTGGAAAAATGCAGGTATCTTGGACAAATGGCTTGGATTTTGTGGCATGCTAGGGAAGCAAGGTTGCCATGAAGTTTTTGAAACTCATTTTACAATGGTTGACACAGATCCAAAGCTAGTCCATAGTTTGGAAGAACCTGGAACCAAAAACAAAAGCTGACCTAAGACTAGCACATGAGGGACAACATGACCCAAGGTTGTTAGTCTACCCATATTCATAAAACTTGGATCATGCTCCTATATTTTTGTAACAATGTTGTTTTTGGTTGTCAATAAAATCATGATGGCTATAAATAAGTCCTTCTAGTGTCTATATAGTCCTTCTACTCATTTTGGTTGTCACGTGATTTTTGAAATTCCCATGGATGGGTCTTGTCACAATATAAAACGACTTTGCTATTATTGTATAAAACTTAGAATTTCTCATACTGCTCTTCAGCAAGTTTGGAAACCATTTTTCCTATGAGAGCACAAAGTGCCTGGACATAACTTTTTTTTTCACATTATTAATAGATTTACCTAAATTACATAAAAAATGTCAATGCTTTGGCATTTTAACAACAAAGCCAAGAAATGTAAGAAACCGTTTAGGGTCAGCATGATCTAAATTAACAGTCTTTTAGTCATTTATTTCATTTCTTTCTTTCTCATCCAGTACCTTGACAAGAAACTTGAAATTAATTTTTTTGTGCTCTTACAGTCTCAATATGGTCTGTGAATCCTGTAGGTAGGGGATTTATTGAATGACCTACAACTACACAAGAATTTATAACTGGAATCTTATACATTCTCAATTGAGTTCATAACCAATACACAAGCAACAAATCTCAAATAAGTACAACACCAAATTAAAACAACTAAGAAGATCATAAGGAACTTTCTGACTAATAGTTTTCAGGGTTTGGATTTTTATCCAAAACCTAGTTCCCACTGTTGGCCTGTGAACATATAGATATAGACATCATCTCATGTAGAGCTAAGCTCAAGGCCATGGGGAAGGTAAGACAGTGTGGGAAGTTACACGCAAATGGTAAGGTGGGTCAATGACCATGCGGCCCATGAAGAAGCATTGCGCATATCGAAATACAATATCGCGACTCAGCAGACCGCACAGAGGAAATTCTGTCGACAGCCAAGTCAAAAGGAGAAGTCAGAGCAGACCCGTCAGAATTGCTGACAATAACAAATAGGTTAACCAATTAGGGAGGTTCTAGGAGTGAAATTCCAATTTTCTGTGGGCTCATCGACCTGTTGAAAAGTCAGTTGGGGACCACCCATCCCATGTCAGGGTATGAAGGTAAATGCGGTAAGGTAAAAGTCTAGGGTACGAAGCCGGTACCACGTGTCGGGCATGTGGCCTCTCGAGTCTCACCTACCTAGTCGTCCTAAGCCAATCTCCATGCGCCATGTGTCCATTCGCTGATGTCCTCCTAACTTCAGCCCTCCAATTATCACCCTCCACCTCACTCTAAAAGGACCACTTCCCTTTGTGTTTTACTCTCGACTGTTATTTTTTACTGTTCACATTGTTACTAGCTGAGCACCCGGGTAAAAGCAACAACCTGTGCAGGTCTTCCCTCACGTTGCTCTTGTCGCCTAAGGTATTTGGTCGGTCCCCTGTTGTTTTCTTTTGCTGTGTTTCACTCATTATGGTTGATGAAATGAAGAAAATTTCCCCAAAGACCCCGCAAGCCCGAGAGACAAGGACCACCTCTGGCCCTGACCCACTCATGGACTCTCAAGCCCAGATCTGCGACCTCATTTACCCTTTTAATTTGGAAAATATGCGGTCTGAGCTCTTGGGGTATAATTGGCAGGGTGAAGATTTGTTTAGGGTGGTAGACTCAGGATTATATTTTCAAATTCCCCCATCAGTTCATCACTTTCCTGAATTTATAACTTGGCTTGCCAAAGCTTATATTGAGCAGAAGGGTTTATTCCTTTCCGCACAGGGAACCAAGATACTCGAAATCACCCCCTAGCTAATTATGAAAGCCCTATGTTACCCTCCTTCTCACAACTGCCTTGAGTTCACCGAGGTAACCCTCATGTGCCATTTCTCGAACCTTCCTCTCAAGAAATAGAGGTCCCTCCTAGAGCTAATTACCACGTCTCATCTGTTTGTTCTACCACCCATGGATAAATTCCCTCTTTCTCTCTTGCACTACACCATCCAACTAATCCTAGCAATTATCTCAGGTATGCTTGGGGTAGACAATGTTGGTTGGGTAACTAATGCTTGTCTAGGATTTCTTGACCTCATGATGCAACCTAGTGTTTTGCCTGGTGTTCTCGCTTTTCTGGCCTCAGTCATTCAGGCTCATTTCTAAGACCTATCAACTTCAAGTTGTTTCAGGTACTATTTGGTGTTCTATTTGTTCTTGTTCGCACATGCAGACAAGTTCGAGGGCTTAGGCCTAGAAAAGTTCTCTAAGCAAGGAGAAGAGCCAAAATTTGTGTTTGAGTGGACCCTTTTAGTTTGAAAACATCCCAAAGGCAGGGGATACATGAAATTCATCACAGATTTCATGTCCAGGGCCTATGAAATTATACATGGTAACCTTCTGCCCAAGATTTTTCCTGAATAGAAAGAGCTACTTCAGTTCAATGAGACAAAATGTGTAGGGGACTAGAATTTGTTCAAGAATCACACTGAAATTAGGGGTTATGATTTTGAGATTCCTCCTTTCCATCTTCCAGCCTTCATGCCCACGAGAATCTTCACCCTCGAGTTCACCAGGCAAGTCCTGAGTGCAGACCAAACTCATTTTGTGCCTACGAAGAAAGGTTATATCTTAAAGCTCCCGAGTGTAGTAGGGTCGTTTACTATCAACTCAAGGCATGCACTTCCTTTGGTCGAGGGGCTGCTTCAAATGATGAACTTCCTACAAGGAGATGTATGGCATTATGACCTTGAGGGAGTCATTGCACAAAGAAGGAAGAAGATTAAGTATTTGACATATGAACATGAGACTTGACCTGAAGTTGAATGGAAAGCTAACTCTGATTCCTTGGCCTTTGGAAACAGAGATAGAGGCCAACTCCCCAATTGCTGAAGGAAGCTCCAAAGGAGACAATGCGTAAAACAAGGAGGCTCAGGACCAAGAAAGCTATATAATGGTACAATATTTCATGGAAGTGGAAGAAGAGGGCCACGTCAACAAAAAGCATAGGACAGAAGGACCTAAAGGATAGGTCATGGAACAACCTGATGAGGTGGTCCCTGAGTATATAGATCGAGGTAAAGATAATTCGAGGTTTCAAGTTTCTTTGGACACAACTTCTTCACAGGCACCTTCAGCATACTCACATATAGTTACCCTCGGGGAGGGTCCCTCAGAAATAGACACGGGATTGGGAATGGACTGGCCTCTAGGGTAAAATATCGAGGAGAAGAATCAGTCGGCCAGAGAAAGGTTGAAGGCAAAAATAGCCCAGTATGTTGATAAACACCACACCAGGCTTTTGGTGGCTCTCAACGTCGAAAATGACCAATTGGTGGTTGTAGTATAACACTCAACCTATCATCCCTTTCCCCTCGGTTCTAAGTACAAATCTCTGGAAATGATACTTGATCTGGCATTCATTCCATTACTCGACAAGTTGAATCTCGATAAAGCAATTGGAGAAATGCTGCACAATGAGGTATTCAAGCACACTCTTGCTTTGGAAAAGGCCCATAATCGGCTGGATAAGACGATAGCTACCCTAAAAAGGAAAAGGGCGAACTCTAAAGCTCTCTCAAAGTAGTTGGCTGAGTATAAGGCAATGATAAAGAGGAAGGGAGTCGACCAGGAGACAGTTGTGCAGATCCTGCTCAGAAAGACAAAGCTGGAAGTGCAAGCGTTGTGACAGAAGTTGAATATTCTCGGCTTAGAACGCATTCAGACAGTTGAACTGGGCCAAGTTGAAAAAGAAAAGAAATCCCTCTCGTAAAAACTCCTCCAGAAGGTTGACGAGATAACTGATCTAAAAAGAAGATTGGCCGAGTTGCAACAAGTGCAGGATAGTCATGTTTGTCTCATCTCGATACTTGAGGAACCACATAATCCCTTAGAGCACTTGAAAAAGGCTCTGGCAAAGCTGAAGGTCTTAGAAGATGAAGCTCGAACAATGCGTAGATATTTAGAGGAAGCGAAGGTTGCCTGGACTGAAAAGGAAAATTTGATATCGTCTTTACAGAAGGAGATGGACGTGGCTCGCAGAAATTCCCAGGATCTTAATAAATCAGTCAAGGACCTGAAGGCTCAACTTAAAGGTAACATGTCCTTGGTGGAGGCCAGGCAGATGATTTGGACTGAAATAATAAATAAGGTAAAAGATTATTGGGAATACATCACATTGGCTAATGATAAGAAGAGAATTGCCCGCGACTTCAAGGCACAGTTGGATGCAGGTCGCAGAGAGGGAAATGAGAATGTGATGATCACGCAGGGCTACGTTTAGTTTATCAACAAACTCCCCGCTGAGGAATTGGGAATGCGCAGAATGGTCGATCGTTTTAGGACGGTGATGGAGATCATGAGAATGATAAAGAAGGAAGATGCTCGAGCAAAGGCAACCGATTTTTTGGGGATAGTTGCCAGGGGAGTGGAAGCGTTCAACAATAAATGGAATAAAGTCGTGGAGGCAATATTTCCAGCCCGTTGGGATTTGTTAGGTGTGTTTCTCCCCTGGGAAACATATGAGCAGAGAATGGTCGAAATCGAATGTAGAGCTGACTCAACCCAGAAGAAGACATCTTGACCTAAGGCTGAAACCTTGGTGGCATCTCTCCGAAACAAATTTCTGTTACTGGCCAAGGTTAAACATTTTTTCTCAGCCAACCTAGATTATTCTGAATTAACTTAGCTCCGTGCATTGTTCTAACTCTTCAGCACTGCACCATTGCCTTCAGAAATCATGTGGCAGAGGTGTTATGAGCACACACATCCGCTAGTGGTGTCCACTTCCCAGTCGAGGATGCCCATGTCATCCCATCACTTTGGTTCATCCTCCACTCCAATGCAGCCATGTACCTAATGACCTTCTGCCACCCTACGACGCCCTAGATGAATGTTTTACAATTCGGCTTGTGCGGCCTGCAAATATTTTGTTTTGTTTACTTTTATAGTTATGTTGTTTAGTTAGTGAAATCATGATTTCACCGCTGTTGTTTTTATTTTTCCTGTTATAGGAGTGATTCTCATAACACGCTCCAGCTTTTGATCATGATGTTTTTTATCACGATGTATTTACGGGCCTATCAAGAAGGAATATCTGGACAAGAGCCTGTAGAAAACTCTCTATGAAGGAAATTCAGACAGATAGAAAGGGTTCTAGATTTTGTGGAAATTTTGGGGTCATATTGTGTAATATGTCATGTAAAAGCTATTTTGAGCTCTGAAATGCATATTCTGGAGAGTTTTTTTTTTAAGGCTAATATAATATAACTTCGTCTCCAACTGGATTCCAATTGAATTGATGAAAAATATGTATGTGTTTCCCTTATGTTTATTTAGAATTACCATTTCTCTATTTGCTATTCGAATGACTCATGTGTGAAAGACGCTAGATGTAAGTAGTTTAACTCATGAATTTGTATATGTTCTCGTAGAGGAAGGATTACACTCATGTGTTAAGCTATTACACAACCTTAATATTGTGTTTCGTGACACTCTGTAATCACTCATCTCTGACTTGACATTTTTTCTTCCAAATTCTCGGAGAAATGGATTCTTACAATGATTAAGCCCATCTCTCCAGAATTCCCCTACTAAATTCTTCAAGTCACCTCCGCCTTATATCCAAATATCTATTCATTGGTTTTTTACTTGGCCAATTTGAAGCATCACAGACGCATACAACCTCCTGAAACCATTATGAGTAAAAATTTTCTTGCATGAGCTAAATACCAAGAATCCTCAGCATTCCTGAACCACTGTTCTATGAATTCTTTGTAACTCTCAGAGGAATTTATAAGTGAATGTCTCGAAATCCTCTAATCTTAAGATGTCCTAGGTATTGGTCCTTAGAAACTCAAGGCTGTCTCTAGAAGTTACAACACCCACCATGCTTGCATAAGAAGCTAATGATGCCTCAAGCAAACACCTAATAAGGTTCAATCACAATAGTGCTTGCAGCCCTTATAGGCTTATAGCCTAAAAAATCATGATAAGTTAAGTATTTATCCTCACAGATCTCTAAAATATGGAAATATATGCCGCAAATGCTTTGGCAACCTAATTATTTGTTTTCATGTATGCATGCCAGAGTAACTAGAATAGAATATTACAAGAATGCATGCTAGAAAATGGCACTCAAACCTAAGAGAGCATATCAATCATAAATTTTCTTAAATAGACAACAAATATCAACAATAATTCCCCTGAAGAAATAATTACCTTATGCCAAATTATAAGTGTTAAGTTGGAGTCAATGTCGAGCCTGAGTTTGCCTATACCTCTTAGAAACTATACCAGGAAATGATGCCAGAACAAAACAAGAAATAAGTAATAACTATAATTGAAGCGGATAATAATTTTATAAGAATTTATTCTGACTAAAATATGGAAATAACATATCAAACAGTGAAGTTTGGGAGAAACGTCAAATTAAAGGAAAACAACGAAGGCTTGTTCCCAATGTACCCACTCCTCGTAGGTGCCTTCACATTACTTGTATTTTCGACAACATTAGTGTAGGAAGATGAAATGGATTTCATCAAGCTGTAGCTTGGAATTTTAATGTACACAACCCTCACAGAAAGATTTTCAATCATTTTAAACAGCAAAGGTTAGCTTGGACCTACTACCACCAATAATTTTCTGAAGAAGAATGATTGCAGACCGGCTAGGGAACACAATTTGATTTACGTCAGAAAGAAACAGGAAGTAGACACAGAGAGGATTAAGAAAAATTTGCTTAAGTAGGTTCCAGAGCCTATGCAAATCCATGTGACAAATGAGCTTGAAATGGATTATGGGACAATCATCTACAGGGGTGGCAAAAATGCGGGTAACTTGGAAAAATGGCTTGGATTCTGTGGCATGCCAGGGAAGCAAGGTTGCCATGAAGTTTTTGAAACTCATTTTACAATGACTGACGTAGATCCAAAGCTATCCCATAGTTTGGAAGAACCTGGAACCAGAAAACAAAATCTGACCTAAGACTAGCCCATGAGGGACAACATGGCCCAAGGATGTTAGTCCACCCATCTTCATCAAACTTGGATCATGCTCTATGTACTATCCTGACTATATTTTTGTAACAATGTTGTTTTTGGTTGTCAATAAAATCATGATGGCTGTAAATAAGTCCTTCTAGTGTCTAGATAGTCCTACTACTCATTTTGGTTGTCATGTGATTTTTGAAATTCCCATGGATGGGTCAAGTCACAATATAAAATGAATTCGCTATTATTGTATACAACTTAGAAGTTCTCAGACTGCTCTTCAACAAGTTTGGAAACCATGTTTCCTATGAGAGCAGAGTGCCTGGACATAACTTATTTTTTTTTCACATTATTAATAGATCTAGTTAAATTACATAAAAAATGTCAACGCTCTGGCATTTTAACAACAAAGCCAAGAAATGTAAGAAACAGTTTGGGTTTGGCATGATCTAAATTAACAGTCCTTTAGTTTTTTATTTCATTTTTCTCTATGTATTGGTTAAAAAGTTGTCGTGACCAATCATCAATCTAAAGTTAAAAAATTCACAAGGTATGTGTCCATGGATCAGACCCACGAGAGAGTATAACTTCTACAGGAGGACTAGACTGGCCATGACTCACAATGCCAATGTGGATGCATATTCTATGATCACCACACTGCTCTGTTTGGTCTTCTTCAGCTAGCTCTGTGCAATTTTATTCACATGTCCCTGTTGGTATCTACTGCCAATGTTGGGAAAACATTTGAGTAAGGAGAAATAATAATATCGGGACTGTGAATCTTCAAAACAGAGAGAACATGAAGAAAGAGATCAGGGATGGATTGGTGTAGAGGAAGGATAATTGATAAAATTAGTTATGTGATGTGATGGGGTTTAACATTTAGAAAAGGCATCGATTACAGTAATAGAAACAATAATAATGGTGGATCTTCAAAGTTGAAGAAACCATGGTTCTCTTGGATTTTGTTGGAGTAGATCTTCATGGGAAAATGCAGATCCATAGTTGCAGAATTGATTGCAAGGGCTTCAACAACATGGATACTATATTGGCCTGGGTACAGGAAGGTCAATATTGTGAATACAATGTTGTTGAGGAAGCTTGGATCAACACTAGTACAAGAAGGCCAATGTGAATACATTCCTACGGAGGAGGAATAATTGAGAAGGTTAGTTTTGTGAAGGTGTCAACTCATAAAATTAGTTGTGTGATGTTGTTTGTTTAGTGATTAGAAAATAGGTACAGTATGATTACAATTGGCTTATTTATGCTCTCACTTTTCTCACAGTGGCCAGTCTCTTTATGCTTAGAGGATTGCAATCAAATTCATCTAACATTTGACAATGCCTTGAACAAAACTTGCTACTAAACCCAGAATTCAAGTAGAATTTCATGCCCAATCTACTATTACATTATTAGAATTCATTGAAGAGCTATTTTCTAAACATTACTCAAGTCTAGTTAACCTTTCACAGCACTAACAACATCTCTACTTGTAGCAAAAATAGTGATAATGAATGGCGGGATGGCTAGGGGTAATAACGTGGCCATTCATATCATTGTAAACAAGCCACGAAATTCAATCCCTAAAACCAATAGATCTTCCTCCCATGCATGCTCTACGTGAAGAAAACATGCTCTACACTTCATTAACCATCCTTGTTTAGCTACTAGAAGCTTCTCATATTGGAATTTTAATGATGATAGTTTATTTTTTTTAAATGGGCCTTCTATTTCTTTGTCAGGAGGAATAACCAATCATATTTGTAGCACCACCTCCTAGGATGAAATCAGAACTACACTATAGAGATGAAATACCAAGTTCAGAAGAATACACATCTTCATCATTGTACTGTTGGAAATACTACCTCAAATTGTACATTTGACAATGCCTTGAACAACACTTGCTACTAAACCTAGAATTCAAGTAGCATTTCATGCCCAATCTACTATTGCATTATTAGAAGTCATTGAAGAGCTATTTATGAACATTAATCAAGTCTAGTTAACATTTCACAACACTGACATCTCTACTTGTATCAAAATAGTGATAATGAATGACAGGATGGCTAGGGGAAATAGCATGGCCATTCATACAATTTTCAACAAGTCACGGGGTTCAATCCCTAACACCAATAGATCTTCCTCCCATGCCTTCTTTACATGAAAACAACATGCTCTACACCTCATCAACCATCCTTGTTTAGCTGTTAGAAGGTTTTCACATTGGCATTTTAATGATGGGAGTTTATTTCTTCTAAATGCACCTTTGAATTATTTGTCAATAGGAATAACCAATCATATTTGTAGAACCACCTCCTAGGCTAAAATCAAAACTACTCCATAGAGATGAATACCAAGTTCAGAAGAATACACATCTTCATCATTGTACAGTTGGAAAGAGTCAAGACTATCTTAAATTTCACATTTGACAATGCCTTGAACAACACTTGCTACTGAACCCATAATTCAAGTAGCATTTCATGCCCAATATGCTATTGCATCATTAGAAGTCATTGAAGAGATATTTTTTGAACATTACTCAAGTCTAGTTAACATTTCACAACACTAACAACATCTCTACTTTTAGCAAAATAGTGATAATGAATGAGAGGATGGCTAGGGGTAATATTATGGCCATTCATATAATTTTCAACAAGCCACAAGATTCAATCCCTGACACCAATTGATCTTCCTCCCATGCCTACTCTACATTAAGACAACATGCTCTGCACCTCATCAACCATCCTTGTTTAGCTGCTAGAAGCTTCTCACATTGGCATTTTAATGATGGGAGTTTATTTTTTCTAAATGGACCTTTGAATTCTTTGTCAACAGGAATAACCAATCAGATTTGTAGCACAACTTGCTAGGATGAAATCATAACTACTCCATAGAGATTAAATACCAATTTTGGAAGAATACACATCTACATCATTGTATTTTTGGCAAGACTATCTCAAATTGCACATTTGACGATGCTTTGAACAACACTTACTACTGAAGCTAGAATTCAAGTAGCATTTCATGCCCAATCTACTATTGCATTATTAGAAGTCATTGAAGAGCTATTTTCTGTACATTACTCAAGTCTAGTTAACATTTCACAGCACTAACAACATATCTACTTGTAGCAAAAAAGTGATAATGAATGACAAGATGACTAGGAGTAATAGCATGTCCATTCATATAATTGTCAACAAGCCAGTGGATTCAATCCCTGACACCAACATATATTCCTCCTATGGCTACTCTACATGAAGATACACTTTAGGCTCTCATGTAATCCCCTTTAATTTGGTTAATTTAGGGTCACATATTTCTACTTACAGTCACTGGTTTGTTTGTTGTGGTTGAGTATTTATGCTTGTTCAGAGTCCTAGCAAGGTTATGAGATGTCAGATTTGCTTTTGAATATTTTATGTTTAGGCCTTTGAATGTTATGGTTAGTAGACTCCGTGACTTGGTTATTTAGTGGCTTTAAGATACAACTGTGTATCAGATTTTTTTTTTTTAATGAAAATATGCTTCACAGTGATAAAATCAACAACATGGGAGTAGTATACGTCTACATCAAAGATAAAATGTGATTGTATTAAATGCTGGTAATAATACATGAATTGTTGTCAATGTCATGAAGTCAAGATACATACCAAGAAAGACAACTCCTCATCCTACCAGTTCATAAATCCCCCAATACCTATATTCTTGTACACACATGCTCGAACCTTAGTGGCTAAAGCCTGGAAAAAATCACCTTGGGTTTCCACATCAGATTTGACCTGAAAGACTAGGAATATGTCAGATAAGGTATTAATCTTCACACATAATTTTACATCTCTCTTATCATGCAGTTCGAGCCTCAAAAGACAGAACTGCAAATTTCTCTTTGAAACTCATGCTGACAGAACTACTTTTGTTTCTTGAAAAATGGGTTATCAGACAAGGATTAAATGTCTGGAAATGCGTGCAACCAGACCACCTTTTCAGCATAGAAATATGTGTTGGAAACCTCTACATGTTCCTTCTCAGAATTTTTTCTTCTCTTCCAACATGAAAGGTTTAAAAGATCACTGCCAAAGCCTTCTTCCATGGCCAAAAGAACCACCTCCAGATAAGAAGGGCACACTAGCAGATTACAATGGCAGCCTTGCAAATCAATCCAACCTACAGAAAGGAAGACAACGACGGAAGCATAAATCTATCATGGGCCTTTTCTCCCTTTCTTGCAAAGAAATTTCTACTTGGCCTATGGGGGTTTTCCTCCACATTAATTTAATTTGCAGGTCAATAGCCCTCCTCCTTTTATAGTCTATCTTACTGATAAATTTCTAATACAATGTTAAATGGAATACTTTAGAAAGCTATGGATTCATCTTTTCTTCAAAGAAATAAAAATAAAACATCAACAAAAGTCTATGTCTCTTAGGTTGGAGTGCTCTTATATATGGCCCCTTTTGGAAATCGTCAATATTGCCAAGTGTCATCATACTATAGGGTGTATCTCATTTAGTGGTTGATTTGTGGAGATATGGTGTTGATATCTCTTTTAAAGTGGAGCACTGCCATATTATTAGCTTATTGTGCCATTAAGTGGTCTCCTTTTCCAAATTTCATCCTTACAACGTCCATGCCCACCCTTAGAATGAATTTTCCTTCCTAAAATCTGCTCTAATAACTTCAGTTGACCCTTGGCTGGGTGCTCTCCAAAGTGGATTCATTTTCTAACATTCAAATCTTTAAAGCATCCAAATCTCCCTTGGAAGGCAATGCTCCTATATGAATGTGCAATAATTTATTAGTAAAGATTTTGACATGCCATGTGTTAACTTCCTATAGAGGATGTTGTTCAAAAAACTTTGGATAAAAGGGGGTAGTCAATCAACTAGTAAAAGAGAAAACCAAACCAAACCTGGAGTGATTATGCAAAAATTATGGATGTACAAGAGTATTCAATCAGCTAGTAAAAGACCATAGTCGCTGACAGCCTCCTTTGACAAACTGTATGAGGCATCTTCAAATACCAGACTACACTAGCTTATAATTTTTCCCTTTTAAGTAGCACTATCTACTTAATTCATATACCACACACTTCACAGTCTGTGCTAAAATGTTGCAAAGCTTTTGTTTTTGAAAATTCAAAAAACAATAACCACACTAAATATGAATCTCCCTTTCCTTCAAAAGTCTCCCATCGACACTCAATTGAGTTGCGATGGCTTCCGCTAGGGTTTTCTGTCTGGCCGCCGCCGCCGACACAGACTCCTCCTCTGCCCCTGCCCTGTTCGGCCCTTTCAGAGATGTCGACCGCACTGTTATCTCGGAGCTTCTCTCTGCCGCTGCTCCAAGCGGTTACCAAATATCGGGTTGCAGACTACAGAGGAACGCACGCCTCATTCCGGAAAACGACGGCTCCATCGCTTACTCTACGCCCTTCAAAGTGGGCGCTTCTGATGGTTTTCTACGCCCAGGCCCCAGATCTATTGAGATTACCTTCGTTGTTCCTGAAGGTCCTCTCTACAAGCGTTCTCCAGTTTCTAACGCCTTCCTTCTTCGAAACTCGGATAGTGCAGGGGACATCATTGATGGCCAGAAAGGGGATGTTCGCTCCAGCATTCTTGCCGCCCCAACCTTTACTTTGCCCCTGAAACGGCTCAGTCTCTGTTTCTTGGAGAAGCAGGGCAAAACGGATAGGCGATGGCTTCAGGAGGGTTCCGATTTTCAGCCAGCGGCTCTCATAGCCAATAACTTTCTAAATCTGGGTACACAATACCAGATCCAGATCTCTCTTCCTTCTGGGGGAACGAAGCTGTTATGGGTGCATGCCACGGATCTGGTGCAGGACCTTCTGCAAGATCTTTACCTCAGTTTGGGAATTCCCTCAAGACTCCTGAGACTGCTTTACAAAGGTAAACAACTTGAAAGCCATCTACCTCTGTTTTGCTATAATATTGTGAAAGATGCTTCAATTGTGTTATCTTTTCGCTTGAGAGGTGGAGCTCCTGGGCAAACCTCCTCGGCTCCTGCCTTCTCCTACAAGGATGCAGTTCACGCTCACTCATCCAAGAAAGCAGCTCAACCACCTGAAGCTCCTAAGCCTTTTCTGGTGGACAAGCTTGAGGAGGTTCCCACTGTAGAGTTTTCCCATGCAGAAATTGCAGACGATCTTCAAAATTTAGCAGAAAGAGCCATCATATGCAGATTTAATGGATTGTGGCCGCGATCAAAGGAACTCCACGATTGGATCCATGCTAACTGGACTCACCATTGCAAAGTCAGATTCTGTTCAAAAGGTTATTTCATAGTTTTTTTTGACAATATTAAGCATTATGAGAAGGCTATCGAAGAAGGTCCCTGGTTCATGGGAACAACAGGGCTCTTCTTAACACCATGGTTCCCAGATTTTGACCCAGCAACTGCTGTCATCACCAAGACACCTGTTTGGATCAGGCTTCCTAACTTACCAATCCATCTTTGGCATGTCAGAGTCTACAAAGCGATTGGAAACACATTGGGCAGTTTTCTGATGGGTGACTACTGGCGGGAAAACAAAGGTCTTTACACATACGCCAGAATATGTGTAGAACTAGACTTAAGCAAGGGACTTCCAGACCAGATCAATCTCAAAATAAACGACTTTGTATGGACTCAGACATTGGATTATGAGAATACTGCCTTCCGCTTCCGACACTGTCACCAAACAGGGCATCTGCAGAACTCTTGCCCAGCTCTCCCAGCAAAACAGAAAAAGGTGAATTCCAAGGCCAGTTCTAAACGATGGGCTCCGTACTCCCCGCCTCCAGCTGTGGACTCTGATTCCTCTAGCTCAGAAGTTGATGAAAGTGATGCAGTTTCGGTTCAGAATCAGTCAATGGACATCCCCAACGATGCTCAGGCGCACCCCTCTGATATAGCCATTGCTCAGAAGCGTTCCCATGGGACCTCCTCTTCCGACTCAGAGAAGGAGATCCCCCCTATTGAGAACTCTGATCTTCATGTTGTTTTAGCTCATCCACCTCAGGACGGATGGGTTAAAGTCAGTAAAAAGAAAGGGAAGAAGCTACGTATAGAGGCCTCTGCCCTCTCTGGGTAGTTTTCGGTTTTTTCTTTTGACATCCAGTCTTCTCTTGTGTTTCCTGCTTGTTTCTCTCCTTCTCCAGAGCCGAGGTTGATAGTTTTATCATTTCCGGTTGCTGGTTATTCTGCTTCTCATGATTGTAATACCATCTTGTACTATACTTCTGCTTAATAGAATCAGTCTTATTCAGAAAAAAAAAAAAAAAAAAAAAGTCTCCCATCGACAATGTCAATGAAAGCCATTCTACCAAGTAACAAGGATAACAACTTTATAGTACAGAACTTCTTGACAAGTACTAAATTTGTGATTGCAACCATTGATTGATCAGTTGCAGCAAATAAGGGAACATCTAATGCATGTCAGACCCTACCAAATAATACATCAAAAATTTTTAAACCATATTGTCCAGGAATCTTTGTCTTTTCACCTATTGAATGTTTTGGAAAATGATCTTCAATGTTTGTATCTCCTTGCCTTTTCGAATGGATAGTGTTATTCCCAACCCTTGAAATTTTGTTGCTACCACTTCTTTTTAGCAGCCATAGTGTCATTTGTTGTAACTGAAGCACTGTAAGCACGCTCACAGCTATTAGTGCAACCTTTTCCTAGTTTTAGTATTCTCTGCAAGGAATACAAAAAAAAATTACCATTCAAACCTCCTCAACAACTCTATACTAAAGATAGCAATAGGATGTTGAGATCCCCTTTCTACTCCAAGAAAAATCATGAAAATATTTTAGAAAAAGACTACAATAATTCTCTCAAGCAACCAACTCCATGATACAAGTCAACAATAACATGATAATGGAGTTGTTTTTGAAACAATCCTCCAAAAATGGCAGCATGAAGTATGGATCCTCCTCCAAGTGGTTGACCATGTATCTACCTTCAAGAACAATGAGTTAATCCTCCTTAGAAGCATGTGTGGCATCCTCCAAAGTGGATTCCTTCTTCAAACCTTGAATGGATGCATAAAGACCATTCAAAACTCCAATAAAGTGGCACTTGTGGCATCATGAGTAGAAATTTCCATCACTATTCAATGCAGAAGGCTCCATTTGAAAATCCCAAGGTAGAAGTACAATATACAAAGGAGAAGACGAAGTAATTATCAATGAGCGGACATCCTCATCATAATAGCTTGGAAATGTGCGCAAGGTGACTTCCCCTCATATAAGGTGTCCTCTCCATTGAATAAAAAATTCCTCAAAGGGGTAATGACCCTTGAAATATTTGTTGAAATTATGAGTGCCTTATAATCATATATCTTGCCAACATATCAATTGTTTTCCTTGATGAACAGATCTGAAAAAGGTGTTTGAATTATCGCTAGAGATGCAAGTGAGACTTGAACAATGAAATAGATCTGAGAGAAAGTCATATCTTCTCCTCATAGGTAGAAAAATTGATCACTCAACACTCAGAAGGCATGTGTGACTGATACTATATAATATTTCATGTTACCTTATTTTTTCTAACTACTGAGTATAGTTTGTTGGCAATTATCAGCTATTCACTAGTGGCTTGGCCTCTTCAAGTATGTAAAAACACATCAAACTGTCCTCAAATATTTGCTACAGGTTGTATAAATTTGTTGATTTGTAAGCAGTGATGTGTTGAGCTAGAAACAACCCCCTACACTATTTTAATTTCCACATTCGATGAATTCAAAGTAGTATTGGTCTTCTTCATTTTATTTTGGATTTATTAGCCTACATGAACTTTGCTTTCTATTTTTTTCATGAAATTTTCTTTAGTTCTTTTTGTCAGAACTCATTAGGCACTAGAAGATGTGCATCAATCTTCTCCTGCCATGTTTGAGAGTTGTTTTTATGTAGAAAATTTCCAAAATTTGTCCAAAACTCTCTTTTCACAGCGTGCGGAAACTTACTTATCTAGTCCATGCTATGTTCTGGGTGAAGGATTCACACTCCTCAATTTTGAGAGAGATTCATTTTACACCAGGGCAACTAGACATGCTTCCTTAGCAGCCAGTTTGGTCATGAATTCCTATTACATAAAATGGACTTGATGTAATTATCATGTGGCATCCCTATTATCTGTTGCATCATTTTACACAACTAAATCTAGCTTCACAGTTTCTGCTGCTTTGTCTATAACATACTTTGACATGACCTTTACTGAAGTTTATATCTGTCGCTCTCCAACAACTTTCTGTGACCTTCCTACTTTCTCCAAGTCGCCAGACAGTGTGGGTATTCTAATTGATGTCACAGGAGAGGCACACTAGAAACCATTTGCCTCTTGGATGTTGAAATTGATGAATAGATGCCTTGTCGAAACAAGGCTTCAAGTATAAGGCCTTATTAGCTCATCGTTTATGTCTGCATCTTGTAGTTTACTTACTTAAGGAGACAGTACATTACAAAGGCCTTTTTTTGACTTTATACATTTAGCATCATCATCACTGGACGCATAAATATTTCCTATCAAGAAGCTTGTACATTCAATGGACCACTATTTATGATTCGACCATGGGTGCTTTCCTTCATACTTTATATGCCATATTCCCTAGATGCATCGTTGAATGTACAACTAAAGAGTTTCTCAATGAAAAGTGTGTTTCCTCAAACATTTCAAAATACAAGAAGTAGAGAAAGATTTGTGAACACAAAAACACTTTTTTCAATTTTAAAACTTCCATGGTTGTTTTCTGATATTGACATCCAATCTGATACCATCAAGAAGACAAAGTGAAGAATTATCAATATGTTGCCTAAGATAGGGATCAAAGCAATGAGTGAAAACATCTTTGAGGTTTTGGACTTAGCATTGCAAGATCAGATTGCTGATGTCCAAGCTAAAGATGCTGCATCTATGCCAATTCTTGCATTCAATTCTAGCTCTGATGTTATTACAACCATGTGTAGAAGATTGGAGGTCTTTGTTGAAGACAAATCTGACAAATTTTGTGAAATTGTAGCTCATGATATTGGATACATTGCATGCTTATCTGCTACTCCTTTAGCAACCGATTATGTAACCAACTTTCTGTGTCAAATCCACAAAAATTTTGGTTTGAAAGTGAATTTTGGAAACATAGATGTTCTTATATCAGGATTCTTTTGTGCTCAGTGTGAAAAACAAATTTCAGGTAACTCAGGGAAAAGTGACCTTGATGTAACTTTATATAAGATATAAAGGAAAGACATGCTTAATAATACAACTGTTAGAGCTTTATTTCAGTATTTGTTAGTCTCTCTTTTCTTGACTTCTTTTTAGTGAATCATTAGAGCAAGTTCATGTCACTATTGTGGGAAGCATTTCTCGTCTTCTATGCCATGCAATCAAAAGTGGTCTTTTGGGGAAAAAACCTTTGTGGATAAAATTCCTGGATATACTTCCACTTTATGAGAAGAAGGTTGTGAGGAGATAATTTTTTTTGAAAACCCATTACTTCATTGAGAATAATGTAATGGATATTTTGTTTGAAGATGATGACGCATGCAACAAAACAAAAGAAGAAAATATGCTTGGAATATTGAAACATGCTTTGGAAGCCACTGAGGATCCAGATGTATTTAAGACTTTGTTTGGAACGGTAGCAAAAATTATAAAAAGGGCTGATGTCCATGGATATATATATATTTTTTTTCTCATTTGCTTTATTGATTGATCAACTTGACAATTCAAATAGTTGGGTAAGAGCAACAAATGCTAGATTAATACATAAATCTGTGAGTTTTAAACAAAAGGGAGGAATCACATCAATCCTTCTCAAGTTTGGTGGAATTAGAGATGAGTCGTTTGAATAATTGAAAGCAAGGTTTGTCACATGCCTAGTTATGATGAGTGATTTTGTAGAGGTCATTTTGGGTATACCAAGTGTAGATCTTGTTCAGGAGATGGTCCTTGTAGTTCTTCCAAAGCTTGTAGTTTTACAACAGCATAATTTCCATGCATTAGATACTTTGCATGAATTGGAAACATAGTTAAATACATTTTTTCTAGTTTTGCTGCTGGAATGGTGTCACAAGGCTCTATCGTTTGTGTTTCTTCACTCAAATTGAAAGGAAATGGTTACTGTAATGCAATTCTATGAAGCCTAGACAGGATCTAATATTAGAATGTTTCCAGTTTTTCTTGAGGAGTTTGTACATTTCCTTAGGGATGCACACAGTGACAATACTGATGAAAGTCTATCAAAGGTTCCAGATATGATTTAATACATGGCTTGTCTTGTCACTGGGTCAGATAATCTTCTAGGATTTTTGAGGAATTACTTTGTTGGACTTTTTAATTATGTATTGATAAAAAAATGTTATGCGTTGATGACTATTCATTACGAAAGCAAGCAATGAGATGTTTGGAAAAGTTGATTGAAATTATTGGTCTTCATCTCAGTCCATTTGTACCAAAAATTATGGTTTTACTTATGCATGTTGTAGAGAAAGAGAGTCTTCAATATGAAGGTCTTCATGTGTGGAATTTATTCATTCAAAGGTTGCTCAAGTATCTCCTTCAAGTCTCTCCTCAGGTAGTGGCTACACTTATGCCATGTCTTGAGAGAGAGCAACATCAACATATTATACATTTGGATATACTAGTGGAAATATTAGAACAAATGATAGTGAAGAACAGGGAGTTGCTAGGGGAACAACTGCTTGAGTTGCCCATGCTTCCCAACCTTTCCATTCTGGATAATGTGAATCAAATTCTTCAAGAATCACATGGGGGTTGTGCAGAGGAGTTAAGGACACCAGAGGCCAAAGACTTAAATTGGTGTGTGCAGATTGCCTTGTGGATCTTTGAGAAATTGATCTTGTCAAATTTTAGGGGAGTATTTGCCATCATTTTAAGATAGAGTATTATGATAATGACCTTATTTTGGAATTAATACATGAACATATTGCTAGAGTTTTTAGTGCTGCATCTGATACGATTTTGCAAGATTCAGCTTCTTTGGAAATTTAGGAGCTTCCGAAATTTGTTGGTTGTTTAGTTCTTTACATGATATTCTAAGCAGAGCCTCGGGAGACATAATGGAATGTAGGCGGTGTGGTGCTCATCTTCCTCATGTTGCTGGTATTTTTGGGCAGTCTCACTATGGAACTCAGTCTGTAACATTGTCTAGTGGGTATGAGGATGATGAGGACCATGGTGAATGGTTTTTTTTTTTTGAATAATACTGGAAGGTATGCAACTTCTTCTTAAAAATATGCATCTAGGAAGCGTTAGTACTTTACGGTGAAAGCACAATCTGCATGCTTTTGTGACATACAAATGATTTTCATTATTGTTATTGAATTTTTATTAATAAAAATGCCAATGATACTAAATTGCTTCCACTTTTTGGATTAACACTTTCTCTGATAAAAATTTATGACTTCGTTATGTTCTCAGTAGTGGTGGAAGAGATCTTAGTGTGAACAAAAGAAAAAATAAGGAATAATATTTTGATCAGAATTTCGATAAATCTAATGAGTTAGTAGAAATTCTTTCGGTAAAAATCACATGTAAAAGAACGTGGTCGACGTGTTTCGAACCAACCAGTGTGGTTCATCATCAGGACTATGAGAGATCAGATCCAGACATTAAGTATAAATAGATGTAGAAATGGCTCAACTAGCCGTTAGGATAACGGCTAGTTTGACTAAGAAAAAGTAAATATTCCATTATTTATTTATTTATTTATTATTATTATTATTAATAATAATAAATAAATAAATAAATAATGGAATATTTACTTTTTCTTAGTCAAACTAGCCGTTATCCTAACGGCTAGTTGAGCCATTTCTACATCTGTTATGCCAATGGTCTGATCTCTCATGATGCGATGGTGAACCACCTTGGTAGTTAGTACGTTCTTTACATGTGATTTTTACCGAAATAATTTCTACTAATTTATATTATGGATCACAGAAGCTTAGATTCCAAAAATCTAATGAGGCAGTGCGAGATAGATGTAAGATGCGTTATCTAGTCTTTGTTGTCAGGTATGTTTTTAATTGGCTTAGCTTGAAACTGTGACAAAGCATGATATCTACGTGTGTGCTTTAACTTATCAGCTAGCCTCAGGCTGCAGTTCATTCATTATGTGGCTAACATAAGTTTAATTTGGATCTTTGTAATTCAATTTCAGGTCTCATAAGGAGAAGCATTCATCTTATGCACCAGAAAGTGTGGTGTTAAATATGATGGCATATATGGAATTGACAAATTTTGGCGTAAGAAAGGAATTCAGGTTAGGGTTATTAGCTAAATGGGAACCTTTGATTGAAGGTTGTTTTTTCCAACTTGTATTTTGCAAGCTCTTATCCTTTTTGCATAGGTTTTTTGTTTGAAATAATACATCCTAATTGTTCGCTCTATGTCTAGTTACACATGGAATTTGTAATTTTGGTTTGTATAGGATCTGGTATCAAGTACTTAGTTGTGGTTCTGAATCTGGTATTCAATGTTAAAATATTGTGCATACAACTGTGCTTTTCATAACTTCACCATATTATGTCAAGCCTTTCTTGATTTGACCTTGGGTTTTGTTAGTAGCTCTGGCAGTGTGCCATTATTTAGTCAGAGAAACAACTTTACAATCATCACACTGTGCCATGGATGTGCTTGATGGATTATGCCATCCTTCTTTAAAAAATCTAAAGACAAAACAATGGAAAGGCATCTCCTTTTTCAGTGGTAAGAGTACAAGCTATCGAGAGGTCAAATTTCCTCTCTTAATCTCTTCTCAACTACCCTTACACATGGTCGGTGCTATACATACAATATTTATATGATATTGATAGACAAGACTGTGCCTCAATTACTTTATTGTATTAGATTATGAAAATCCTATTTGATTTCTTTAGCAAGTAGGCTCATGTTCCTTCAATAGTGGAGAAGTGCATTGCATCTTTTTTAGTTGCATTTCATGTCGACATATGGGACATGTTGATGTGCGGATGAGAGCTGTAGGAATTAACAAGTAACTTTATTTTTCAATACAATTTGTCTTGTTATAGTTCCTTGTTGTTGAACATATATAGATTTATCTGAACAATGAAAGGAGATTGAGAGTCAACAACATATTTACTCTATACTAATCATGATTTTGTGGCTTTCTACAATTTAAGCTTTCCATTTGTTCTTTAAAGGACGATCTAAATTGCAAGGGGGAGCGACATATGATTCAGGATGTTGATGGAAGCAAGCATGACTCAATGAAAGTTTTGTGGAGATGTCATTTTGTAAACAAGGATAAATTCCAGTCTCTCATATATATTTTCCATGTTTGATTGAAAATAAATTTCTATGGTTAATGTTCCTTTGTATGCAACTATATGTAGAAAATTCCCACTAGCTTCTAGACTTGCTCTATTGGTCTATGCAATATTGTAATTGAACTAGGTATGAGCTTTATTAAGAAATCATAGAAAATTTTTCCAAATGCTATGCCTGAGCAATACGATTTCTCTGCCATATATTGATGTATAAGACATGAATGCCAATAGATAATTAAAAGCCTACTACATTAAATGCATGAGAACTTGTGCTCCTATTGTTATGTGTTCAGTTGCTATTACGTTCTCTCTCTGAAGAAAATCATTTAACTCTTCATTTTTTCTTGTCTTTGCTGATATCAAGTACGGAATGCTTCTTTTCTTTAGCTATAATTACAATTCTCAGACTGGGCCTGAAGTTGTTTATCTCCAATTTTAGGATTAAATCAGCTAATGGAAGTGATGGGGCAACATTAAGGTAAATAAATTGCTCAATTCAAAAGCATCTGGCAGTTGTGAAGGAAGTAATATCTTCTCTTGGATTTTAAATTTAAGTGTTACATTAATGTAGACATGCATTTGTATGCACTTCTAAAAGAGATGACCACATTGAAGTCAATTTTACAATTTCTTGTATTTTTTAGTGTCAATTTAGTGTCCTTTTCATTATGTCAATATGCATGTCATCTTGATCTGTAGCTTGTGCAAATGATGTGGCATAATTTAGTAAAGAGTAGATTTAGTTCTAGAATCTAGGGCATGGTAACCAATTTAAGACATATATTTTTGTTTAAGACAGTCTAGTATACGAGGCTATCCTATTATTGTATCTTTTTTACTTCATTTCATTTATTCTAGACTTAACTTTGACATTTTCTAGGAGGTTTGTTTGCAGTCCCACATTGTATAAGTAATATACAGCTTGAGCTTTTTAGCATGTAACTTAGTTGGCATGATTGTTCCTAAGATTTTCTTGAAGGTTGAATATTAAGTTTACTAAGGTGTTATTTTCTATGGTGATGTTTTATTTTTTTGTTTATACAGGTCATCTGGCCACATAGTGACCGTTATTGCCCAACTGAAGAAAACTTGTTCGAGTTTCTTGCTTTTATGAGGAAAAATGACATTGACAATATCACTGATGTTGAGATATGTATCATATAAATCCTTTATAGTCTATTTTAGTTTATATTTCAATGTTCATCGTCTTTCATGTCTTATACTTTGCATTGTATATTTTTTCTTTTTTAAGAAAATGAACTCAATATTGATGGTAAGAAGCATGAATTGAAGAAAGAGGGGAGCAATAACAGTGGAGCGGCAAAATGTGAATTAAAGAGAGAAGAAAACTGGTCTAGTGGTATTAGTAGATCCAATATCTTACATAAGACACACACATAGAGACTGATGGTCAAGTCTTCAGAGTTGGTGAATTCACTTGCAATGACTCGGCAACACAATGATAATGTTTCGAAGTATTGATGAAACAATATATAATGTGTAATTGTACTCCAACAAATATTAAGTTGGAAATTCATGTTGTAATACTTGACATTTTATATAATATAATTTGTGGTTGAAATTATTTATAGTTGCACTTGATATTATTTAGTATTGCAATTAACATATGTAACTTTTTGTCTTCATATTAGATGAACATGTACATTGTATGCCATTTTTTTTTAAAATTTAGTTGACAATCATACTAGTTAATTTATGTTGATTAATAATGAACACATAAAATCAATCTAAAAATACTAAATTATTAGTTTATGTTTATTAATGATGAACACAAATAAAATGAATATATGACTAAATTAGTTGTTTATAATGATTGTTAATGAAAGTAAATGAAATGAATATAAACTACTGAAGTAGTCATTTATATATTGAATATGAAACTACCAAAAAAGATAAATGACTACTAGAAATGATAAATTTGTGATTACAAATGACAACTAAATTTCGCATATATACGACTATTAGTAGTTAATTTACAGTATTTTATAACACAACCAAAATTTAGTCATATTTCTTTAGTCATTAATTGGTTTCAAACGATGACTAAAATTTGCATATATATGACTATTAGTAGCTAATTTACAGTATTACAAATAACGACTAAATTTTGCATATATACGACTATTAGTAGCTAATTTATAGCATCTTATAACACGATCAAAATTAGTCATATTTCTTTGGTCATTAATTGATTTCAAACAATGACTAAAATTTGCATATATATGACTATTAGTAGCTAATTTACAGTATCTTATAACACGACTAAAATTTAGTCATATTTATTTGGGTCATTAATTGGTTTTATCAAGTGATCAGTTAGTAATTTATTTAGTCATATATTTGGTCATTAATTGTGACAATTAATGACTAAATCAATGACTAAATTAATGACCAAATTAATGACTAAATATACTACTAGAAAATAAAATTGAGACAACCAATTAATGACTAAGCTAAAAACAACTAAAATTTGGTCGCGTTATAAGATACTATAAATTAGCTACTACTGGTCACCGACCGAAAAATAGTCATTTATATGAAAATTTTAGTTGTTTTTTTAGTAATTAATTAGTCATTTTGTACTAGTGCCAAGAGCATCTTGGAGCTGGTACATTCAAAATTATGCAGACCATTTTTCTCTCCATCCCTAATGGGATAGAGATATTATGTCACCTTCATTAATGACCACTCGAGAAAGACTTGGATCTTCTACATGAAGAAAGATTTGTTGAATTTTTGTAGCTATGGTTGGTATTCATAAATATTTTTAGCCGTCCAAAGTAAAATAAAATGACAAATATAAATTTTATTTCAAGTCGACTTTAAAAGAGGGAAAAATCAAATTTTGAAACTTAAAATTTTCCTCCAAAATGTAAAGTCATCTCCAAGTCGGTCCAACCCAAGGGATGTGTCCATTTGGGCTCTTTTGATCATTATATAAAGGCCATTTGAACTTCTCCATTGGGTATAATTCAGATCATGAAAAGGAAATCTTTTGAGGCTATTTGAAGGAAAAATCTGAGGCTCTAAAAGGAATAATTTGAGGAATGACAAAAATCTAAGGCTGACTTGATTCTCTGAGGAACACCAAAATTTTTGAGGCACAAATAATTGAATTTCTAAGGAAAATTGAGGGAAATTTGACTAGGGTTGACTCGAGTTTGGTTATTGGTCAGTTTTAGTTTATTGAATTCAGATTCTATTCCTTGTTGAATTGGATAAATTTCTCTAAGAAAATGTTGTTGCGTTTGTTTTAGGATAAATTTTGTATCTCTTGTGTTTGGCTATCTCTACTATCATTATTTTTTTATTGTTGATGATTTTCCTGTATAATTACTTAATGGTGAATGTGTTATAATATGATTTTATTTAAGAATCATTGGAATTAATTATCAATTAAGGAAATTTGGAAAAATAAATAAGATGAAGTCTTCTCGAAGTTCGTGGAGTTCAAAGCCTTGGTGGAGAACTAGATTGGTAGGAGGATCAAGGCCTTAAGGTCAGACAATGTTGGTCATACATCTCCAATGCCTTCAGATACTTGTGTTTCAAGGAGGGTATCAGGAGAGAGACCACTACACCTCATAACCCTTAACATAATGGGGTGGTTGAGTGCAAGAACCAGACCATTGTTGGAGCGACTAGGGCTATGTTGCATGACAAGGGGATACCTATGTTTCATTGGGTAGAGGCATGTGACACTGTAATCTATTTTTAGAATAGGAGCCCACAAAAGGTATTGAGCAGAGTCACACTAAAGAGGCTTTCACGGGAAAGAAGCCTGACATGTGTCACTTTCGGATCTTTTGAAACCTTGTTTACTGCCATGTGTCTTCAGATAATCATTACGATATGGAGCCCACAATAAAGAAGGGAATTTTCATGGGCTACAATGAGATATCTAATTCATACAGGGTGTATATCCCAACACTTGGGAAGAAAATGATTAGGCATTATGTGAAGTTTGAGGAAGTAGGGGCTCCTAGGAAGTCCTTGGATCGTGAGTAGGGTGCAACAGAGGAGGAGGAGGATCAAGATCCCAAACAAGAGGCTAAGCCAACTCTTCATACTTCATCATAGCCAGTTATTGGGCAGAATGATTGGCATGTAGATGAGGAGAAAGCATAGTAACAAGAGGAGAAAGTAGAGCTAGAGGGGCCCACTCAACTAGTGACTCCCAATCCAAGGAGAGGATGAGCTTGATGGGAAAATTACTTGATTATGGAGGCTTAGGAGAGATTTGGAGCCCCCAACTCCACATTCAGACAAATTAAACAACCACAAAGATATACAAGGTACATGGAACTTATGACTAAGGTGATAGAGTCAAAGCCTTCTTGCTATAAGGAGGCAACTTCTCAACAATCATGGAAAAATGCCATCATTGGAGGAGTATCCATTTATCATGCTGAATGAAGTTTGGGATATTGTGCCAAGACCACTAGACAAATCAGTTGTGGGATCTTGTTTGGTATACAAGATTAAGCACAACGTTGATGGGAGTGTAGAGAAATGTAAGGCTAGAGTTGTGGCCAAAGGTTTCTCTCAGGTCGAAGGGATAGACTATGGTGAGACATTTGCACCAGTGGTCCAATATTTGTCCATCAAGACTATTCTAGAAATAGTGGTGTAAATGGGGTGGAAGATCCACTAAATGGACGTTAAGACATCCTTCCTTAATGGAGTTATTTAGGAAGAGATTTATGTTGAGAAACCTAAGGGATCTGATACTTTCAACAAAGATGTGCTTGTTTGTAGGCTAAAGGGAGCTCTTTATAGGCTCAAGCGGGCATCGAGGCCATGATATGACTAGAGATAGAAAACCACCTTCTCAGATTGGGCTTCCCTAAGAATGAAGTTGACTCTAACTTGTACTATATTGTGGTTGAGGGACAACCTCTTATTCTTTTGTTATATGTTGATAATTTTATATTGACAGTGGAAAAGGAGCTCATCCATGACTAGAAGAGATCTTGTAGAAGATTTTGAGATGAAGGATATAGGGCTTATACACTATTTCGTTTGATTGGATGTATGGCAGGGTGATGGGGAGATAATCTTGAGATAGGGAAGGTACATGCAAGAGATTATTAAGAGATTCCACATGTAGGATTGCAGGCCCATGACCATGCCTCTAGTCACAAACTGGAGGAAGGTGGATGCTACTAGATGCGATCAAGTGGATGCCACTCTTTACAAGCAAGTCATAGAGTCTTTGATGTATTTGGTGAACACACGACCAACCATTTGCTTCGAATTCAACCAGTTTAGGGTTGAGTTGACTAGAGGGGATTGCGTTGCTACCAAGCACATGTTGAGGTATCTCAAGGGCACAACAGGTTAAGGGTTGTTGTACATTTAGGTTGATGGAGTGAGTCTTAGGTGTGATAGACGAGCCACAAGGGATAACTCAGTTGGTTGAGTTCCTATTTCTAAGTACCTCACTTATTGGGGGGTCACAGGACCAAATCTCCTCAATACCCTTGGGGTTAGGCCTTGCTAGTTTGGTCGACGGGTAGATCCCTTCAGGTTCATCTACCTGGATTTTCCTATGGATTTAGTGGCCACTCAGTATCCGTGAGCCACCCTAAAAAAATGTGGGATAAAGGGAGAAATTTTTACTTTGTAATAGACACAATGCTTTTAGCCTTCCATTTGGTAGTTTAGGGGCGTTAGTTTGTTTATAGCATAATCACAAGCATTTTAGGTTAAAATAAATCTAACACATGCTATATTTGTTTTTTATCACAAAAAAAACATTGCATGGTAAAATAAATCTAGCATGTGTTAGATTTGTTTCTAGCACAAACGCAAATATTTCAGGTTTAAACAAATATAGCACCCGCTAGATATGCTTCTAACAAAAAACAAGTACTGTAGGGTCAACCAAAAGAAAAAACACAAGAATTGTAGGGTAAAACAAATCTAGTGTGTGTTATATTTGTTTCTAGTAAAATCAAAACCATTGTAGGGCTAGAGACAAATCTAATAAGTACTAGATTTGTTTCTAGCACAAAAAAAACATTGCAGGGTAAAAAAAATCTAACATGTGTTAGGTTTGTTTCCAACACAAACACCAACATTACAAAGGAAAAAAATATAACATTTGTTATATTTCCTTCTAGCGGAAACACATGAATTGCAAGTAAACACAAATCTAGTGCACGCTAGATTTGTTTCCAGCACAAGCACAAGCATTGTAAAGTGAAACAAATGTAGCACACACTAGATTTGTTCTTAGCACAAAAAGAGACATTGCGAGGTAAAACAAATCTAGCACATGCTAGATTTGTTTATAGCACAATCACAAACATTTTATGTTAAATAAAACCTAGTGCATGATATATTCTTTTTTTGCACAAATAAAAAAATTGCAAGGTAAAAACAAATCTAACGCGGGTTATATTTGTTTCTAGCCCAAACACAAGCATTACACGATAATTCTCTTGTGTTTTTCCTCACACTATATTTTTTTACTCTACAATTCTTCTATTTCTACTAGAAACAAAGGTAAAACAAATCTAGTGTAAGGAAAAACACAAGAACATTATCGGGTAAAAAAAAATCACAAACACAAGCATTGCAGGGTAAACAAATCTAGCACATGTTAGATTTGTTTCCAGTACAAACAACAAAATTACAAAGTAAACCAAATATAAGATGTGCAAGATTTCCTTGTAGCATAAACATAAGAATTTCAAGGTAAAATGAATTTTAGTAAAAACACAAATAGATGCATTGCATGGTAAAACAAAACTAGTGTGCCCTAGATTTCCTTCTAGCAAAAACTCAAGCATTGTAGGGTAAACCAAACCTAGCACGGACTATATTCGTTATTAGAAAAAACACAAGATTTCCAAGGTAATACAAGTCTAGCGTGCGTTAGATTTTTTTTTAAAACAAAAATAATAATGGCAAGGTAAAACCAATCTAGTGCACACTAGATTTGTTTGCAGCACAATCACAAGCATTGCAAGTTAAAAAAAAACTAGTGCGTACTAAATTTTTTTAAGCACAGACAAATGAATTGTAGGGTAAAACAATTCTAGTGCACGCTATTTTTTTTAGCACAAGCACGAGAATGGTAAGGTGAAACAAAATAAGTATATTTCATGCATGGTTTTCTTCTAGCATAAACAAAAACATTCTAGCATAAAACAAATCTAGTGTGCACTAGATTTTTTTCTAGAACAAACATAAGCATGGAAATTTCAAACAAAATAAATCTTAGCTCATGCTAGGTTTGCTTATAGCACCAAAAAAAACATTGTAAGGTAAGACAAATATATTATAAGGAGAAGCATAAAAAAAACATTGCAGGGTAAAACAAATATAGCACACTCTAGATTTCTTTCTAGCACAAACACAAGCATTGTAAGGTAAAACAAATTTACTGCCCGCTAGATTTGTTTTTAGCACTAACATAAGAATTGTAAGGTAAAACAAATCTAGTGTAAGACAAAATACAAAAGCATTGTAGAGTAAAACAAAAGTGCAAACACAAGCATTACAGGGTAAAATAAATATAGCGCACAATACATTTGTTTCTAGTATAAATGAAAACATTATAGGATATAACATATATAACATGTGTTAGAGTTTTTTCTAGCATAAACACCAACATTGCAAAGAAAAACAAATCTAATATGCAATAGATTTTCTTCTAGTATAAACACAAGAATTACAATGTAAAACAAATCTAAGACATGTTAGATTTGTTTCTAACACAAACACAAAAATTGCAGGGTAAAACAAATCTAGCACATGCCAAATTTGTTTCACCATGCAATGTGGTTTTGTCAAATTTCTATTTCCATGTAGCATATTTATTATTCTTGTTTAGTTTATGACAAATATAATGATGAAGGTAATGATAGTATTTATAATTCATATTTTTTTTAATATTAGAAACTTTGGTAGTAGTTTGTTAATTTTATTTTCAGAAACCATGGACTATGAAGTCAAAGAAAGTTCAAAGGAAGCATCTAAGGGAGAAGAGATTTAAGGAAATTTACCACCAAAATTTGTTGTAAATTGTATGGCATTTTCAACACAAGTTTATATTTGTTGCAAATGGTTAGACATTATGCGAATACGTGAATTATGATTAATGAAGTTTGAGCTACACTTTTCTTGTAAGGAGTTTTCATATGGTTTGAAATTCCTTATTGTTATGCATGTGTGAAATGAAATGTTTTAAGAAGTGATTTCATAATATTTTTTTAACTTCCACATTTTTTTTTAATTCATTGAAATTTGTCAAATATTTCTATACAAATGTTTTTAGATTCTAAGGACTATTAGATTCCAAATACATCGTGATTTATTTGTGTATTTTATAGCCTTTATTATTTTGATTTGAATTGTATTTCATGGTACCAATGCACTCATATAAATAAAATATTTTTGACTTTTTTAATTTATAGTAAGGTTGTGTTAATGAAAATTATTGGTTGAATGGTTCTTTAATGTGTTCATATCATTTTTTTTTAATTTATTTATTTATAGAAATTTAAAAAATGGATCAGTATGTAGAGACTATTAGAAAATTGATATGTTTGTCTGATTTGCACCATTGTAATTATTTTTTTAGTTGTTGTTTATCTTGCCATTAGATCTCTTAAAAATTGTTGATTTGAGGGATTGTCCATTGTGTTCTTATAACTTATCTTTTTCTACAAAAGTTTAAAAATTATATTAGGTTGTATGTAGCACCAACAATAGAAGTAGATATTGCACTAAATAAATGGAAAAAAAATTAAGGATATACTTTAAAATCTAATATATAGTTAATTAGAATATTTGAAATTAAAAAAATGTATTAATTTTTATGTGGAAATTAATTTCCCAACACATAGATAGCGAAGACCCTCTATGTGGATGGATTAAGCTTATCCAAAACCAGATCTGCTGAAAGACACCCACATCCATTTCTTTTCAGGGGAAGACAAGGAAATTTTGATTAAACCTGAACAAGGAACCAAAAAACTAATGGCAATAGACAACGAGACCACAGAGTTGGCGGACTCCTTTCAGTTTCTACTAAAAGCTGTATCTGGGGTTACAAAACTAATCTGGGTGTAGTATATAGAATCTGTGAAAATTTTGAAGCAGAAAGGTCACATAGTAGGTGGCATCCTTGATTTAGCCCAAGTTCTACATTTTTTCTGGAAATGTATTGGAGGATGAGACGCAATTCAAAGAAGGTGGGATTCAAAGAAACTCCACTATCATCCAAATCTCTAGATTACAAGGAGGGGTTCTTGGAACACCTATACCATCTAGAACATCATCCTCGGGAAAGAGCTAGGTTTCCTTCAAATACACCTTAAAGGGGAAAGTGGTCTTATAAGACAAACAACCCCAAAATATTCCAGGCCCCTATATGGTGGATAAGCTAGAAAAAGTACCGAAGATAACTATCAAATTACCATAAGTAAGTGATCTATTCAACATTCTTCAATAAAGAGCAATCATTGGCTGTTCTAATGGTTTTTGGCCAAAATCCGATGCACTAAATGAGTGGATTCACAAAAACTATACCAACGAATGCAATTTTTGTTTATGCGCAAAAGGATTATTTATGGTTTAGTTTGATTCCCAAAACGATTTTAACTCTGTCATAAACGATGGTCCATGGTTTTGGTGAAGGGTGGGCCTATTCGTATCCCCATGATTCCCCGGTTTTGATGCAAATTCAATAGTTGTAGCAAAAATTTTGGTATGGGTAAGACTTCACAACATTTCGCTTCCTTTTTGGCACCATCAGGATCTTGAAGGAATAAGAAACTCTTTGGGAAGATTCCTAAAGATAGAAAATGAAAGAATTGAAAAGTACAGTTTTACTTTTGCCCGCATTTGTGTGGAAATGGATCTAAGTAAAGGTCTTCTAGACAATATTAATATGATACATATATATTTCAGGTGGGTACAGTCGCTAGACTTCGAAAACACAACTTTTCATTGTAGGATATGTCAACAAGAATGGCATCTTCAAAGCACATGAAAAGTATCAAAGAAAGGAAAAAAAAGAAAGTTCAAAAGCATAAAGTATGGAAATTCCCTCATAGTCCTTTATTAGAAGATGAGGAAGAAATGGAAAAAATCAGGAAAATTAGGGAATATGAGAAGAACTAGGAGCACAAGAGAGGCAGGAAGGGAAATTAGATTTCAACCAACAATCTGATAGCCCTCCCATCGTTGTTGTTCCCTCAGCTACTAAACTTGAAAAAAAAGCCACTAAAATCACTACATGTACAGGTGGAAATAAAACATCGAATGTGTCTGAAAGTTCTGACTCAGACAAAGAAAACATCACAAGGAATAATGAGCTGGCCTTGGTTTCTTCTTCCTCACATTCAGGGACTTGGCAGATTTTCCAAAAGAAAAAAGGGAAGCGCAAAAAGCCCAAACCTACTTGCACTCTGTAAATTAATTATTTTTCTCTTTTGGTAGCCTCACTACTATGTGTTCTTGTGCACACGGGCCCTTTGGGGAATTATGAATGCTTAATTTCATATACAAAATGTAGCTTTTCATTTTCATTAATAGAAAGTTGTTGATTTTTTCTTTTGGAAAAACTTGTAAAATTCGCTTTCTTACAAATGGAAAAAAATTATAATATATACTAACATCATTTTTTAAACGTTTTGAAATGTTATGTTTTGATGTTCTTAACCAATGAAGTGTTGAAGTTGACAAATGCTAATGTGATATATGTGGTTGCAGTGTAGATGCATATGGGAGTTAATGTAAGTTGAAATATGTTGTTGATCTTTGAAATTGAAGGAGTATTCCTCCAATCATATATTGGAGATGAACTGAGTTGTCATATTTGAAGAGAAGTAAATTGGAAGTTTGGTAATAACTCCTATTTTTTAAGTCATTCTCAGTCATAAGTATTAAAATATTGCTTAAAAATTATTATGTTGCAATATGGATATTAGATGTCACTGACAAGTACATCTGATAAGCACTCGTAAAATAAAATATTGATATAGGTGATTTTAAATTCAGATCAAGTAGGTCTTGTTGCCATTTGCAAACAAAAGTGAAAGCAAGGAGAACAATACAATTCTATGAGAAAAGATTTATTGATGTGTGGTCCCAATATGGATATAAATATGAAGAATCAAATATATTGCTAATAGATGCATCAAATCATACTTCTCAATTCACTAGATATCGGTAAAACCACATCTTAATAAAATCATATACAAGACAAGAGAATGATAATTGGCTTATGCAAGCTTTATTTCCACTTTTGAAGCCATTTCATTGTATCAAACATAAACGTTAGTACATTTGAATGTTCAATAGAACATGCACTTCATTGTAATGGATGGGATTTTTTTTAATAAATTTACTCACAAGAGCATTATATTTTATCGATGCAACTTGGACATAGTTTTTTGTGAATGAATTTGTAGGATTTATTATTTCTTTCAAAATATATGAGAATTGAAAATTATACTAATATACATTATTATTATTATTTATAATTATTTTTGCATCGAATTTTTTGTACAAAATATTTATTTTTATAATGTATATATGTGTATATTATTTTACATTTTAAATGAATTATTTGTTATTGAAATCATCTTATTATATGATACATTGAGGGGACAATTTATTTTATGGATTTATATTTAATTATATTCATTAATACTGATATATAAATGTGAAATGTAATTTTTTAAATAAAGTTCAATGTAAATAAATGTACAACTTTTACCAAAAAAATTATAGATAATTTTGTTGATAAATGGTACATACTTACTTATTAAGATAACATGAAATGGGGCATAAGTAATGAATATAATTGCGATGATTTACTACGAAGTACAAGATTTGTTATTTTAATTGATATTTTGTTAATTTTGTATAGACTTCAATTAATATTTTTATTTACAAATGTATCATAATATTGAAAATTATCAGGCAAGGAAGTCATATGCGACTTGTTATAAAGGTAATTCTATCATATAAGACAAGAAGGCACAAAGTTATGTTATCAACTTTTATTTATTCATATTGTTTAATATGAGTGTATTAATGTGATATATAATAACCATAAATTATGAATCATTTCTTCCAAAAACAAATATTAAATTTTCTTGATAATAAGTGCTAAGTAGACTATTTAGAGTAGTGGGCAATGGGACATAAATTAGTGACTTCAAAGTTTAAATTTTGAAGGCATTTGATTTTCAATCGTTAATTCTTTGTAACTTACATGTGTCAGTAAATCAATTATTTTTGTCTGTAATTGTATGTTTCATACGAGTTAATAAATCAGGAAGCCATTATTGACTTTCATTTTCTATCATGTGGTTTAATAATTGTGTATAAATGTCATATCGCTGTTTTTGAAATCAAACTCCATGTAAAACAAATTTTTCTTCATAATTAAACATGTAATAATTAATTGATCATGAAGATAATGAATTTTAAGTGGACTATTCATTAAGCCCCAAGGGTTAGATCAAGAGGTCTAGAACCAAATGTGAAGTTCTTTGATATTTTTGTTGATCACGGGTTTGACTCTCTGTTGGGGTGAGGTTGCATAACTAGGGTCAATGATTTACTCAATGTACCATTTACAAAATGGTGGAATGTACTCTGGGGTTTCCCGTGCTTTCATTCCAAGTAAAAAGAAAGAAAACATGGACTATTGAGATTTATTCAAGAGATGAGTCATAATTGGTCTTCTTTAAATGGTTTGCATATATCAGTTTTGATTTTCCCATCCACATTAATAATTAGTAAAGTTCAAGTCTTAAATAAATTAATTCTAATAGAAATAATATGATAGAAGCCAACACATTTACCTATTTATTGAATTCTATTTAGTTATATGCATTGATACAAGTTTATGAATGTATTGTACTTTTGAAATTATTTAAGATCTTAATGTATGTAAAGATATTTTTTTTTCAAAACAAATTAGAATTAATTGATGAGTTATATGTGATCCATTTGATTTTCAATCCATAACTTTTTATAACTATGTATTACTAAATAAATTACTTATATATGCAATCATCTCATGTAATTCTATTAGTTAGGAAACCATTTATTGACTTTTATATGTCTATTATGTTGTTTGATATCAATGCATAAATGTGACATTGTTGTTTATGAAACAAAAGTTCATATAAAAGAAAACGATTTTCCTGATAAAACATGGAATAATTCCTTGATAATGAATGTCAAGTGGACTATTCAAGCTCATTCAAGAGATGCAGCATAAATGGATGTCTTTAAAATTTTTGCACCATAATATGAGATTAGATTTTTCCATCCATAATAACATTATGTAAATTTCGACATTTAAATAAATTATTTGTAGTTGATATAATCTAATAGAAGCGAACAAGACATAGAGATATTACTGAATTCTATTTAGTTATATGCTTCCACAATACATGTTTATAAATGTAATGGGTTATTGAAATAAAGTACTTAATGTAAGTAAAGATACTAATTTTACAAAATAAATAATTTAGAATTTAATTGATAATACATTTTAAATGGTTTACTTTGATTTTTTATCCATAACTTTTTCTAACTATATATTCTTAAATCAATAACTCATATTTGCAATCATATCATATAAGTCAATAAGTTAACTATTGACTTATATTTTCCTATCATGTGGTTTAATATGAATGTATAAAAGTGATATTGCTGTTTTTGAAATAAAACTCCATGTAAAACAAAATTCTTTTATGAATAAAACATGGAATAATATATTGATAATGACTGCTAAGTGGACTTTCAAGGTTCACTGAAGAGAAGGGTCACAAATGAATGTCTTTAGACTTTTTGCACCATTATTATGACAATTTTTTTACAAATTACAATTAATCGATAATGAATCTTAAATGGTGTTTAAACAAATTATAAGTATTTGATAATTATTTCTAAGTGGTCTGGGCCTCTCCTCAGTTCTTTATAAAGGCACTAAGGGGACCTATAAAATTTAGCATAAAAAAATATTTTACTTAGTAACTTTCTAGTATACTAGTTGCAATGCAAAATTTGCAATGGAGGCCCTCCTTACCAAGTCGTACACTTAGATCCTCATAACACCATTATAGTTTAATCAAGAAATCCTCCTCTGGGTTGTGGGAAACTTGGGGTTGACAGTTTTACGACACAAATTTTTTGACATCAAGGAGTCTAGTTTATCATTCTTAACTACAATATCTTGCTTTCAAGTTAGAAATACTAATAATATGATTTAATTGATTACTACTAATAGCTACTTTCACACCCATACTATGTATTGATATTTTTGTGCCAAGCAATTCCATGTTTGACCTTTTCATTCCTCACTAATTGGTTTGAAATTACTAAAAATATTTATCTTATCTTATCTTAAGTTATTATTGTGATTTTTTTGAGAGCCATTTTACATTCTAGTATGTAAATACCCCACGTAAACATTTACACTTGCAAATGTCTATTTACAAGGATATGTGAAGGTCCCTGTTAAATGTTCTGGTCATAGACTAGTTAACATAAGTTTGAGTTAGTCATTTTGTGGGTTTACCGATGGTGATTTACAAGCCCATAGTATTTCATATCCCATGATATTTTTTTGTGTTATTTGTTATGATGAAGCCTACTTAAAGGCTTCAACAAATCCATTATGAAATGTAAGACTTCCAGCTTAGATCCATCTTAACTCTAGAATTGATCCCTATTGGCACTTGCTAGATCTCGATATAAGATGGATCTATGTTGGTTTACAAAATAAATAATGTTAATGAAGTTCTTGTGTTGGTTTTGATTGTTAAAAGAATAAATTTAAACATAATATGGGTCTTATGTAATATTTTGTCTTGTCGATTATAAATGCTATTAACATCCTAAATTATATAATTATAAAATACGATACTAAAAAAATAAAAAATATGATAGTACCTACAATTAAAATTGTTATGGTAATAAACATACTAGTGTAATTCTATGATTAAATAAATTTTATGGAGACTTTAAAATTGAGCCAGCCTTCTACTAGAATAGTAACTCATCACAATCAACTCCATATTTACTATATCGAATTATAATTAAATTGGTAAATAATACTAATACATAGAATACTCTTGTCACCAACTAATATTATTCAACTTTTTAAAAGGAACCATAAATAATATTAGAAGAAATAATGAAATGAGTCCAAGATTAAGACATCAAAGATTTGCTTCTACAACTTTATATAAATTTGTTTTATATAGCTTATCATGATAATTTAATTGCAAAAAATGGTGAATAGATACATTCAAATAGTGAACTAACTTTTTTTCAAACTTAATCTAGTTAAAGTTCTAAATTCTAGATCCACTCAATAACTTCAAATTTAATGAAACATGTTTGTTGTTAAATTCCTTGTAATAGAATACTTCCAAATTTAATTAAATATGTGTTTCATACTAGATTGTAATAATAAAAAAATAGATTGTTATGGTTAAAACATCTCATTACTATTCTACATTTTAATAAATTTTCAAAGTAATTTTTTTTTTAGGTCAATTTTGTTTTATGTTTAATTAAGATTGGTTGGAATGATTGGTTTAATCTATGAATTTTATAGTATTGAAAAGTCCCACTAGATGTTATCCATTCAAAAATGAAATTTAAATAATGAATATTGTAATATCCCTATCCATGAGAACTCATGTATTTACATGAGTGAAAATATCATTAATTTAATATATTTTTTTGTCGTTCCTATCAAGAATTAGTTAGAAGTTAAATGAATTCTTGGTAACCATATTTTCATTATTCGCCATGTATCTATGCTTTGGAAAAAAAGGTGCAATTATTATAAAATGGGAACCCTTATGATTACATGTGGTATACATACAAATATTATAAACTTATTTAATTGTTCCATCAAGAATTCATTACAAAACTAATTTTAATATTCATGAAACTAAAATTACTATGAGAACGAAATATGATAGGAATGGCGAGGGCTCATTGTTTTTGGCTTTTAATTTCACCATGTCAAAGAAAAAAAATGGTGAAGGGAGGAACTCAATTCTTCATAAAAGGTTTCATTGGATGGATATATTGATGGATTAGGGTGATTCTTGTAGCCACCTTCTCCAGATGTTCTTTTCATTGGGTAGATGTTTATCTATTTAACTTCTTGTGTGGTTGATGTAACATTTGTGCTCACTAATTGTAGTTTAGCATGTGAAAACATGTTAATAGTGATGCAATTTTTGTTTGATGGAATTTTAAGTTTCCAAAGTAAATTTTATGAATTCTAGAATAATTTTATGTTACATGCATTAGTATGGTCACTAGTTCGAAACCGACAGCTTGAAAAGTTAAACAGTGACCAGAGTTGTGATTAGTGAGCCCTTTTTACCATAGTAAATTTTGTGTATATAAGCATAGCCTTTTGTATCATACATCGTTTTCTTGGCGGGTTCGAATCTCTAGCACCTTAGGCTTAGAAGGAATTAATTGAAAAGGAAAGTGGGCAATGGCTATCCACATTTAAGTGGTCGTCCATGGCGAAAAAATGGTACTGACAAGCCATTCTTTCACCTGAAAATTTAATCTCTATAGTGCTTGCCATTGTTCATTGTTTTCAATTGTTATTTGGAGAAAAGAAGACAAGGAGCCACTGTAGAAGAAGTCGTACAAAAAATTCCAGTTATTGAATGGAAAGATAAGTTATGTTAACTTGATTAATTTCATTGAAAAAATTAAAAGGTTAGGTTAGCTTTGTTATTTGGAAGAAGATAACATATAAATCTTGTGCATAAAGGATAAGCTAGATTTGTTGTTTTCTAGGAAAAGAATGCATGTGAACCTTGGACATAAAAACAATTAAGTAGCTCATGGTTTCCTTGAAATGAAATGTGGTTATTTTTCTAGTTCTTGAAAAATAATATGTGCTTAATATACGCACATAGACAATAGTTATTATATTATTTTTCTTGAATAAGACTATGGCTTATATAAATACAAAGTAATAATAACTATTGTGTTTAAAGACTTCTTTTGAAAAAGAATATGTATTTGCATGCACAAATATTATAACTATTGTGCTAAGTTTTCTTTAAAATATATATGGGTAGTTGTGGTGGTTTATTCTTTTGGAAAAGAAGGTGTTCTTATGCAAATAACATAATAGAAGTTGGAGTGTTTATCTCATCGAAAGACTTCCCTCTTCTTGTGTGAAGAGATAGTAATAAATGTATAATAACCATGATGACATTAATATGATAAACATGGTAAATATAACCATTTTCTTGTGAGTATGGATAGATAGAAATGCATTGGTAATCTTATGTACTTTACTTATGTATGTGAGTTATGGATGAAATGACATGTATCATAACCATACATGTGTAAAGATAAATAGATATGTTTTGGTAGTTATGTACTTTTAATTAAATGCATGCGTAGTGTTAATAAAGGGGCATGTCTCAATACTTTGTATGTGTTTTATTTATGCACATGAAAATATGCTTGAGGCATAACTAGTAAAGTTCTATTATTTGAGTTTGATAAATATTTTTATAGTCATGACGTCAGAGCTATTGACATTAGTAATTGCAGGAAAGGGTCGTGGCTTATGCGAAGGATGGATTATGTTTAACATTATGGCATGAAATTAACTAATGGCTCATGCGGATTGAGGGATTGTCAAATATAGAATAATCTACTATAGGGAAAAACTAGGCCACAAAGACATAATGTTTGAGGAACTATGGGTAAATGATATCATGATTAATGTAATAACTTCTACCTAGTTATATTGAATTTAAAATGACATTTCTTTGTAAAAATTTTAACAATGGTCAAGGGATGGACTTCCTTATAACCATTGAGTGAGGGGTGAATACCCTCACAAAATGTTTAATAAAATAAAAGTTTGTTGGTTTTTCCCTACCGGGTTTCCATGTTATATCAGTGTCTAGTGATGTGTTTTTATTTTATGTCATTCTAATTATGTTTTTTCCTTACATAACTTTGGCACTTACACTATCAAATAAGTGCTTAGTTAGCCTAATTAATGAACGATGAAAATGATGTAAGATTACATGAGTGAGATTTATGATAATATGTCTTACCACTCAATGGTATGTTATGTAACTTACCATTCCTTTGCCAAAGTTACTCTATGTAATGACAATGATTTTATCTAATGTTGAGTGAAGGAAGAGAGCGAGAGAGAGAATATTTTAAGGTGCAAACTTTTTCTCGATTTTTCATTTTAAAAGAATTTTACGTGTTAAGAGATTTGATCCCTCTCAAAACTTTCTATACTAGTTAATTAACAATTACACACACACACAAACTACATCCACAAATAATGATACAAATATTGAAATTAAAAAGATAGTAGTTACTCCTAAATACAAATAACATATTTATATATTGAAAGCGATAAGTATTTTTAAATACATATAACATTATATATTAAAAATATTACAATAAAACTTCTAATTTATTCATAAATTTAAAAATATTATATATGTATATATAAAATCAAATATTACACATTATATAAATAAAAAAGAAACTAAAAACAATTAAAGAATAAATTTGTTATGACAATATTATTTTGATAAGAACTAAATTAGTCATTTTTACTTTTATGAAATTTGAATATAATTTAAACTTAAAAATTATGAGAATATATAAATAAATAAACAAAGCTTTGAGACGGACAATTTATAATATAATAAAATAGAAATTATCCTTTTATTTTTATAATAATGTAATAATTTTATGAGGAGGGATCTAAATGCTCTAAATATTGATCATATATTTGGTGGGAAATTATGACGACCAAACGATGGATAAAAGGAAACATTTGCTAGTTCATTGGCTTAGGTGGGATGACTAAGATCGGTATAGATCCCATATATTGTGTCTCCGACGAATATAATGTATGAAACGAGATCACAAAACAACTTCATGATCAAGGTATTATTCATATTTTCTTGATACAATGTAATGTTGGAAATTGGTCTTTTCTCGCTGATACGAATTATCAGCTGAGAATGTAATTATTAGCTGAGAATGTAATGTTGATCACGTACTGTCATATTTTTTAATATAATATGTAGTGTTTTTTTTCTTCTGAAAAAAAATAAAAAATTTCTAGATACAAAAGGGGTGGGATCATCTGCAACTATATTCCATTTGGATGGGTGCGATGGACTTGGGTACCAACGACGACTTCTCCAACATAAGAGCAAGTATATCTACCAATTGACATTGAAAAGAATTTCGTCGAACCATGATGATGATAATCTATGTTTACATGGTCGTTTATCCCTAAAACATATCACTCTTAAAGGTATATACGATTTCATTTCTTCCTCTCTTGGCGCGCTGGAAGATAAGTGTTGGTTTTTTAGGGTTTGGACTTGGAATATTCCAACAAATATTATGCTTTATAGATTTCTTGTATGGAGGAACTAGGTCCTCACTTATGATAACTTATTCAGGAAAAGGTTTCATCGCCCTAAGAGGTACAGCTTATGCCATGGCTCAAATGAGAATGTTATGCATGTTTTCATTTAGTGTCTTTTTCTCTATTGCTACTTGGATATATGTTTTATAGATTCTTTATCAATGTAATATGGTGCTACTAATCTATAGAGGCATGTTTCGAATACTAGTTCGATTTGGGGAAAGAGGAAAAATATTTTCTATTTTTTATATTCTAGGGAATTGGGAGGGGATGAAATGTTTCTATCTTTGAAGGCATCCCTTATAACATTAGTCGTATTGGTTCCAACTTTTTTTTCATTTTATGGAATATCAACGAGCTTTTGGACACAAGATTCCAAGGATATTAAGTTGCATGGATCCATCGATATTTTCCAATTAGACAATTTGTTGGGGCTGTGCAAAATTCTATTTGCAAATGTGTATCCTGACTCGCTATTAACATAGATTGTATTTTCCACTTTTTCTGGAGTGGAGGAGGGGTCAAGAAAAATAATGGGGCGAAGATTATTGCCCTATGGGACATATTATACTGTGCAAGATGGTTAATTATGTATGAGGCACACATTTTCAGAGACTCAAAGGTGGTTATAGAATGGATCAATAAAGAAACAACTTTCACCCCTCCCCTCCTTGATCATTGGATGCAAATGATCTGCAAGATAAAGGAATTTTTTCGTTTATCTACATTCACACATATGCAAAGCGTGTTTAGCAAAGAAGTCGATGTATTGTCAAAGGAAGGGCTTGTAATGACACCTGGGATGATTAAATATTTGGCTTATTGGTAGGGTGAATGACAATGTATTGGCTACTTTCCAATGTGCTCTATATGTTTTGTTTTTGGTTATTTCAGGATTAGGTAGTTGCTTGTGACAGATCTATACCCTATATTTGGTGGTGATGTATACTTATTTTTTGGTTTATTGATTGTATCGTGAATGCAAGTTGTATTTATCCTTGGTATTGTGTTGATTGAAGATAATGATTCCCACCCTTTTGTATTTTGATAATCAGAAAATGATTTCCCGTAAATCAATTTCCTGTAGGATTTCGCCATATTTTGGGTATCATACTCATCATAACATCATAACATATATGTAAACATGATTTTCTATATAAATACATGCTCAATATTTCTTTTCTGAAAAATATACAAATATTTTAAACATTATAAGTTCTGTGTACTAAATCATATGTTAAATTATATAATAAAAAGTTCTTGAACGTAAATTTTAGTTAAAATTACATTTTAAAAAAATGAAACAAATGAGTTTAGTAAGCTTCTCGTTAAAATTTTCAATAATTTATAAGAAATATATATTAGTATTTTAAATATTATGATTTTATGTTATATTGTCTTTAAACATAAATTTTAATTATATATATTTTAAAAAATGAAAATTTATTATATATTTTATTAAAATTTTCAATAATTAAATATATTCATTTGATTTTATTAACTAAATATATTATATTTAAAACTAAATAAATGTATTATATTATGAATATAAGACGGATTATATAGAAGCGTATTTGAAGGTTATGAGATATAGAATAGATAATAATAGGGTGTATCGCTAAGACATTCTTTTATGTAAATGTTAGTGGTTTGAAATCTCATGGGTGGGTACAACTCTCTAAAATTGACATAAAAACAAAAATACAAATATATTTGAGAAAAAAATAATTAAAAATATTACGTCATAAGAGGATATATAACCTTTATATAACTCAAACTCAGTGAACTTATGTAACATAACTAAATTCAAAATATTGGGAATGTATATCTTTGAATATAATTGGTGTCATTGTTGGGGTCCTCTGTTTAGGAATCTTGGTCATGTTAGTCTTTCTATTTAAACTAAGGTCAATTTGTAAATATTTTTCATGATGGCCTGACTATTATGCTTTAAAGAGGTTTAGGTTTAGATTAAGTGTCATGCAATTTTTTTTGTTTTGTTAAAGGTCCAAATGTATAAAGTCATGATAAAGGGTAATCACAACAAGTTTCTGGTCACCATGGAAAGAGTACAAAGATCATGTCATAAAAATCCATGTTATTATAAGTTGGTCATCATAAGTGGGTCACCTAAGTTTACATGGAAGTCTACATCAAAGTAATCATGAGATGGATTAGGCACACATTTGTAGGCTCCGTGGAGTTAGTTTTAATTCCATTTCAAGGACAACTCAAGATCTCAGTGGGAATATAATGTTCAAAAGGAAAGTCCTTTCCTTTTCCCAAAGCATTGTGTTTTCTAAGAGGTGTTGCACATTCATAATTTTCATTACAAATCACGATTATCGCTCTCATTTCTACTCTAGGCCATTTTTAAATAATATTTGAAGTTTCCTCTTCATTCCACTTCGCTCAGTTCTTCACCATTTCCATCGGAAGTTGTGGCATGCTCATTTTGTTCACTACGAAAGGGAGGCAAGGGCACTGTGAATCCACATAGTACTGCAAGTATCATACTGATGGTCAATCCTCCTTCACAGGTGAAAATCTAAGCCTATATTTGTTCCTTAGTCCTTGATGAATACCTAAAATGCATGTATGAGGTAGAAAAATCCATAGAAAGGCCATCATAAGCTCGAAATGCTAAACTTTCTATGAATTTGTTGTGAAACTGATTGTTTTTGTTATCATTTTCAAAAGACAATTCCTACCAAATAAAGCTCAATTTTGGAAAACCAAAAGATTTTTTGTAAAGAACGGACCAAAGAACAAAAACCTCCTTTATTTTATGCACAGGTGTCATATATTTGAAGATTGAAATGCATCTTTACAGCCTATTTTTCAAGTTTTATCATCTCATGTTTTAGTTATGATGTTTAGGTGCGTATTGTGAGAATATGGAGAAGAATTTTTGGAAACTGGGAGAGGTTTCTCTCAAGGACACTCTCATCCAAAAAATCCTCCTTTTTTTTGTAAAAATCGTTAGGATTCAGGAAATATGATCTTTTCTTTGAACCCTATGTTTCCATAAATTCAATCCCTTCGTAGAAGACTTGCTGCAAATTTGCTGCACTTTTTATACAGTCTTTGGTACTGATCAAATAGTGAATTTTTGAAGTTTTGATTGTAATGTGGGAGTTATATTAAGGTTACAACATTTACATTGATTCTTCTATCACTTTATATCATAATAAAGTTATCATATGTTCAAAATTTTGAAGGCATTGCGAATGGTGACAATTTTGCTGCGAAAGTGGGGGATAGTCCATAAGGAGCTCTACAATCACTTTTAATCTTTCTTAAGAGGTTCAGTACCATCACAGAGATATTTCAAGCATACCCATTTTCTCCATTTTGTCATAGGAGGGTTGCAACCATAGAGAACACAGAGGGCTACTTCAACTTGCTGCGAAATTGGCTGATGTGTTGAGAAATTGGACAATCAACACCATTTCATTTCATATTTTGAATTTTTGTTTTATAGAAATATTTTGAATCATGTGGATGGGTTTCATATTTTCTTAGGTGGTGTAGCTAATTTTATTTGAAAATATTCCAAGTTGGTGAGGTTTTAGGCATAATTTGGTTGTAAGGAAAACCACTTATATTTTTAAGTATATGCACCAAAACTTTGATGTATCTAGTTAAAAGTTTGTTTTGATCAATAATTTCAACAACCTAGAGTGAGACATCGAACCTCATGATGTATATAGAGATGAAAAACATAGTAAGTTTTTTTGTTGGTCATATTAGAGAGGAACAGACTTTTTGTGCATTGTATTTCCTGAAAGATTTTCCAGTGAATGAATGAAAGATAAAAGGTGATTTGCAGGGATTCCTGTGTCAGATCTTGGTGGTTTTGTGCTCCTTTGATCTTGTAAGTTGTCTCATGTGTTTACATCTCTTAAATGTATGTCTTCTTGCTTGGAAAAACCACATTTTTAATTCATAATTCATCTTAATGGTGCTTTGATTTAGTTTTGCCAAGTGATCAATGTTTTCATCTTAAAGCAACATTTTAAAATTCATCTATGGTTTTGATGATCTATGTGTTGTCTTTCACCTTTCTACACTAACCCTCCTACAATTATTTAACCTAAATTCCACCACCAAGGTTGCCTACCTTGCCCCTGTGGAGAAACCCTATCTTTTTTCATCATATCATTAGACAAAAAACTAATAAGTTGACATGAATCCAAGCACAATGGATCTGTCTCTTTTCTCATCAACACACCCTTTAACATTTAGACCTTATTTACCATCATACCTAGCCTAATATTAGACCATTTTAAGCAATCAAAGTGATATATCCCTCTCCAAGGCTAGAAGGACTAGATTATGGCCTAAAAGTCGTTTGTGGTTACCTCTAGAATTTCTCTTCTCGGCTTAGGGAATTTACAAAGTGCTAACAATAACAACAAGTCATAGTTTTTTAAATAATGGGAAAGCCTATCATATATCAGTTGCCAAACCAGCAATGGGGACAACTATCACTGGTTCTTATCCACAAATGCAAGTTGAATCATCGTTATTATTCAAGTAAAACCATGCCACCTAAAACTACATGTTGGTGGTACGTAAGGGGGCTAGATTTCACTCCTTCGAGATGCCTCTAGGTCTTGAGTCATTAAACTATTTCCTTCCAGATGCCTCTAGGTCTTAGGGAATACTCCATCCCCAACAATATCTCATCATTATTGGAGTATTTCATCAAAATTTAAAATAAAAAGGTCCTCCTTATTTTATACATATAAACAACTTATCATTATGTATATATGTATAATTAAACGAGAACCGCTTTATTTTGTATTGTGATGAAATTTTCCCTTAACGTATATATTTATTTCAAATCTAATATTTGAATAAAAATCCCCCAAAAAAATTTCATTCCCTATTAATTTATACTTTGAAGTTGCATATGGAAAAACCAAAAATTTCCACATAATATCAGATATTGACATTATATTTTCATGTTTTTACGTCATGTCAATATACTCATATGAGGTTTTAACTAAGAAATGGGAACTTTCCCGATGGTTCCCAAATCATATATTGGACCTCAATTGTTAATTAAATGATCAAACCACAAATCTAATATCCAATATCTTGTTCCATATCGGGTATCACCGATGCACTTAAAAATGAAAAACTTAAGAAAACCTTGATACAACGATATGACTCAATGTGCCTCCTCAAACCCAATCCCAACATGTCATCTTATACAAGTGCCTATGTTGGTGTGTCTAGTGACACATGTCACCCAAATTCTGCCCCTTTTGGTAATCTTTTGACTTATTCTAGAGGACATGTGTCATCCAGGTGGCACTACCACGTCACTCTTAGTTGCGTCATGGTTGTCACCTCATCCAATTCATATCATATATCGTCTTGAAATATTGAAGTGTTATGTCAAAAGGTTCGTCCAATATCCGATATTATAAATTTGACTAATTGTGATTAGCTTAAGTAATAAAACACAATTAATAGGGAGATTAGTAAAATGTTTTTTCACACAAAATCACATTTTTAACGCTTAAATTTTGTCATAAATACTCAATAAAATGGGCATATCAGTTACCACCTGATCCTTTACATTGCACAACCATTATAAGAATGCCCTGATATTCTATAATATCTCAATATCATGATATCATGGCATCATAAAACATACACCCTTTCTAGCATTCAGACCCGATGAAATTAGCTTAATCAGTTTTAAATTGGTAATTAGTGTTAATCAATTTTCAAATTAATAAGTTTTCTTGTCATGTGAACTATGCTATGATGCCTCCTAGTCTTTTCAAAAAATTCATAATCCCGATGAGTTTCCAGTATCGAGATTCAATGCAACTCAAGTTCATAATGAGAAATTAATAAATTTTCAAGTTATTCATTTAACATAGTCTCGATTTGAGCAAGTTCCCCCTTCCCGTCATTCGATCTTTTGTTTAATCCATTAGCGAGAATTGTAGAATTTACTTTTGTCCTCCTGCATTGAGGTAAGTTTTATTTCTTTTAAAGTGGAATCCCAACTTACTTCAGTTTAAGTAATCAAACTTATGTTATTTCTATTGAAAATAATTGAAAATTATTTAACATGACCCCAAAAAGAGTTGCAAAACAATCAGAGAGCAACAAAAATTTGAATATTATGAAGATGAAGTAAAGAATCCAATTTTTGCTATGTTTTCATATACTTTTTACAAGCTCGACCATCACAGTAGAGCATGGGACGAAATCAATGATTTTTACAAGGTGGGAGATTAAGACAGAGGAATGCCCAGAAGATTTAGACAGATATTCAAAAATTTGACTCTCGGGTCTACATAGGATTGCTACAAGGCCTAGTATCATTCCTTTGCGTAAACATGGTATGCTAGGTTATCAATCACGTTAACCTAAAAAATGAACCATTTTTTATGGAGATAGGAAACTCATTGGATCATTCAAGTCGGAGGATCTCGAAAATATGTACAAGGTATCTAAAGCTCAAGTAAATTGTGAAAAAAAAATTCTTAATGCATTCATAGTTGCAGAAACTACTACATATGAGGTTGAAATTCCATAATGGATTAAGAAATTGTGGGATAAGGATTTTTTTTCACATGATAGATGATAATTTATATCCCATTGTTATAGTTGAATATGCATTAGGCATGATTGCTATCATGCTCAGTAGATTATTTGGAGAACAAAATCCAAGCCATTTTAAAATAGATTGAGTTCTTCTAATTCATTATGTTTTCCAAAAAGGAAGAAACTTTAATTGGTCATTTGTCCTATCCAATAATCTTTGGAGAGAAATCAACAAAGTTGTTAATTCACCTCTTAGGTTTGTTTCTCAATTCTTCATGTTATCTTATAGATGCCATTTGTGCTAGGACCACTACAAAGAAAAGACCCTCTAGCGGATGTTTTTGAGGAACCCCTTATAAAAATACCCCAGACATCCGTTTCTAGCAGAGGTTACTAGAGGAGGCTGGTGGGTAGAGGTTTTTGCGGATGTTTTTCCTCCGGTGTGCTTATCATCCTAAACCGCACCGGTGCGTTCAACAAGAGAAAGCACCGGTGCGCACAAAACATTGGCACATTGGACACCGTGCACTCCGTACAAACCTGTCCAGTGCATCTTATTACTGTAGCGCATTGGTGCTTTACAAAGATTTTGCACTGGTGCGTCCTATAACCCCGCACCAAAACTGGAACCGCCTGGTGCAGTCTTAAGAAACCGCACCGGTGCACCTATAAAGCCCCACGCACCGAAATAGGGTTAAATAAAAAAAATTACAGCCGAAAAACCGCATTTTTCACTTTTCTCAGTGCTCTAGAGCTCTCAAGCACCAGTGCAACTTATCCTTGTCTGATCCGCCCTGACATCGGTGCTCCCATTGCAACCATTGCACACACTGCTGCTATGCATTGCCCACCAATCTGCTTCTTGAATTTTGAAAAATGGTGGACAAATTTACTTTTGCAAATTCTACAGCCAATATGCCCCCTTGACGGCCAAATATATAGGAATTTTTCTTTTTTTTCCATAATTAAGCTTTTTAGTAGATTAGAATTGTAAATTACCTTAAAATTAACCATTTTAAAAAATAAAAATTAAATTGTCACATGGTGCGCTTAAGCCATTCGACTCGCACCGGTTCGCGACGCTGCTTGTAAATTTGCAGGCCGCACTGCAACTGGTGCTAATGGTATCCACATTGGGTCTAGGGCGATACCAAAAGGTGCACCGTGCTATTTTAAAATTTAAAAATGGTGCGCTGCGGTCGGTTACCCTGTCGCACCGTTGACCCTGTGGAATAGCGGCAATGCAGTGCGTTGACTAAAATATCTGCCCCAGGGCGGGTATTTGTCAGTGCACCACATTCCGACATTTCAACACGGTCAATGGTGCGCCCTGGTAAAAGACCGCCCCATTGACTATGTAATGATGTCAAGAGGTTGGTGCCCTGACCAAACTATACGCCCTGAGGCTTATAGTTTGGTCAGCGCACTGCCCTCCTGACACTGGTCCATAGTCAACGGTGTGGTCTATTATTCCACCGCACTGTTGACTTTTGAACAATGCCAAGAGGGTGATGCGCTGAAAATTTTCAGGTGCACCGCCTCCGGTGTGCTGAAGATTTTCTGGTGCACCACCGCCAGTGCGCGACAAAAAAATATGCACTGGTACTAGTGCATGCCTATTTTTTGTGGCGCACCGACTGTTTTTTTTTTTCTAAAATAAATTATATATGTATATTCCTAAATACATGTCTCATTTAATAAAAAAATTGTATTTAATATGTCAATCATTCAGATACATGAAAAGAGATAAGAGAGGGACCAACAACAACAACAGGTGGACTAATATAACATGGTTCACTTATGGGAGGCACGAAAGAGGGAGAGTGATGCGTACCCTCGCCCTATTACAACAGCTACCTAGGGGCTCCTAAGGCAGGTAGGCCTCCTCAAGTTCTATGAAGAGACTATTTCCATAAAGGGCCATGGTTTTTTTTTGAGACATCTTATCCGCAGGTGGAATGCCCACCTACAGGCTTTCTGGGTTGGTCCTAACCAGTGGTACATGCCCACTAAGGAGGACATCTATTTCATTACAGGGATATCGAGGAGAGGGGTGGATTTTCCCTCATTCCTAGATGTTACAGATGGCTATGGAGCAAAGATTCAATTGGTGTACTCCCAGAGATACATTAGCGTGGATATATTGTCTTCTTCATATTTTCAGGTCTCTGGAGGTTAGTTACGTATTGTTGCATTTGGTAGTGAGGAGGTGAGGCGCCTCTCACTTTTGATTTCAACCATTTCACACAACACCAATGATGGGCAACGCATTAGTTGCCCACTTATATATTATGTTGATTATTTAGTATAGGAGCCACGACTTTTCAGGTGGTATGCCATTTTTTTGCAGAAGTTCTGTATAGCCTTAGATAGATGTCGTGCTCATGCACAAGGGAGGGTCAAGTTCCCTTTCGCTTCAGAGCTTTTTTGTTTATTTTTTGAAAGGTTTCCATAGACAAGGCCTACTTTTTTTCGGCAGCCTTGTAGGCCGATGTTGGAGGCACGGATGCACATGTGGGGATAGATGATGTCCAAGAGGGGCGAGACTGAGTTTTTCGCAAGGATATCGCATGATGCAATGGAGTTGCTAGCCAGTGTTGACGAGCATCCCTTCATTATGGTCCCCTTTCCTTATGTTGGTTTGGATTGGCGAGGGTGTGCCAACATCCTCTTCACAGATGATGAGCCGTCGGATGATAGAGGTAATATTATTGTTTTTTTTAAATTTATTCTAACATGTTCTTTAACTTGTTTTTATTAAATTGTGTAATGAAATTGTCTAATTATTTTTGTGTACTTGTATATATTTTTCAGACATTGGGTCTTTTAGTGGCGAGGACATGCCAGCGGCACCAAATGATCCAGGTGTGGATCCTGATGACGATCAGGATATGCCAGATGCCGAGGATCATGAGGCCGTTGCAGAGAGACCTTCTCTTGCTGGTGCACCGGTATCACCTTTTTCTAGGCGCAGTAGGCTTGATAGTAGATTGAGGATGGAGTTGGGCAACCAACTTTGTGCATTGATTGTTGAGGCAGGAGTCATGCCCACTACTATGAGAGACATACAAGTCGATGGTAGGCTGGTACATATGTGGATAGGCATGCATCGTGACATGTACATCCTGATGCGGCATGTCGTAGGAGCTATGACCTTAGTTACGCGACTGAGGAGGACCCTTGCACATTATAAGCATGGTCGAGATGCAACACGTGATCGACAGTCCGTGAGCGGTGATGCATCATCTAAAGATCACGATCAGGGGAGTGATCATCGTTCACCTCGTGTCACGCTAGATAAGCAGCCTCCACTATCATCGAGCAACAGTCATCATGGAGAGTAGGTTGGACCTTCGGTCACGTTGATTCAGCAGCCTGCAGCATCCAGTAGTACTCATGATCATGAGCAGGCTGGACCATCGACCATGTCGAGTCATCACGATGAGTAGTCGACAGTTAATCCTGACCAACATGAAGCATCAGTACCAGATCAAAACGCACGTGATGATCAACATGTATCTGAGGTTGTCGAGGTTGCACCATTGACTAAGCAGGCCTCAACTAGTATTTCTATTGATGATGTACCACCAACTGATATATGACATTTATATTACAGTTGTATATTTTTGACATTATTCAATTATATATATATATATATGGTCCATGTATTTTATGTTCATGTTGCAGTTGTACTTAATTTACATGTTGGTGATCATCATGATGTGTATATTGTTAAGTTATGTTAGATATGTTCATTTAATGTGCAGCTTGCATATAGATGTGTATGTGATAGCAGTTATTTCACATGAGATGTATATTTGATGTTTGTGTTGTGATGATGTTATACAATGCTAATTGTGTTTTGTTAGATGATCATGATCACGATGATGTTAGTGAATTTGAATGTGTTTTTTAGTCGAACATGATGTTTGTACGATGGTTATCATGATCGTGATGTTTATTAATTAATTTGATATTAAATGATCATGATATTGTAAAATTGTAATATTTGTAATTATAATTGTATGTAAAATTCTAAAATTGTAATTGTAATTGTATGTAAAATATTTGTAGAATTTTAATTCTATTATTGTGAAATGATTGTAATTGTAATTGTAATTGTATGTAAAATTCTAAAATTGTAATTGTAATTGTATGTAAAATATTTGTAAAATTTTAATTGTATTAATATGAAATGATTTTATTAAAATTTTTAAATTTGTAAAGTTGTAAAATAATAAATCTAGAATAATATGAATTTTTGTAACATAATAAAGTTTAGAAAATAATTCAAATAAATTCATGTACTTTAGAATTATCATTATTTTATTATGATCTTACATACAAAAAAAAGAACTTTATACAGTACACCATTGTTTTTGAGATCAACATAATTGCAAATTATCAAGTGAAATATTGATTTAACATTAACACAATGCAAATTACCAATTAATTCAAAATATATATTATAATGTTTTGAGAAACCCATCTTAAAAAATATCAATATTGATGAAATAACACATGTACCATATCACTCTTAGTTCTCATGATCACCCTCATTATCTTCTCGCTCGCATGGCATGATAACACTATTGTTCTATAAAATATGTTTGATCAAGGGTCATGTCTCAATACGAACCACCAACCCCTATCCAACACATCTAGGTAAAAAAACACTTGGTTGCAGTGTTTGGGGAAAACATGGGGCTCCTTAGCTTCATCCCACATCTTTCTACAGTTGATAAATATCAGCCTACTGTCGCGATCTTCCTTCACATTATTCTGATCAAAGGTGTCCCACCACTTGCACCTAAAAATAACACATTGGAAAGAAGAGAAATCCACTTCAATGATCTCTTGTATCTTTCCGACGTAACCTAACATCCCTCGTACTAGGTTTTGATCACGGTGGCTAGATCGACTAGATTGATCGAACTCGACTTCCACTCCACAGTCTTGTATGATGTTTCCAGCATCAGCATTTTCTGTGTGAAAATGGTGTCCATATACCCACATAGATGGGAACAAATGCACTTATTATAAAAAAGTTAAAGAAATCATAGTGTCATGTGCCTTATAATAACCCAATAGTTAAAATATGAAATATAGATGTAATTACATTTGAAAGGTGCATTATTAAGTTTCAAATGTATAAATTAAATAGATTATTACTGAGTTGTTGCTCCCAATCCCTACGTTTAGCGCATCCTCTTCAGCACGCGGGTAATGACTGGTTGCACCGTATTTCTCTCACTTGGTTAGAAACCCAACTGTTGGGGCATATTTTTGGCATATTTTCTTTTAAATGATTGGGATAAGGCACACTTCTACCATTCAACCGTCTAAATTCTTTCCTGTCACTATTCCATTCCATCCTCTTTTGTTCGTACAATGCGAGCCACGGTTGTGTTGCTTCAGAATTGTAAAGAACAAATTTATTGATTTCTTCAATTTCTTCATTCGCCGATGAAATCAAACTGACATTATATAGTACATAGAGATGAAAATATACATTATATCGAAGTTCAACATGAATATTTAATTTTTGTAGATTTGAAAAATTATAAGTCGCTTACTCTTTATCAAGTTATTTTTTCCACTCGTTTGGAGCAACTTCCCTTCTCTTTTGTCTTCATCCCTTTCATCGTCCCAAATCACCGCACCTGGTCTGTTGTCGATCTGCTTGATGTACTCATTGGCATAATAGAAAGACTCATACGATATGTACCCCTCTACTACAGACCCCTTAGGTTTTTCCCTTTTTCGAACAAAACCTTTCAATTTATTCATGTACCTTTGTAAGAAGAACATCCAACAAAAAGAAACCACCCCAACTAATTCAACCTCATCTACTAGGTGGATTAGAAGATGAACCTACAAGTCCATGAAACTCGTCGGCAGTTCCTTCTCAAACATACAAACAATCTCAACTATCTCTTGATGCCACCATGGAATGCTAGCTACATGAATCTCCTTTGATGTGATCCAACGTACAAATTCAGATAATTTAGATATGGCACATCCTATGTCTTGAGGGAATTCATATTTCACACACCCATGCACGAACAAAGGATAATGACACTGCAAAGTTATAAACACGTGCAATAATATACAAAATTAGATATGTTTTATGATCCATGCATGGGATAAAATTTATTCATATAACAAATAATAAAATCATGCTTTTGACATTATACATACTCTTAGAAGATTCAGATGGTCATGCGATTTCAACCCCAACAAATGGTCATCCATGGTGAAGCAGCGTCGTAGTGAATACACGTATGAATATGGCACCCTCACACCCATTATAACTTCCTTTGCCAAAAAAAGATCATATTTTTTAAAAATCCATGGGACATCACCTACTTTGAAATACCATGAATTAGAGGGACCAGTGGCTACCTCTGATCCTGTACTTTCTAATCATCTTGGCCAATGTTTCTTTTTAGTTTTTGAAGTAATAAGATCTTTCCTAAAATCCAATGTGTTACTTTGTTTCAATGATATGTTCCTCCATAAAAAAGATGAAACATTTTTAAATATATGCATGAGATCTAATAAGTGGGTATCTTAAGATGCTCCCAATATGGGAGTTTATAAAAGATAGATTTCCTTTTCATCTTAATGGGAAATTTCTCAACATAGGTTTCAAAGAATTCTAGATCATCGAATATAGGGTTCCCATTTGAATCGAACATTTCTATGAACTCCTTCTCCTTCTCTCTCTCATATTCTCTAAGCCATTCAGTTGGTGTTGTTATTGGAGGCCTTTGGGTTCTCTCTCGTTTACCATTGAAAGCGGATGCTGCTCTTCTGTAAGGGTGTTCTTCTGGGAGGAATACCCTGGAGAAATCATACACTAGCTTTCGTAGGTCCTTGGACCATCTAGCTTTCAGAGAAGGTCCACAACATTTACATCCAAAATACCCTTTTGTTACAAGAACTGTGAGATTATTGTATACAATTAATATGCATGGCACGTTAAAGAATATCATAAAGATCAGAACAATTACAATGAATTATATAACTAATATGTGAAAGAATATTGTTGTGTATATAAACAAATCAATAAATTAAACATCTAATTTACCAGATCAAACTCCTAAGCCTGGATAATCATGTGTCATGTAAGCACATATGCCATACAACTTAAAACTCCTCTCTGTTGTGATGGGTCTTGATGCAACGTATACATTTATCCCATCCCATAATTCCTTCAATTCATCTACCAGTGGTTGTAAGTAGACATCCATATTCTTCACTTGTCTTCTACCAGGGACTATGAGAGCCAACATAAGATGTTCATTCTTCACGGACAACCATGGGGGATATTGTTATTGATCACTACTACAGGCCAAACAAAATATTTGGTGTTCTAGAGGGAATATGGGTTGACGCCATCCATGGCTATGCTGAGTCGTAGACTTCGTACTTCATCCTTGAATTTTTCAGGCCAGGTATCCTCTATATGCTTTATGGCTATTGAATTAGTTTGGATTCGCATAACTCCCAACTCACTTCTGTGTGAGGCATGCCATCCCTGCAACATAGCTAATTCTTTGCAATGAAAGAGCCTTTGAATCCTTGGGATTATAGGCATGTGCCTCAATATCTTAAAAGGAGGACTAGTACGTGATTTACCCTTATTTTTTTATTTATCATACTTGTCATGCCCACATTTCGGACATAGATCTCTTAGTCTACATTTTCTCCTCTATATAGAATACAATCATTTGGACATGCATGATATGATATGTACTCAACACCCAACATTTTCAACAATTTCTTTGCCTTTTCGTAGCTACCGAGCAAGACATTATCACTCGGAAGAACATTATCTTTGAATAACCTATAGTTGGTGATCCTGGAAAAATATATGAATAAATGTACATTAATGACGATATAATTATAAACATTCATAAAAGTTACCATTTGTAATGTTTATTGTGTACTCATTATATTTCTCAAATTTATATAAGGGAGGACTTTATGGTAACTTTCCTCAAAATTTCCGAGAAACATGCATTTGATAAGCCAAACTTTGCTTTCAATTTGTACAGTAACATCATTGTCCCCAACTGGGAAGACTTTGACTGACTACCAGGTCCAAAGAGAGGGGTGGTGGAAGAAAATTTAAGGCTTTCGAAAAAGGTGTCAATGATATGAGCATCATCCCCTAGTTGATAATCGTTTTGGGATGCATCTAACAACATTGTCTCCATGACAGTTGTATCCCTTAAGTAATCATCCATACCAACCTCTATTTGATTGCATCCATTGCCAACTTGTGAAGAACTACTATTGTTGTAGTTGTTCCTAATTAGTGAATCTGGATGTATTAGGAGTTGAATCAGTGGTTGATTCAACCATTCTTGGTATCGCTCCTCTCCGATTTTTTCTCTTAATTCAGTCTTTTCTTGATTTTACATTGTCGTAGGGGGCAACGGAAGATGGTAGGTAAGTCGCTCATCATCACAAGAATCCTAATAATTTTAAAAAAAAATATTTGAACATGATTAGTACAAAATATATGATATCAATTAGTAAGCACGTTGACAATATTGCATGATTAATTGGGTTGACGTTGAAATTATTACATTAATAAATATACCAAAAAATTATAATTATTACCATCATTGTCCTAGGATTGTGGCTAGAAGATGCAATATTTTTACAATTGGCAGGGTGAAGCACCTATCCATTCTCATCTACCAAATGTGTCTTGCGGTATGCTACTCCTGATAAGAACTTCCGACGTTTTGGATTTGGCTGAATATTTTTTGTTTCTGAACTCAATTCTAAACCTGCATGAACCTACAAATTTGTATATATTATAAATTTAATTAGGTTGTGCATGATTGACATGGATAAAAAACATAAATTCAATTAGATAATGAAAATATAAATAAAATATGAAGTCAATATTACGTCTCGAGATGGATAGGGAGAACTCCACGATGGACTTTGAGAAATATTATGGAACAAGATGGATTTTGAAGAATTGTAAATTCGATATAATTATGATATTTTCTCCATGCATTTGAGAAAAATCAATAATAATTTTTGGTGTACACACCTAAAAGTAATTTATGTGCCTTAAAAATGGACTTCTTGTAATTGGTGCTAATGTACAGATAACCGCACCGGTGCATTTTAGTTACTGCGCACCAGTGTCGTGTTATCAATGGACACACTGGTGCGGTGCTATTAAGTGATGCACTGGTGATGAATAACTGCCAATAAAAAAAAGCGCAACTCTATTTTCTTTAAGTGAAAAAGAAAGCGGTGAATTGTGTTGGGTACCAAATCTGTATACTTTCTCTCCCATTTTCATCCACCTTTCTATCTCTTTGTATCATTAAATGTTCTAAAACACATGAGGTAAACCCCTTTCCTTTATCTTACATGGAATATTTGATTAATGAAGTAATAGTCATGGAGGTTTTACCTTTGCAATTATTAACTCCGGTATTTTCACAGATTTGGCAAAAGTAAGGGGATTACAGCTGCGAGCCACAGAGAAACTCCTAATTTCTAGCATTATCTCAACCTACTGCAACAGCCCAATAGACTCTGTCTTACCCCAATTCTATTTCAAGCTTATCATGGTTTCTTTTTGGAAACTAGGTTGTTGTTGTAACAAAAATGTATAATTGTAGACATTTAGTCGTTGAAGGAAATCTACTATTTCCTGAACATTGGTATAAAGAGGGCCTTCGGGCTATGAATCGGGGTTAAGTATAAATACATAGATTTTGTAACATAAGTGTTTCTCTAATTAATTGAATGCACAGTATTTTTCTATCCCACCTATAAGTTGTGAGTTGCCGCAGCCCTAATCAGAGAGTTGGGCCCACTCTTCTAGTCAGGTGTTTCATTATCTTTCTTTTTGTTGATTTCATATTTCAGTTTGGTTTTGCAATTGTTGTTCCAGTATAATTCTGCAATTGCTGTGAATGCCTTTTTAATTCTACAATCCATTCTAATTGTTGTTATAGTAGTTTTTTTATTCATTAATTTAAGCTTGTGATTCAATAGCAGGTTATGTGATTTCTCTTGCATATACTGTGCGCGTTAGTCTTGAAATAACTAATACCCCCAAGTTGATAATCTATGTGGAAAAAGGGTTTGAATATTTGTTCATATCTGGACACCAACATTTTGGCGTCATTGTCGGGGATGGCTAACAAGGTGCAAGAACATGATCTACAATTGATCTAAGGGTCAATCTCTCATCTTGGGGATGGAATTTATTTCCTTGCTCCAAGTCCTGAGTGTAGTGTTATGTTTTCTCGCTTTTTTATTTTTATTTTTAGAACTGATCTCTCATCTTGGGGATGGCATCCATTACCCTGCTCTAAGTCCCGAGCATAGTGTGTTGTTTTTCCCTACTTTTCTTTTTCATTAAGACTGATCTCTCGTCTTAGGGAGGGTATTTGCTACCCTGCTCTAAGTCTTGAGCATAGTTTTCAACTTTTCTGCTTTTTGATTATTTTTCTGAATGGGCCAACTTCTCGTCCCGGGGAGGGTATTTGATTACCCTACTTCATGTCTTGAACTTTGATTTTCTTTTTATTTTATTTGATTTTTTATTTGAACCTACTCTCTCGTCCCATGGAGGAAGCTATCTGTCCTGCTCCGGATCCTGAGCACTTTTGCTATTTTGATGAATTATTCTCACCAATTGTATGAACAAAGATATGAATAAGAGGGGTAGAGGAAAACCCCCAAAGAAAGGAAAGGATCTGGGAAGGAAGACGTATATCTAGGATATCATCGAAAAGGCTAAATCTGAAGCGTCCTCTCACATTGTCGTTAGGGTAAGGGTTTAGACGAAGTCCAAAGGGTAGTCGGTTGAACAGCCAGTTCCAGTCACGGTACCATAGGAAATTCTTTCGACGACGGAAGAAGCAATAAATAAGGTACCGGTGAGGAGATATCCCTGCTGTCAGCAGAAGGGGAACAAATAACAAGCAGAGGGTCAGATGAAATGAGTAATTCCAATTGGGAAGAAGAACCTCCAAAAGGTTTTTCATCACTGTGAGACCAAGGGAGTGTTGTAAAGCCTCCTGTAGTCGAATTAAGCAATTCTAATTTGCAAAGAGAGTTCTTGAAGGATTTTGCGTCACCAAGGGACCAGTGGAGTGTGGTGAAACCTCCTACAGTCGAATCACCCCAAGTACCAATCATAGAACTGGTTGAAATCCCAGGTGAGTATTGGAGAATATTTATGGCACCTACAAGTTCTTCTATTGATTTTCTGATTGGAAAAATTAGAGGTGATGCACCGATGAAGCCCATTCCTTTAACGGCTCTGCCTAATTTTCATGGGCTTTCTTCTGAAGACCCTGATACGTTCCTCTTCGAATTTGACATTGTCTGATAAGGGTATGATTATATCTCTAATGATCAGAAACTAAAAATATTTCCTGCTACCTTAAATGGGATAGCCCTACGATGGTTCATGGGTTTAGGAGGAAGGACTATTTCCTCATGGGATGCGATGAAAGAAGTATTTTTGTAGAAATACCAAGAATACTGTAAATATCGTGACATTAAGGAGGAAATCTTTAAGTTTTTATAGAAAGAGGATGAGAACATGGAAAACTATGTGGAACAATTCAAATATATATTTCAAAGATCAGGCCATAGTGACTTGGATAAAGATATTCTGAAAATCATCCTTCTCTGGGCACTGAGGGAAGATTCCCTGCAAATTTTGAACATAGTAGGAAAAGGGGATGTTTCAAAAGAATAATTTAACACCATCTGCGACTTATGCATTCAGTGTTAATGAGGGACTGCAAGGAGTGGACAAGGAATTCGGTCATTAAAGACTTCTGGTGGGGGGGTTACAAAGGCATAAATTGGAAACCTAATGGATAACCAAAGGACTGATATCCTAAGCACATTATCTACCTAGATGGACACTCTACAAGAAAAACAAAAATAGATAGATTTGGAGAAGACTATAGCTATATTCTGCCCACAGTGCAAAAAGAATCATCCTCTGAAAGAATGCCCATTAAACATAGTGGAAGCCTACACAATCTATGAGCACACTCATGCAACCATCTTGTGCCCTTCCTTAATAGGACTGAAGGTAGTTTTTCAAGGGGCAATTGAAGAAAATGTAGTAGACCAATTGTACTTCATGGGGCCGAAACATCCATGGCAACCTCGACCACCAGTTATGAATCCAGGTATGCCTCAAGACCCATCTCAGTATTTTAATAACTTTAATATGGATCCTGAGTCTGTACCTTTCTCACATATGTGGTCTCAATATCAATACCCCCCTGGAAACAATGGGTTCCCCAGGCCAGTTCAAACCCTTCATGGAATCATAATTAACGCGGGCCCTCTCCTACTATGCAGTTTCCCCAATCTATGCCTCAACAACAACTTCAGTTTCCCTCTAATGTACCTCCTGGAAACCCAGCCCTTCGACCCCAGCTTCCTAACCAGCCCAATCTGAATCCTAATAATAAAGGGATCTAACAATCAAATACTCTTAACCTTCCATCTTATAGAATTTATACCATAGGAATTAATGAGATAAACTTACGATCTAGGCAGGTAGTAAATGCTCCCACTTTACCTATTATCATAGAACATTTTGATAGTGAAGTTATAAAACCAGAAAAAAGGACAATTGGGGATAAACCAGACCAGAACATGACAAACCAAACACCTCCCCAATCTATTCTTAACCAGGGCCGTCCGATCACCCCACCATATCTTGAAAGATTAACCCTGAACAAACAAAACCCTCAAGCAGATTTTGACTTCCTAGGGGAATTCCAAAATCTTTTTGTTAAAATACCCCTCCTACAGGCTATGAGGGATGTACCTATATATGCAAAAAATCTCAAATATTACTGCTCTAAGAAATCTAGGAAGAAACCAAGGGATTTGTTAACCATTCATGTGATGGGTAGACTGTCTGAAATCATCCTAGAAAAGACCATGCCTATAAAATATGGAGACCCAGGAAACCTAATTCTAATAGTATAAATCAATGGGGTTGAAATTCCAAATGTACTGGAAACAATATTATTACCTCGGAAACAATGAATACATTAGGTCTTGGTGTTAATCCAACCCATACTATCTTGGAACTAGCAGATAGGTCTACAATTAAACCAGTAGGGAAATTGGAAGATGTGACTATTTCGGTGGATTCATGGCACTACCCTGTGGACCTCCTTGTATTACAAAAACGATCCTCAATTGGTGGTCACCCATTGATCTTGGGAATACCTTGGCTCACAACCACAGACACTTACATAGGGTGTCGATCTAGGCATATGATTATATCAAATGGGACGGTTACAAATGATCTTAATCTCTACCCTCCTACGGAACCCAACCCATCTGAAAAATTATCAGCCAGTCAAAAACCTCTACCAGTAGAAGAGCCTCAACCTGAAAATGAAGAAGTTAGACCAATCCTCACTATTGAGCAGGCTCTTCAATTCAAAAAAAAAAACCAAGGACGATGCCATTAACACTTTTATTAATGATCCCGGTTCTGTTTCCAATTCAACTCGTCGAATTTTAGAATCTGCTATGAGCTGTGAGACACAGGAAAACGTTGAACTAGAAGATGAAATTGAATCAATCCCTATAACCTCATCCCATGATAGTATTCCGATTGAAATTGAACCAGGGAAAACACTCAATATCAACCCCAATTTGTTTGAATCCCAGACAAAGCAACTTTTAAAAGTCCTTCAAGACCATCAGGAAGATTTTTCCTAGGATTATACCGATATGAAGGGGATCCCTGCTAACTTATGTACTCATCATATTTATATTAAGGAATATTTCCGCCCCATGAGACAGCCCCAACGGAGAATGAATCCTCCTCTAAATAACATTTTCAAAGAAGAATTACGAAAATTATTGGATGTAGATTTCATTTACCCCATCTCGGATAGCCAATGGGTGTCTCCGCTAGTCATTGTTCCTAAAAAGAATGGTAAATGGAAGATCTGTGTAGATTACAGGTAGTTAAAAAAGGCAACTCAAAAATACCATTTCCCTTTGCCATTCATTGACCAAGTCCTAGACACGTTGGCTGGAAAGAAGTTATTTTCCTTCCTAGACGGGTTTAGCAGGTATAGCCAGATCCAAATAGCCTCAAAAGACTAGGATAAAACAATGTTAACATGCCCATGGGGGACCTTTGCATATGGGGTCCTCCCATTTGGCCTGTGCAATGCTCCTGCAACCTTCCAGAGGGAAATTATGGGAATTGTTTTTCGATTTAGTCGATGACAGCGTTGAAATATATATGGATGATTTTACTCCATATGGAAACTCATTTGAAGAAGGATTGGCGAATCAGGAGAAATTACTAAAAAATGTAAGCAGACCCATGTATCTCTGAGTACAGTTAAATTCCATATGATGAGGGAAGAAGGAATAGTATTGGGACATTTTCTCTCAACTGTTGAATTCGAGTTGATCTAGCCAAAGTAGAGGTAATATTACATTTCCTGGTAACCAAGACACCAACACAGGTTCGTAGCTTTATTGGTTGTGCTGGTTATTACAGACACTTTATAGAAAATTTTGCTAAAATAACACATCCACTTTTTCAATTGCTAACAAAATATGTAGAATTATTGTGGAATAAAGACTGTGAAGAAGTTTTCACAAAAATTAAGAGACTGATTTGCAAGGCTCCAATCCTTCGAGGACCTGATTGGGAATTACCATTTCACATACATACTGATGCTTCTCAGATATCAGTACAAGCTATTTTAGGATAGTAGGTAGACAAAACACCGTATTCAGTTTACTATGTTAGCAAGAATTTAATTTCTGCTGAATTGAACTACACGGTGATGGAGAAAGAATTCTTGACTGTCATTTATGCTATCAACAAGTTCCAGCACTACATTACTAGGTATCCTACTTTTGTACATACTGATCATGCAGCAATAAGGTATTTGATGAATAAACCTATAACTCCTAGCTGTATTACAATATGGTTTCTATTGCTTCAATAATTTGATATCAAAATAGTAGACAAGCCAGGAAAAGATAATGCAGTTGCTACTTTTATGTCTAGAATGGATAACAATGATGAATGCACACCTATAGAAGATATTTTCCTCGATGAACATATTTTTGCAATTTCTACTAATCCTCCGTGGTATGCAGATATTGTAACTATATTGCTACAGGGAAGGTGCCCCATCATTTTTCATATAGGGAAAAGCGAAAAATTATTCATCACATTGCCCGATATTCTTGGATGGAAGGGTACCTCTTTCATAAAGGAGTCGATAAGCAGATCTGGCGCTATGTATCTCAGGACGATATTTATGAAGTACTAAAGGCTTCCCATGATGGCCCTTGTGGGGGGAATTTTGCAGATAAAAGAAGAGGCCATAAGGTGCTACAAATGGGATATTACTGGCCTTATATCTTTTGGGATGTGCAGAATTATGTCAGGAGGTGTGATAGTTGCCAGCATATGGGGCATCTTGGACGAGCTGATGAAATGTCTTTGTAGGCACAGGTAGTCCTCGAACCTTTTGAAAAATGGGTTATCAACTTCGTTGGACCCTTCAACCCACCCTCCCAGCTAAAGGTTCACATTTTGTTCTATACATATTACGTGACTAAGTGGGTATAAGAAAAAGTTGTTGCGAAAGAAACATAGCAGGTGGTTTCAGATTTTCTATTTGAAGAATTTTTTTCTCGTTAAGGTACTGCAAGAGAGATTGTTTCAAATGGAGGAGCACAATTTACATCACACATGATATCAAAGCTTATGAGAAATATGGGGTCAAGCACAGGGTGACATCTCCATACCACCCCGAGGTGAATGTACAAGTGGAAAGCACAAACAAGACATTGGAAAATATCTTGACAAAAATTGTGGCATGCCATCGTCGGGATTGGGCTCAGAAGTTGTCTGAAGCTCTCTAGGCATACAGAACAAAATGGTAGAACACAACTGGGTTTTCACCATTCGAGTTGGTTTATGGGAAATTCCTATTGTTTCCAATAGAATTTGAAATCAATACGCTCAGAACAACTCTTGAAGTTGGTTTGGATATGTCAGATGCCCAGAAACACCGACTGGCCCAACTTAATGAACTAGATGAAATCCATTCAATGGATATCCAGAGGACCACTGCTATTCAGTAGCAGAGAATGAAATGGAATGATAAGTTTATCAAAAACAAGGTGTTTCATAGGGGAGAATGGGCACACTTTATGACTCCTGTTTTAAGGATTTTAATGGAAAGCTTTTCACTCGCTAGATGGGACCTTACTAGGTGGACGCTATATTTGATAATGGAACAATCAGGCTAGTCACAATTGATGATACACATACTTCATTCATAAAAAATTGACATCGCCTGAGATTATACCACCACCCAGCCTCTAAGGATGCTTTCATCAAATATCTCTCTGATAAATCTAGTTTGAAGGTTATCAGCGCAGAGAACTCTTCCTCTGTATCCTCGCTCTCTCTCTCTCTCTCTCTCTCTCTCTCTCTCTCTCTCTCTCTCTCTCTCTCTATATATATATATATATATATATATATATATATATATATATATATATATGTATAAAGAATAAAAAATAAAAAATTATATATAAAAAATAAAAATAAAAATAAAATAAAAAAATAATAATCATAAAATGAATAATTACTGTTGCTATTTATTTTGTTGTCTTTTTGCAGGAGTTACTACTAAGGAGTAATGTTTTAGAGTTTTAAATTTTTTCTAAGTATAAATGTTATTACTCCTTAGATGCAGCTACTCTAGATGTTGTCACTCTAGATGCTGCTACTCATCATGTTGTTACTCCAGATGTTGTTACTCTGGATGCTGCTAATCATCATGTTGTTACTCTAGACGCTATTACTCCGGATGCTGCTACTCGTCATGTTGTTACTCCAGATTCTCTTACTCTGGATGATGCTACTCATCATGTTGTTACTCCAGAAGTTGTTACTCCGGATGTTGCTACTCGTCATATTGTTATTCCAGATGTTGTTACTCTGGATGTTGCTACTCGTCATGCTGTTACTCCAGATGCTGTTACTCCGTATGCTGCTACTTGTCATGCTAATTACTCCAAATTTTGTTACTCCGGATGCTGCTACTCTTCATGATGTTACTCCAGATGTTGCTACTCGATGTTGTTACTCTAGGTTTTGTTACTCTGATGCTGCTACTCGCGATGTTATTACTCCAGATGTTGTTAATCGCACTACTGTTACTCCATCCGCATCATTATTTTGTCATTATTCTACCAACCGTCACTTCCTCCAGGTAGGCTGCTAGGTACGCCTCCACTTGAATTTTATAGATTTAATTAAATATTCCATGTGAATAAATTAATGTCGTGGACGACAAATTTTAATTAGCGGGGGGAGGGGGGGGGTGCCGTCATAACTTAACGACGACGTAATGATGATTTCGAAAGTCATTATTACAACTCCATGTGTGGTACACCCTATGATCCTTACCATACTTCGTATAATCATTGAATACGTATTGGGATCCAAAAAACACATGTGATACGGACCGATCATTCCTTTCCACCTCATATGAAATAATTACTATTCCATTCATCGCACTTACCATACTTTTTCATGATTTTCCTCGTTTCTCGAGAATTACCATCTGTATTTACCTTTACTACCCCTTGTTTTTCACCATGTTGTTTTGCCAAATTTGGTACCCACCACTCCATCCAATGGTCTGCTGTTCCAGAGTGTTGTTACAGTCTCCACAGTATGCGTGGAATGGCTGTGTGGCATGAACTTGAAAATACAGTCTCGGTCTGCAACAATCCAGAGGTATGGCAAGTTTTTGTCGATGCAGGATGGGATATCTACTTTGATATATTGCAGGGGTTTGATAAAGGAATTACAATGGAGTTTGAGCTTAATTTGGATGATAATTGATCATCGGTTAGAGGATTGGAAATTCCTATCACAGAAGAAGTAATTGTGGAAGTTAGCGGACTAAGACAACAAGGGCAGCAGTGGTTTTCTCAGAGAATTCCTCTCCCGAAATTTCCCGAACTATTCTTGCAGATAGGAGAAAGCATCATTCCATATGGGAGAGGGTATGAGTGCAAGTATGTACCATATACATGGAACAAAGTAGCAGGTTTTGTAATGAAATACATAACCTGCGAAGGACGAGCCACAACTATGTTCAAATATCATTTTAAAATTTTGACTCACCTTCGATTTCCACAGGCTCAGGTGCAGGCCTTAAACATGCCTTTCTTTGTAATTAATACAACTGCAGCACATGGCACAGTCTGCTTAGCATTCGCACCAAATGCCGACAGTTCATTCCAATCATGGATTGGTTCGTTTACTGGTCATGCATACAATAGTCAGATTTTGAGTTTCTTGGGCCAAACTCTGTGAATCATCAGAAGAAGAGATAGCATCTATCATTGCTTCTAGAGAAGAAGAACCAGTCTCTCTGGCTAGTTTAGCAGAGGAAGAACATTCAGAGGACATGGAATTAGACCAGGAAGAACTGAAAGAAATGGAGATGGAGATTGATCAGGAAGAACCTGAAGAAATGGGAATAGAGGAGACAATTGGTGATATAGTTGAGGCTGCCACACAAGAACCATCCTTTCCTGAAGAACGCACATATGAAGTAATTATGGATATAGTGCATGCAGTTGAGACTATCTTACAGTCGTCAACTTTCGTTAATGAAGAACGGGAAGGTGGAACATGAGACAGAGGGGTGGAAAGTGATGTTATTTTTCAAGAAACAACATCACCTACCCAAGAAGATATGGATATTGAAATAAGTGGGGGTGTTACACAGGAACCACCCCTGATTCAGCCAGAACAGGGAGACAAAGAGGAAGTAATCCGCGAAGTCGGCATTGTTCCACAAGAACTAGTTTCGACCACACGAGAGGAAGCAATACATGGAGAACAGGAAGATAGAGGAGAAATGATCCACGAAGTCAATATTGTCCCACAAGAACCAGTATCAAACGCAAAGGAGGAAATAATACACAAAGGGCAGGAGGACAGAAAGGAAACGGTCCTCAGAATGGACGTTGTTCCAAAAGAACCAGCTTCAGCTCCGACTGAAGTAGCAGTGCATGGAAGTCCGACCCAAGTTGGAAATGAAGATGACAAAGCTATTCCTTGTTATCCGTTCCAGTCTATGATTCCTAGAGGGGCGAGGAGATTCCGCTCATCCCAATGATTAATGGAGGAAATATTTGTTCCACTAGTGCTTAAGTTTGTCGACCCAGGGAATGAAATGGCCAATATCGGCCCAGTAATTGTTGAATCTCAGCAGGAGCACCCAGAGGCTCACAAGGGAGACAATATTCTTATGGAAACACCAGAACAAAATATGGTCGATGGAAGCATTGAACAAAAAACATAATTCCCTGAGGTAAGTGCAGAAGAAAATGCCCCTGAAGATAGGGAGCCTAGCCAGAAATACCTAGCAGAAAAACTAGTTGATGACATCGGCAACATTCCACTACCTCCTGAACCTATTACAGGTCTGGAAGGTGAATTTATTGTTAAACAGGAATGGATTGAACAGTGCGAGAAAATAATATTACCTCTCAAGAAAAAGTATCAGCTGAAGTTCAATGAAACCATGCAATTGAAGAAGGAAGTTTGGGAGCTGAAGAGGCAATTTTCCCAGTTGAAAAAGAAGGTAAAAGTCTACAAGTGAAAGGCAGTGAAACCAAAAATTGAGGTCTCCTTTGCAACTACACAAACTGGTCTAATTGAACAGTTGTTTGAAGGTCGGGAATTCCTCCTGGCTGTTGAAATCGAGAGATGGAAGTTGTTGGAAATAGTGAGAGGGGGGTGAATCAGTATTTCTTTTCAATTGTTAATTTTACCAGTTCGATCACTTATATTTAGAACACAAAATTAACAGTGATGGAATAGATACTTATATTAATTTCTTCTTTACAATAAGTAAAGTACAATAATGATATAGGGCTCCAACCCTAGATGAAGACTCCAATCTTCCAGGCTCCAACCTGTATTGTGCCAAGCACCAACTTGGTATTTCCAAGGCTCCAACCTTGTCAATTTGAGGCACCAACCTCTAGGGCTCCAACCCTATCTCTGGTATAGGATCCAACCTAGTTTCTTGAGGACTCCAATCCTCTAGGGCTCCAACCCTATCTTCCAAGGCACCAACCTTGTCTCTATGAGGCGCCAACCCTCAACTTCACTTCATCAAAATATGTTTGGTTATTCTTCATGGCTCCCAAAGTCTTCTTCAACGAGCCTTGACAATATTCTGCAATGCCTTCACTTAGTCTCCATGACACATCATCAATGACAACCTTATCTACTCACAAAGGTGTCTCCACAGCTCTTCATGATACCCAAACAATTTCTCTAAGTTACTACATGAGTGTCTTCAACAATGCGTCATGAGGCTTCCACTAAAGCTTCCAAGATCAGTTACAAGGTATTCAATAATGCTTACCCCAACAAAATTTCCTTAATAGTGTTCCCTAAGGGTGCTCCAAAAACTTCTTAAATATATCTTCTCATTAAACTCCTAGGGATCTTAAGCTATGTTTAGAGATGCTACAATTTGCATAACCTCCAAACGATACTTCAAGAATGCCTTCAAATGTCACACAAAAATTGCTTCCAAATGCCCACAAATATGTTCTCAAATGATCCCAAGTGTCACAAGTTCACAGGGTAGGTCTGCAAAAACAATTACTATTATTATTATTTCACCAAATACTTTGTTTTAAAATAAATCCAAAACTCCCAAGGTTTGAAACAACTGCCCCAAAAATTTTGCAAGAGTTCTTCATAGGATGCCTTCATAACAGCTCCATAAGATGATTTCAACACTGCTGTAATATGTCTTCAACAAATGTTTTATACTGCTTCAAAATATGCATTTAAGCTGCTCCAAGGGATGTCAATGGACTGCTTTAAAATATATCATTAGGCTGCTCTAGAAATGATTATAGGGCTAGTCTATTGCGCATGAAAATAATAAGGAGACGATGCAGGTTCGAGAACAGGCTGTCAGTATCATTACAGGATACATAGACTAGTTGGATAAAGCATGGTAGAGGAAAGCAAAAAAAAAGGCCAAGATAGAGGAGTTAGAAGAACAAGTGCAGTTGTTGCAATCAGATAAGGAGAAGATCTTTTCCTTGGTGCAGCAAGTAATGGCCTGTTGACCTTATGCACATAGCTATGCCTTATTCCTTCATGAAAAATTTCTTTTCTTTTGTCTTGAGAGTATATATAAGGAAATTTGTCACGAGATTGAGGACCCAATCCAGTTTCTCTGTATCTTGAGAATTCATGATATCATAGGACAACACTTAATGTGCAAACTCTACATGCATGGTTACTTCTTAAGGCATGATCAGGCCTTCAACCCCATTCCATTCGTGGGGGATATTAATTTAAGAGCATTAACCTCCTACATAATCAATCATATTAAATGGAGAAAGGCCTATGATACGTTTGAGGAAAACCAAGTCACTAGGCCACTAATGATGAGGAGGGAGCATGGCCAGGTAGCCAATATTTATAACAAGAATTTTAATTTTCTACAGATTGAGGGGCATAGAAAACATATGTTGACTACCCAAAAATGGTGTGCTGACCTCTATGTCGGACATATAATAACTTTCCGAGATGAAGCACTGGCAGTTGTCAAAGGATGTGGATGTTGTCATCTTCAGCCGTCAGAAGTCGAGAGCCTTTTGGAGCACCCAACATTGCACGGGCACTAGAAAGAGTGCCACATTTTATGGCATGCATTTAGACTTGTGGGGTCAAGTGGATGGGGTTGAGGTTCCAGTTCCCCCTTATTTGGTTGCCAACAGAGAAATATACTCCTACGTACAATTTTGAACCAGATTGGTGGAAGGATGTTGTTCTGGAGGAAGGTTATAAACCCCCTGGGACAGAGATGGCCGAAGAATATGATCTCACACAGCTTCATGCCAGCCACAGTCAGTCCAACCCAGATCTGAGGAGACGACGAGCTGCATGAGGACATGCATAGACTAGTTGGGGGGAGATGTTGGGTACCAAATCTTTGTACTTTCTCTCCCATTTTTTCCCACCTTTATATCTCTTTGTATTATTAATTGTTCTAAAACACACGAGGTAAACCCCTTTCCTTTATCTTACATGGAATATTTGACTAATGAATTAATAGTCATGGATGTTTTACCTTTGCAATTATTAACTCAGGTATTTTCACATATTTGGAAAAAATAAGGGGATTACAGCTGTGAGCCATGGAGAAACTCCTAATTTCCAACGTTATCTCAACCTGTTGCAATAGTGCAACAAACTCCGTCTTACCCCAACACTATTTCAGGCTTATCATGGTTTCTTTTTGGAAACTAGGTTGTTGTTGTAACAAAAATGTATAATTGTAGACATTTAGTTGTTGAAGGAAATCTACGATTTCCTAAACATTGGTCTAAAGAGGGCCTTCAAAAAGACACAGATTTTGTAACAGAAGCATTTCTTTAATTAATTGAATGCACAGTATTTTGTTGTCCCACCTGTTAGCTGCGAGTTGCCGCAACCCTGATCAGAGAGTTGGGCCCACTCTTCTGATTAGGTGTTGTGTTATCTTTCTTCTGGTTGATTTCATATTTCAGTTTGGTTTTGTAAATACTATTCCAATATAATTCTGCAATTGTTGTGAATGCATTTTTTATTTTGTAATCCATTCTAATTGTCATTATAGTAGTTTTTTTGTTCATTAATTGAAGTATGTGATTCAATAGCAGGTTATGTGATTTCTCTTGCATATATTGTGCGCATTATTCTTGAAATAAGTAACGCCCCTGAGTTGATAATTTATGTGGAAAAAGGGTTTGAATATTTGTTCACATCTGGACACCAAAAACTTGAAAAATGGGCGGCAAGATATTTTCGAAAATCTAATTTCATAAAACAATTCTTAAAATACTAAACACTTTTCATTATTTCACTATTTTTGCAAAAATTTTCAGCCAGAGATTTGCAAGAGACATACGTGGAACAAGAGAGCACGAGCACATTGTGGAGCAGCGAAATATATTCGAACATAAGTATTCATCTAGTGATTCAAACCCTGTACCATACAATTTCAAACGATCTCGTGATTAAATTTTATTGTTTTTTTACTTTTTCTGCAGTTTTTTTTTACGCGGTAAGAAAAAAATTTCAATTTGTTTTTCATTTTTAGAAAGAAAAAAATAAATCCATTTTTACCATAAACCCTTCATTCTTTTTGTTTCTGCCCTTTCTTCCCCCTGTTTCTATGATTTTAGAATTAGGGCTTTTCATTTTAGATTTATAGGGTTTGTATTGTTATATATAGGCCTATGATATCCAACCCACGGGATGACTTGCATAGTCAGATCCCAATCCATTTCAACCCTTGCATGAATTTTTGAACAAAAGAAATCTTTTTTATCGGTGCGCCCAACGTAACCTAGCACACCGGTGCGTTGTATTATCCCAGCGCACCGCAAAATTACTGCGTGAGAAAAAATTTAAAAACATTTTTTTTAATCAGTGTGCCATACATAAAATAAGGCACTGATGCACTATTTCATTATGGTGCACCCTGCATGTGCTATTTCACAGAAAATTGTTTTATTGTGTTAATCGGTGCACCATGTAACATATACCACACCACACTAGGTCTCCTAGTTGACAAAGAGCACCGTATGGTGGTCCCTTGTTTGCGCGGGGCGTTTATGCTACAAAAACTAATACTAGATGATTTTTATAAATTTTTTAGTGTTAATCGGTGCGGTGGTTAACATGTAACACACCGGTGCTCCTTGTTGACATAGAGCACCGTATGTTCTATTATACTATTTTGGCGGTGCATTTATAATACCCTCATGCACTGACGTCGGTGCGTACACCATGAATGGCGCACCGGTTTCTTGAGATTTTTTTTTTTTACCTAAAAAATTGACAATTTATTTATAAAATATATTAATGAATGATATGGTATAGGTTTCATATTGATAAATAAATGGCTGATAAGAGATCAAGTAAAAAAAATACTGATAACACATCAAGAAAATAAAAAAGGAAAGTTCTTTGTAAATTCTTTACAAAAGATATTATTTTTGAACTACAGAGATATTCTGTATTTCAAAGATATTCTGTATCGTGCAGAGCCACAAAATGATGAAGCTTGATAATATTATTTATGATCTAGGACCAAAAGAGCATGAAAACTTGATGGAAAAATTGCAAAATGATGAATTAGGTGAATGGAAAAATACTATCGATCCAATATGAGTTTCTTTTTTTAATTTTCATTAATAATATACTTAAAATTATTAGATAACATGTGTCAAAAAATATTTTAATTCACATCTGTTTATTGTTATATAGGGACCAACAACTCAGAAAAGGAATGTTGTTCTAAGAAAATAAAAAAATAGAACATGCAAATGAAAATGAATTTCTCCTTAGCTCATCTGGAGTGGTGCTGGAGGTTAACGAAAGGGGCAAAAAATTTTACAAAAGTTTGAGGGATCTGGTGGAACAAATGTATAGACATTCTTTCCACTTACAATACAAAAATTAATCCAATGATTCTAATAACCAAATTTTATCTAAACTACAGGAAGAGTTTCCAGAGAATTGGTCAATGAGACATGTCAAACTTTTAATATAAAAACATACAACAACAAAAAAGAAGGAATAAAAAATTAATATTCCTTTAAATTTTTGTCTAGAATTATTTATAAATATCAATTATAAATATCACTTTTGTTATATTTACTTCTCATATATCAATATAAAAATTAAATAGCTTATTTTCATGTTACAGTTTTAGGAAGATTATGAAAATCTCAAAAGATGAACGAGTTGATATCATAAATATGCCAGTAGGAATGTCCAAAAAGTTGTACAAGGAGATGGTCAAAGAAATGGACAAAATTGCATCGCAGGAGGAGCCATCTCAACAACAACATGCTTCAAATGTAATATGTAATCATTCAATTTTTCGATCATTAGGTACAATAAATAAACAATTTAGCATTAAATATTAATTTTCAAGTATTTTCTTGCAGAAAAGAAAAGAAAATGGATCCCATTCAGCACATAAAATAGGACAACAAGAAAGAAAATGGTTGATATCTAAGTTTGTGAGTAATTGTTACTTCCTTGTAACAACTTAACTAGATTTCATTTTTGTATTTTTTAAGTTGTTTTACAAAAATCATCATTGAATGTATTCAAACAGGTGCTAACATACAAAGAAGAACCATCAGACGAATTGATTAAGATTGGGTTAAATATGGTTTGTGAGTATATGTTGGCATATCATAAATTAATTGTGAAATTTGTAAGCATCTATCGATCTTGTTTTACTTAGCTCCACCTATAATTAATAGAACAAAAAAATATTTTATATTAAATATATGATTTGTTATGGGGTATAAAACTTGCAGGAAACAAAGTATGGAACTGTGCCAACAGATGAAATCTTGAAAGATGGCATACTACATGGTTTTGAAGGAATGTGTATTGATCATGAGTCAATTGTTGCTATGGTGCATCATTTATTTTCGATTTACATTGATGTATATTATTTAATATTGCAATTTTCATTATTCTCACCAATGTATATACACTCATTACAGTCTATTTTTATGTTTGTAGATGGAAGGTAAATAAGAAGAAAACAATCAACACTGTGAACAAAAAATTCATGAAAATAACCCAAGTCCTGGAAGTAGCTCTAGCAGTGATAAAAATTCGAGCGAAGAATGATGATCACTATGTTTAGATATCCAAGCAGGGCGTTGCATTTTTTGAAATATTTCTCTCTGAAATCAGACATTCTGTTTAATGTAATGGACATAGTGTCCCAACTGAAAGACAAAGGGATACCAATAACTGTCCCATTTTGTATGAAAAATATTGTCTTATATATATATATATATATATATATATATATATATATATATATATATATATATATATGTTTTAATTTATTCTATTGCATTCTCCATTGTCGTTGTGAAATGTAACATCGTTAATTAAATTTATGGACGATTCAATATTATAATGAAGAGATGTGAAAATTGATGATATAATATAACAAATTAATCCAAAAATCACATTCAAATGCACTAATAAAAATTTAATTCATAAGAATATTGTTATAATATATATATGTGTCATCTTTTGATGAATAATGAATTTTAAAAAATCACAATAATTATGATATGATATAACAAATTCATCCAAACATCACATTCAAATGCATTAATAAAAATTTAATTAATATGAATACTGTTATAATATGTGTGGACTTTTGATGAATAATGAATTTAAAAAATCAAAATAATTGCACTATCACAGGTCGATGTTTCTAAAAAATACAAAATGAACACCGGTGCTTGTCAATTACTGTACACCAGTGCATTTGTATGATAAAATGCACTGGTGCATTTCTAAAACCTATAGGCACTGCAAAAATACCAAATTCCAATTATAAATTTTGGTGTGTTTGTGCGATACTGCATATCGGTGCATTTATGTGAGACTACACACCAGTGCATTTGGACGACCTATGGGCCCCACACAAGTACCAATACCAATTATAAATCTAAGTGCATTTGTGCGATACTGTGCACTGGTGTGTTTATGTGAGACTACGCATCGGTGCATTTGTACGACCTATGGACAACGCAAAAATACCAATACGAATTAGAACAATCGGTGCATTTTTTTTATACTGCGCACCGGTGCGTTTCTATAAGTCTATGTATCAGTGCATCGAGACGACCTATGGGAACCACACAAATCCCAAGACCAATTTGGACGGCCCCATGTGTTGTATCACCAACACTGTGACTGGTGTAGTTTTATACCTTGACGGTCTCGTGCATGCACCTTCGACTGCCCTGAGCCACCTTCTAAATGTGGCACACACCAGTGCATAGGCACCTTAATAGCGCACCAATGAAAAAAACATCCTTAATAGCCTCCGACCGCCCAGTTTTTTTAGTTGTATTGAATTTTTGTTAAAAGCTCCGCTAAAATCTCTATAACCATAAATGGATGTTGTAGCAAATGTTTTTTTGACAATTTTGGCCAATTTTATAAAACTAAAAACCTCCTTTATAACCTCCGCTAGAGAGTCTTTTCCTTGTAGTGGACACCCTTCGCTTCAATTAAATAACATTGGTACCCAATCTACAAAAAACTCATATCTATTGTCTTGTATTATGGGATGCTAATGCTAAATATCATTTTTATGATATTTGTAATAACTTAATGATTCCTTTGCATCAACTTCTCATTAATTAGTTACCTCCCATATTCACCATTAAGGCTAAGGGGAAAATTGATCCTAGTTTGGATTAATACAATGTTGATACCTATTCTTATATTCAAATTTATGGTTGCCAAGCCACTCCACATGATTTACCAATATATGTTCCTAATAAACTATCCCTTAGATAAATTCCTTATCAAACAACAAGAATGGCATAAAAAAATATCTAGTGGTTGGCTCCAAGAAACTTTTGGCCTTAATTCCCAATCAAATTTGGGATTTATATGTTGGTAATTTTCAAGCATGCCAAGTTGCATCATTAGATTAGTTTGTTTAATATTTAATTTAAAAAGCATGATCCCCTCAATATAGTGAAAAATCACTATAAAATACAATTTTGATTTAAAGTATATAATAATTAATATATGTCATTTGATGAAATATTTAAAAGGGTCAAAACTTATGAAGAGATTTTGCAAAGGATTCAAGAAATCCTAGAAGGGCCTTCCAGAGTAGAAAATTTTCCTTTCAAAGGAGTAGGATATTATCTTTGGGAGCTCATAATGTGATTCAAACTTAGACACAAGTTCTAGTGCATAAACAAGTTCAAGTACAATTCCTACATTTCCAAAACAAGCAGAGGTAAAGTAAACAAAAAAAACACGCTCAAACAAAAAAGGCACATTTACGTAGGATACAAACAAATCAAGTGCATACTAAACATGCACCTTCAAAGAATGTAAAAAAAAACCTACCTTTAACTGAAAAAATGCAAAGAAAGAAGCTTGAAATAGAAGGGCATCAATATGAGAAGGTCTAGACTCAAAATATTGATGTTGTATAAGGAAAAAATAAGGCACAAATACTACATGAGCCAGCTCAATAGGTATGAACTGAGACAATGTAGACTGAGCAATCCCAAGTGGATAAATATCAAATTGATGATGTTTTGTCACATGGTTAGAATCCTACGTAGAAGTTTCATACACCTATCTGTAAAAATACTCAAACCAATCAACCCAAGAAAAAATTTGGTATTATTACCATAAGTATTATTTCTAAAACCATATTTTTTCCTATTCATGTATTCCTTCCCAAATGTTATTTTTATAGATACTAGTAAACCTGTTGAGGAAGAATAACTTCCTCTTAGCATTTTATTATTTAGAAATACTAATAAGGTTATTATCAAAAGGAGAAGAACAGAAGGAAGGATATCCAACAAGAAAAATGATGTATTGGGATGCCTCCAAGATTACTTAGGATGAGCTTGCAGACAGAGTAGTTGATTCAATTGTGGCATTGGTCCATGCCAAAAAGTGGTTGATAAGAAATATGGGACAAATAATCAAAAAACATCAGAACAAGATCAACAATCTTGAAAACAAATTGTAACAACAACAATTTCACGTTGAGGTTGTGTAGCAACGAAAGACTACTTCACTCTTACAAAAACATCACGACCACTTAAGAAATCTTGAAGAAAAAATGAAATTGGAAATTCAACAAGTGTAGTAGTCTTCTACCAGTTGAATAACAGAAAAATATTTACAAGTAAAAAAATTAATGTCATAGGCTAAGGAGCTACAATAGAAAATTTTATATGTCAACCTATTTAAATAAGAAACATTAAATGCCAATGAAAAAATAAGATTTTCTCACTAATATTTTCCTAGAACTTGAATTAAATTCAGGTTCATCATAATACTCTAAAAGGTTTTTCGCTTTCTATTTCCAATAAAACACCAGAATATGGTAAAGTGAAAGGTAACTTTAAAAGGTTAGTGTCTTTGCAGTCAAGGCATAAATCAACACCTAACTATATTCCCCATATTTCTGAAAGTGACAAGTAGAAAACTCAAATTTCTTTGGTCATTTGGGGATAGAAATGTAACCATTCCCTAAGTTTAGTTGTTAATAAACTTAAATACTGCTCTGGACTATAGAAAATATCATGGATCCAATTATCCAATTTGACATTCCTAGTGCTTATTTTCTAGGAGAAGAAATGACAAGGGATTTTTGTACATCTGATGTACACAATCAAGGGAAATACATAGAAATTGTAATATGAAATGTTTTTATATTATGATACAATCCATTAGTCAATTATTGATGCATCCACAAAGTTGAACTAAATTTGTCCAAAATGTTTCCTCCGGGTTATAAGGAGAACAATGTGATGGGTCTTGTTATACAAAATATATGATTGTTGGAAAGAAAAAAGGTCTTTGGGAAAGACCCAGGTTTAGGATGGAGGCCAACAAGGATTTTCGCAGTACTCTAGCACAATGTCGGCATTTTCACCCTACTCTAGAGAGTAGAGAGTCTCACCCGAGGTGTGTTGCGACCTTACTAAGGTTAGGATCAGATCAGGTATCGATCAAACACAACATAAATCCTAAAACCCATAGGACTACGTGCTCCACATAAGTGTAAATACTATGTAAATGACAATACTCATCAACGCATTCAGGACAGAAAAACAAAATTTAAAGTAACCTGTACATTCAACTAAATCAGAGACACAATACTAAACTCAGAACATCAAACCCAGGACACAAGCTTTTGAATTAACAAGAAGAGATAGTTACAGTGCTCCTCGGAGCAATCTTGGCAGAATTGATTAAAATATTGTCGCATATGATAGAACATAATGAATAGAGAGAGAGAAAACATAACAAACAAAATGAACAAAGATCTCCTACGGCTCCTGTCCTCTGATCCCTATTGTGCCAACCTTCTATCTCCGCTGGATGGATGTCTATTTGTTCCTTTTCCTACACGACTGACAAGTCTCCCTTCCTTTTTGTTCTGGTGTTTTCTACATCTCCCTGATCACTGGGCGTTACACTGCTTATTCTCTATCACTTCCTTCTGCCATTTGTGCTTGTCCTGCAACAACCACGCCACCTACTCTTCGATTCTTCACAACCGTGACAACTCTCTGTCTCCCGTGGTTGCGTTCTGCCACCTGTTATCTGCAACTCAAAAACCATTTTATTTCAAAAGAAGGGCCCCAACAGGGCTTGACCACATCCTATTGACTCGTCTCGAGTCAATTGTATTCTGGTGCCTCAGTCTCCATCGGTCTGCTTGCCTCAGTGGCCAGTTCTGTCTTCTCATTTTCTTCTTCCTGTCCAAACAAGGGCCCCAACTCAGGGACCTTCGCTAGTGCTAATGCCTTAAGTTCTCTGAAGTCTTCAATGGCCTATCGCCATCCTTGCATGAGTAGTTCTTTCTCTGCAGTGACCTGTTCTACTTCTTTCTCCCATGAGACGGGCGATAGATTACCAAAGACATCCTTAATATTGATGTTGGCCTCAACGACCATTTTCTACATCGTTTAGGGCCTATTTGGCTATTGTTGAGTGTTCCCCAATTTGTTGGATCTTGGCCTCCAACTCTATCGCTTGGTTGTACAATTGGTCAAGTCCACTGGGGCCTGTTGCTTCTTGAATCTCGTTCAACACCTACTGCAGTTGTGCTGAAATTGGCTGTGATTTCAAAATGAGTGTTGTTGAACACTCATGTAGATTTTTCAAAAGGTCATAAGCTTCCTTTACTATGGTGCTGAGATTTTCCTGCATCCCGGCTACCTGGTTTTGTCTCTCTGTTATCTTCTCCATGTAGATGACCGTTGGGTCTAGTAGCATAGGCCTAGTTGCTAATGCTGCTTTCAGCTCCCTATTTTCTCGACTGAGATTCAAACATGCCACTTGGACGTGGATGGATTGGACAACTATGTCGCCAGATGACATGTCGTCTGGTATCTGATCGTTGTGAGCCATTACTGTGGGCCAGAGATCCTTGAAAATCTGTTTCATCATGTCCAGTTGGCCCTGTAGATTGTCTTTCTCGATCTTCATCCGTTCACACTCTTCAGTAAGCGCAATGATCTATATTTATTGCTGCTCAAATTTTTTCTAGAGTTATTTATGAATCCCTTTGACCCATTGTGTTGCTCACTGAATAAAATTGTACAACTGCACTGTCCCCCAGGTCTGCATGCTCTCAGCACCGGACGGATCTTGATTTGGTGATCTCTCTTGGAGTGGTTGACCACTCGCAATGGACTTAGCTGAGTGCTCCTATGGTGATTGTGGTGGTTTTGGTTGCGACAACGGATTAGTAGGGTTACCCATGTTTAGATTGGGCTGCATTTGGCAAAGTATCAGGTTTGCTTGCTGAAACGAGTTCAGATCTTTAGGTGAAGGTGTTGTATCTGCAGTAAAAGATCCCCCATGACTTAAAAGGTCCTGGAAGGTGACCTGTTCAACCAGGGCTTGTTTAACCTCAGGTACCAACACTATATCGTAGTTAACTTCCGCCTCGTTGTCTCTGTTTTTCTTAATCTTTTCTCTGACTAGGTCGGATATGGTGGCTGATGTGGATGGCGTTCGGGCTAGATGGTCTTTCGAGGTGAATGAGGTGTGGGCCGATGAGTGGTGAGTGCGAGGTGGAGATATATGGATATTTAAAAAGGAATAGGGATCGAGTAGAGATAGCTCCTGAGTTACCTAGGGTTCTGTCAATGGCTCTTCTTGGATTGGGGCCCCCGTGTCCATTGGTTGCATTTGATCTTCCCCCGTGAGATCAACGAACTGGCTAGAAACTGTAACTCTTGCCTTCTCTGCTTTTGGTGTGGCTATGGGTGGCTTTGAGGCTTTACTCTTTTTGATAGGTACTGTGGTTGTCGTTGCTGGTGAATTAAACATATTAAGTGTTATTGTCGTGACTATGGGGACAGTAATGGAAGAGGAGGTGGAATTGGAGGCCTAAAATTCCACAAACGTGGGAAACAATGAGGAATCACTTGTTAAAGTTTGAACTACCCGGTTAAAGCTTTGTACCCATTAGGGGAATTTTGAGGTCTAAAATGGGCCTCATAAGAAAAATGTACAACAAAAATAAACTTTATAACAACCAATAGGATTCAAGATGATGATTTCATCCATAATGGATGATTCACCATTTTTGGAGTAAAAAAGTAAAAATATTAAAAAATAATAAAATAATAAAACTACTTTTTCAACTCGTATTTTAAACTTATCTCCCAAATTTTTTACTCAAATTTGAAATAGGAATTTTCATTGGATGCGTTATTCCTCATCAGTACCATGTTGCATACTTTCGATGAACTCTTATGAAAAATAGAAATACATAAAAAAACGTGATTGTAATCATGTTTTTATACTATTTTCAATCATTTTTTAAATTAATGAAAATATTATCAGTATGCAACATGGGTACTCCTTGGATGGGAAATTAAATTTTGCATCCAATGAGTATTCTTGCTCAAAATTTGAGTAAAACCTTAGGGGGATAAGTTCAAAATACAAGTTGAAAAAGTAGTTTTTTCATTTTTCCCTCTAAAATTCGATGATGTCATCAAATCTTATTAGATTTTTTCCACTATTATTTTATAATTTCCTTAGGAGGCCCATTTTAGACCTCAAAATTCCCCTAATGCTTAGTGTTCAGTTCCTCGATGATTGGTGTTAGCTGTAGTTGCGACATTCTGGCCATCGCTTCCTCTGGTGTTTCTCCTGGAAATGGATCCGGCAGCATGCCATCAAATTAATAGAAGTAGACTCTGCTTTTGACCTCCATTCCTACCCCTGGCCATGAACATACTTCTATGTGGAAAGTTATTTCATTGATTTGAAACTTCAACGGCTTCATCTTGAAGGTCGATTTTGGTACACATGTTGGCTTGATGTAGGTTTGCTTATGGCTGACTCCAAACCATACTTGTGCAGAATAAATGTCTAGCAAGCTCCTTGGGGTTCTTTGTTGTCTCATCACGATGTCAACCATATCGCTTTACCAGAATTTGAATGCTTCCTCATTCACTTCCTTAGTGCTGGGGTCCCCTGATGCTTTCCAGGGTGTGAACTTCATTACTAACGTTTGACCTCTTGCAATTTCCAGAGGCTGTCTGATTCCCGACAATTTCCATTTCCACATTGCTAGTGCCATGACAAGATAACTGTAGATGAACCCAGTGACCCTCTTGTAATTATCCTCACAAGCCTCGAATAACTCATTAAGTAGAAATGAAAACCAATTTAGTTGTGCCCCCTTGACACAGTGCTCCGCAACTAAGATGGTATCCAGTGTACACTCCCCTTTGGTGTAATGTCTCATAGTTTTTCTTGAAATCAGATAGCAGGAAAACTTGACCGATGGCTTGTTGATCGAGTCTATCATGGCCCCCTTTCCTCCTCTCTTGGTGTCATACTTGTTGTATTAGTCGCCATCTCTTGCTTTCTTCACTCTCTTTGACACATTTTGAAATGTTGTGGAGACGTCTCTCCCTTCTTGTGATAGCCCGGTTAACTTGTGAATGTCTTCCACATGAATTGGGATTTCTCTTCCCAGCCACAGCGACCCATTGTGGATTCTGCTCAACAGGAACTTTGTGCACTACATCGTAGCCCCTGTGGTGCTGAACACTAGGAGATTCCTGAGGTTCAGTATGGTGGATTGCTGAACACCTCTGAACTTTGGGAGTACTCTTGCTGCTTCTTGTCCTGCTTTTGTGGAATAATTTTCCATATAGAATTTTTTCTTCATCACTAGGAATTGAAAAGAATCTGTCAGTTTGGTATCGATCAACGATGCGCTATCATATTTTCCCACTAGCGACTCCATCTTCTAGATTCTTTCATCGAGCTCCTGCTCAATGACTCATGGCGCTACCTTGGTCATTTTAGCTCTCCTCTGGTACACTCACAGAGCTACTCCTACCTCTTGATGGCCCCTTTGAACTTCTTCAGCTTATGTTTCTCTTGCTACCTCTATTGTTTCTATTTCTAACTCGGATTTCTCCAGCATTGTCGTGCTATCTTTCATGCAAGTTATGTAAGTAACCGACACGCATGAGGTTGATAAGACCCCATAACTAATTAATTTTCCTTGTCTTCCCCCACGGCTATAATCATGTGATTAGTTACCTAGATGAGGTGGGTTCTGAAAAATCTGACTGTGGTTTCGGGAGTTGGGCAGACGTGATGGGTAATTATTATGGCCTATTATGGAAAATTTATTGTGGTATGGACAATGCTAATTATGGAAATTACTTCTCAAATCTTGGTAATCCTACAGACTGACATGGGTAATATGAGTGATGATGACAGAATGATATTCGACATGCTTGTTCTTTGACATGGGTGACACGCTGGACACTACCCTCCCCCCGACCACAATCGGTTGTGTTGCGGTCTCTGCATTGCAACTCTAAATTTTTTTCTTGGCTTTAAAATTTCTTTATTGGGATATCTATATAAGCTCTTCTTGGGTGCGAGAGAGTTATTGAATCTATCTAAGATAATCTAACCTACTAACTCCTCTCGGTTGTGAGATTTATTGAAAGTTAAAATGTAGAACTTACTCGTGATAGGGCTTCAGGTGTGCACCATTCACCCATCCTGGTAAGACCTGTCCATCTAGTTGTGCTAACCGAACTGCTCTTGAATCTCTGATTTCTATCACGTAATATGGTCCTAGCTAATGCATTCTCATATTTCCTAGGAACTTCTGGAACTTACTGTCATAAAGTAAAACTTTTCCTCCTACCAGGAATGTCTTGTTCTTGATATGGCGATCATGCCAAGCTTTTTGTTTCTCTTTTTGGATAGTTTGGTGGAATTCCGCTAAAAAATTGTCTTCTTCCAGCTCTTGTAGTTCATGTAATCTCTCTTTTAGTGAGTCTTCCTTTGATAATTGAAGAGATGTTGCGATTAGGAGGCTCGGTGTGAAAAATTCCGCCGGCACTACTGCTTCCCTATTGTACACCAGATAGAACGGGGTCTGGTTGTTTAGCCTCTTGATAGTTGTTCTATACACCCATAGTGTTGTTGGTATACGCTCGTCCCAATCATCTCATTCAGCGTTGAAAAACTTCGTTAAGCCCCTTTCCAGAATCTTTTTAAATGCTTCTATTGTACCATTATCTTGTGGATGGTAAGGGTTGCTTTTATGATGTTGTACCATGAAGTTTTCAAGCAGGGATTTAATGGTAGCATTGATGAAATGCGTACCCTGATCGCTTGTTAGGGTTTTCGGGCAACCAAACCTGCTGATGATATTTTCAAATATGAATCGAGTCATTTTTTCTTCTGTACAATCCTTCACTGGCATTTCCTCTGCCCACCTTTTCAAATATTCTATTGTCGTTATGATATACCTAGCCTGTGAGTGTCTTGCGATAGGTGCAATCGTACCTACAAAATCAACTGCCCATTTCTCAAATGGTTGCAGTGCCTTTACTGGGTGAAGTGGGAACTCGTCTCTGTGTGATGGATGTCCCATCCTCTGACATACATCGCATTTTTTTACAAATGCCTTACTGTCCATGTACACTGTTGGCCACCATAAACTTGCCTGCAGTATCTTCCTCGCCGTCAGCTTTTCTCCTACATGCCCTCCCGCAACTCCACATGCCCTCCCGCAACTCCACAGTGGCATTCTAACAATACGCCTTCCCTCTCATGATCCAGGATGCATATTCATCAGATTTTGTCTAGCCCCCTCTTATATAGGTGTCCTGCTATTAACTGATACTCTGCTGCTCGGACTACTAGGTGTCTTCTCTGGACTGCTGTATATTCTTTTGGGCATTGTCTTGTTGTCAAGTAGGTTGCTATCTATTCTAGGTATTCTGGGATGGCTTCTACCCTAAATATATTAGCATCCAGCAGCTGATCATCCAGAAGCCGTCCATTTTCTCCATTTTCCAACCTTGACAGGTGGTCAGGCTCCACATTTAGTCTCCTGGGTTTGAATATCACCTCAAAGGTGAACTCCTAAAAGAGTAAGAGCCATCTGTAGATTCTTCCTTCTAAAACCAGTTTGTTTACTAGGTACTTTAAAGCTGAATGGTCTGTGAAAAACTTGAACATACCTCCTAGCAGGTAGTGGCGAAACTTTTGAAGGGAATACACCATTGCTAACACTTCTCGCTCTGTTGTAGTGTAGTTCTGTTCCTCTGTTGACAACTTACGACTTGCAAAATACACTGGGTGATCAACTAAAGTGTCCCCTGGTTGAGCTAGAACTGCTCCAAGTGCGATGCTCGAAGCATCAATGTGGACATGGAATTACTTGTCCCAGTTCGAGTGAACCAATATTGGCACACTTGCCAACTTTTCCTTCAAAGTATTCAGGGATGTCGTGCAATTCTCTGTCCAACTGAACTGTTCTGACTTTCGCAACAACTTCTCCAAGGGGGCTGTTATCTTCGCGTAGTTGCGGATGAATCACCTATAGTAGCCTGTGTGGCCTAGCAGTGACCTTAACTGCTTTACATTTTCTGGTGCTTCCATGTTAATTATTACTGCTACCTTTGTTGGATCAACGCAAACTCCTTGGTTGCATACAACGTGTCCTAGACGTGTTCCAAAAGGCACTACAAAGATGCACTTCTTGAGGTTCAATGAAATATGGAGTTGCCTACACAGTAAAAAATTATCCTTAATAACGTTGCGTCATCCTTTAATAGGATGTAGACAGTCCAATCATCCATATAGACTTCCAGGAATTTGTGGATGTACTTTCGGAATGCTGCTATCACAATGCATGAAAATACTGCTGGCGCATTTTTCAATCCGAATGGAATTATCTGATATGCAAAGGAACCCCATTAGGTGTTGAAAGTTGTCTTTTTCTTATCTTCTTTAGATATTCTTACCTGATGGTATCCTGAAAATCCATCCGTAAAGGAAAGCCATTCCCCGCAACGTTGTCGAGGACTTCGTCACTGAATGGAGTAGGGAATGGGTCATGTATACAGGCATTATTCAAGATTTTATAATCAACACAAACTCGGATTTCAGACTTATCCTTATTGCTTTGTATGACTATTGGACTTACCCATTCTGCTTCTTCCACTGGGAATATCAACCCTGCCTTTAGCATTTTGTCGATCTCTGCTTTAACTTTTTCCTTCACCCTTGGATTCAACCGATAGGGTATGTTATTGATTGGTCTTGCATCGGGCTTCAGAATTATGCACATTTCCCCCATGTCTCATTTTATTCCTTTCAATTCCACTATGGATGACCGAAACAAGTCCTCATATTCTTGTAGCAGGTTGAGTATTTCCTTAGTCATCTCGGCATCCCAATAATCACCGATTGATGCAATTTTGGTATTTTCTTTGGTGCCAATGTTCATTTTCTTGGTTTTTAGTGGTAGCAGATGAATTCCTTCTATTGTCGGGTCTTCCTTAATATCCCGCTCCCCCTCCGTCTCCTCAAAATACAAATTTCTAAGACCTTCTAGATCATCGTCATCCATTTCATTGTTTATCTTCTTACATGCTACCGACTATCTAATGCTTTGGTTTGGGAGCAGTTTCTCATCCTCCTCCTGATTCTCTGGGAAGAACAGTACCTTTTTAATAGCCTCATGTAATGCTTGGGTGACTGGTTCTATTTTTCCTTTAAATAAGAAGCACTGTGTAAATTTCTCTACAGTTGCTTGCCAAGTACTAGTTCCTCTTTTCCTCTCTTCCGTTAGGTACCAAGCCTATGGAATCAAATCCAATGAATGTATAGACTTGTGGACCCACAACTCCTCTGGGTATCTTGTATTTTTCCATTTATCCCAACACTCTTTCAAATGTTCCCTAGGGTCTGAGTCCCCTTGGAATTTTTTAGTGAAATGTGGTCCTTCTTCTTCCTTGAACTTGGCCTTTAAGGCTGCCGCAACTTTGTCCCATCACGACAGTGAGTTGCAATGGTTACTCCACGACCTTGCGGATGTCGATTGTAAGGCCATATCCATGAGTGGGACCCTATGGTCCACTGGTATCGTATCTTCTATTCTGGCAATAAAAGTATTTACAGTGTTCATATTTGACAACGTTGGGTAATCTCTTACCTCAGTCCTGATCCAATGGATTCTTCCAATGTTGGCGCATATTCTTGTATTGGTCTCATATCACCCTTGTATTCAATCATCCTAGGCTATCTTTGAGCCTAATTTTGAGCTTTGAATATTTCTCCAACTCACTAATCCCCCTGTTGTCGGGTTGATATAATATTCCCGTTTTCCTGCATTCATCTAATACAGATGATCAAGAAGCTGAGAATCTTCTCTGTTGTCAATAGATTCTTTGTATTGGGGACCTTGATACGGGTCGAGTGGATGGGTGACCCTGACCTCCCCGTCCTCGAAGATCATTAGTTCTTTCTTTAAATCTATTACTGCGTAGTTTTCAAAAGCCCAGTCGAACCCCAGTAATGCTGGATAGGGATCTTTATCCCCCATAATGTCTATCACCTCGAAGTCCGTGTATGTCTTTACTCCCGCGACATCGACTTCAACCTCCTCCAGTCTACCCATGGGCACGATGCAGTACTGGTTTTCCATATGGAGTTGAATTGTTGAATATGTTAGCCTCGGTCTTCCCAATGCTTCCCATGTCTTCCTTGGCAATATATTTACATCTGACCCTAGGTCAAGAATGGTGTCTTTAATTTGGAATTCCACAACTTGAGTATTCACCCGGAACTCTTTTCTTGTCCTTCTCTTATTTATTTTCACCCTTCATATGTATTTCTAAGTGGTATCGCTTGACTTCCCTGGCCCTGTGGTCTCCTGTACCACCCTTTCCAGGTTCTGATTCATCTGTTCCAACATTGGTGCGTTGTTAACAATTTTTAAGAATAGACGGAACCATTCTTCAATCGTAGTGCTTGTACTAACTTGGTTCTTGTTATCTTCCTTGGCCTGAGGTAACTCAATGCCTTTGCTTCCCCCAAGCTAGGTGAAGGTTTCCACTACTTCTTTAAAGTGTTTCTTTTGTCTTTCTGGCCTGAACAGTGGCTTTGGAGATGCTGGCCTTATCAATTTTAGCATAAAATACCAATGGAAGATGGGGTTAAGCCTCACAGGCAGAAGCTCAGATAGATTAATCCACTATTACTTTCCCTAATTGAAAAAGAAGTGAAGAAGTTGTTGCAAGAAAAGATTATAGTCCCACTTAGATACTCAGACTGGGTTTCTAATCTGGTTCCTGTTAGGAAGAAGAATGGAGAGACAAGATTATGTGTTGATTTTAGGAACTTGAACAGAGCTTCCCTAAAAGATAATTATCATTTTCCAAAGATGGATTATGTTCTATAGAAATTAACTGGAGCTCATAGGTTATCCATTGTTGATGGTTTCTCTGGATACAACCAAGTAGATGTTGAAAAGGAAGATTAGAAGAAAACAAATTTTACTACACCGCAGGGAACGTTCATGTATGCCAGGATGTCATTCGGTCTCATGAATGTAGGAGCTACTTTCCAGAGAGAAATGGATATAGCATTTGTAGGTGACAAATTTGTAGTCATATATTTGGATGATGTGACTATTTTTTCAGATTCTGATGAAGAGAACTTGGAGCATCTGCAGAAGGCTTTCCTAAAATGCAGGAAGTTTGGTTTATCATTGAATCCTAAGAAATATTTGTTTTCTTTGGAGGAAGGTAAGTTGTTGGGACATATAGTTTCAAAATAGGGGGTGAAAATTGATACAACAAGAGTTGAGGCTATAGAAACAATCCCATTTCCTAGAAGTAAGAAATATATCCAAACATTTCGAGGGAAAATTAATTTTCTAAGGAAATTTGTCTCAAATGATGCTAAGATTGTCAAAATCATAACAGATACGTTGAAGAAAAATGCTGAAGTGAAATGGGACAAATATGAAAGAGAATCCTTTGCCAAGATTAAAGAGGCTCTAGTTTTGATTAGCCTAGATTATCAAAAGCCTTTCCAAATATTTTCATTTGCATCACCTTCTACCATTGCTATTGTGTTGTTGCAGAAAAACGAAGAAGGAAAAGAGAAACCTGTAGAATTTTTCAGCAAATTTCTCAGGGATGAAGAACTCAAATACAATATTTTGGAGAAACAGGTATATGCTCTAGTTAAATCATTGAAGGCTTTCAGGACTTATGTACTTCATTCTCAAAAAGTGGCATATGTACCTAATTCAGTTGTAAAAGATGTGCTAGTTCAAAGTGATGTGGAGGGAAAAAGAGGAAAATGGATTGCCAAAATCCAAGAATATGATTTAGATATTAAGCCTACTAAGTTGGTAAAAGGACAGGGCTTGGCGAGATTGCTGACAGAGTCTAATTTTCAAGCTCTGGAAATTAATTTGTTTGCACCCTTGGATGAAGTTGTTGATAAAACAAATCAAATTAGCACAAAGTCAGCAATTAAGTACAAGTTTCTCTGCTCGGATTGGTATAAGGATATTATTCACTATTTGTGCTTTTTCTCTTGTCCTCCCTCAATCAACATAACAAAGTATAGAGCTCTTAAACTCAAATCTCAACCTTATGTTATAATTGATGCTAAATTATATTGGAAGAATCCCGCTTGTGTTTTGTTGTTGTGCTTGATAGAAGGAGAGTCAATGGAAGTTATCAAGGAGTACCATGAATGTCTGTTTTGGGGTCATTATAGCTGGAAATTTACTGCCCACAAAATCCTCAAATCAAGTTTTTACTGGCCTTCCTTATTTGCTGATGTATACAGAGTGGTTAGAAGTTTCCAGAAATGTCAATTGTTTGCAGAAAAGAAAAGGTTAGCTTCTCTACCTCTTCTCCCTGTTTTTGTTGAAGAACCCTTTAGACAATGGGGATTGGATTTCATTGGAGAAATAAATCCACCATCAAGTGGGAAGTTCAAGTGGATTCTGATTGCCACTGATTATTTTACAAATTGGGTGGAGGCAATACCTACCAGAAAAGAAAATGATTTGACAGTAATGAATTTTCTGGAAGAGAACATCTTCAGTAGGTTTGGATGTCTAGTGAAGATTGTAACGGACAATGCTCAGGTATTCAACTCGGTCAAATTCATTAATTTTTGTCAAACATATAATGTTATCTTGTCTCATTCTACAACATATCATCCTCAAGGAAATGGGCTAGCTAAATCTTCCAATAAGACATTGGTGAAGATTTTGAAGAAAAAAATTAATGAGAATTAGAAGAACTGGGATTCGAAGTTGATATTTTCTCTCTGGGTAGTAAGGATGACTACAAGAAGATCTACTGGTAAGTCTCCTTATGAATTAGTATATGGTACCCAAGCTTTGTTTCCCACTCAGCTAGCTAGACCAGTGATCTCTTTTCTTCAAGAAGTACAAGAAGAACCCAATGCATTGATAAGAAGACTAAATAAGGTGATAGAATTGAGTGAGAACAGGAATAAAGTCGGGGAAAACCTGATCACATATCAGGAGAAAATGAAGTCCATTTTTTATAGGAAGGCAAAGGAGATTTTGTTCTAAACTGGAGATTTGGTATTAAGATTGGATACTAGAAGAGAATAAAAAGGAAATCATGGTAAGTTTGATCCTCTCTAGTATGGCCCATACAAAATCATTGAAGCCAGATCAAATAAAACTTTTATGCTGGAGAATATTGATGGACAAACAGTAGAATTGCTTGTAAATGGGTAGTATCTAAAGCATTACTTCCAGCATTGAAATCTGATGGTTCACCATTGTACATATTCAGTTTCCTTCATTGTAAATTTTTCATCAAGCAGTGTTTGACTCCATGCCCGAGCTGAAGGCACTAATTTTCGGTTCTTAGTGTTTCGTGGCAAAAATCACTATCCCCAGGTGGAGCCAGATGTCGTGGCTCATTTGCAATATCCTTTATTTTAATTTTCAAAAATACAAAAAAATTTAAAAACTATCAAAAGATATGTTAGAGTATCAAAATTCATGTACTTTAGCATAAAAATATATTTGCTCGTTATGATAAATTTTAAAGTTTTAATACTTTAAAGTCCTTATATAAGCAGGTCCCAATTATAAGATTAATTATTGAGCAGATTATCAAGCGGGATTCGTTGATTGATCAAGAAATAAGCAAAGGGCTCAACCTGTGGGCACTTTCAGCGCAAGATTTAACATGGAGGGTGCCTCTACAGTCGACCCTGTTGACTACGGAAGTAACCCAGATGAACGGTCGAGATTGACTGCGGGGGCATAAGCCAAATGAATCCTCCGTACCTCGAGGCCCCCCATAGTGACGTTTACTGCCAAGTTGGTTACAGTTGTCATCCACCTCAGGGTTTCTTAACGGTTTGTTGGCGCGTCTTATCAGCATTTAATTTCAAAGTCGTGCCACCTATTTAAGGAAAATTAACATTCTTTCTGAAATTATCATTGGTTAGTTGGTGTTTGAATTTTGTCTGTACTGCATATTTTTCATTTTTCTGTCACCATGTCAGTTTTTGGTCACCCTGGGAGTTGTCTACCACCCCAAAGTTAAACTATGGCTAAACGTTCATCCCTGTCAGGTTCTACTACTCACATCCCTCTCATGGATACCGAGAGGGATATCCAGGATACAAATTGTTCCCTTGACCACCTTTCTTTTTACTAGCAAGTCCTCCTAAATGATAAGAATTCTCCAATTTACACCGCAATGGAAAAAACTGGTGTGCTATCTGCATGTATCCCAAAAACTCATCTTTTTCCCAAATTTATCCATTGGCTTGTGTCTATTATGTACCTTGGGAAATTTTTTGTAATGAATTGTCAAGGGGAGAACGTTCTGCAAGTGTCAGCTCAGTTAATTCGCCAAGCCCTTTGTTTCCCTGAGTCGGAGTCATACATCCAATTTTATGATGATTCCTTAATAGAGTATTATGACAGTCTTACAGGTCAATATTTTAATCAATTCATTCATTTTATGAAGCCAAATACATGGTAGTTTGAACCTAACAGTAAAGAGTTCCCTGTGGAGGTTTTTGATATTCAAGTCAAACCGATGCTGAGCTACATTGCAAATATTTTGGGAAAAGACGATGGCAGTACAATGGACAAGTTAATTTTGGGGATGTTTGCCATGATGATGAAGCCATAAGTTGTCAATAAGTTGTTAACTCTCAGCTCATGGGCTTATCATTAACGGGTTAATTCAGGTTTCCCTCACTTATTGTTTACTTATTCTTATGTCAAAATGTATAAGAATTCATGCATCTGGGGTTAAACATTATGGATATGAATAAGAAGAGGCAATCAGTAATATTTTAGACAGATAGAGTGAGAAAAGAACAGAATGAGAGTGGTTTGTTTGATTTTGCTGGTCAGTTTATGTCTTCTTCATATAAAGTTTTGAATGGAAGTTCTCCCCCCTGTTTTTGGCCCAAAGATCAAGAGTTCTTGCATTTGGGGGCAAGTTGTAGATTTGGTGATTGGTTTGGTTTTTATGATTGTTCTAAAATTAGACTTTATGGAGCTAGTGTAGAACCTTATAGGCTTCCTGTGTTTGTGCCCATGAGATTATTTGCTCTGGAGTTTATTAGGAAAAGTCTAAATGTTGACCAAATTCACTTTGTGCCTATGAAGAATGGTCATATGTTCAAATTTCCAATGACTCTGGGTCCCTTTATAGTTAATATGAGACAAGCATTTGATGAAGTCACTCAGATGTTAGATGGAATGCACTTATTGTTAGGAGAAAATTTTGCTTATGACCCTCATAGTGTCATTTCTAGTAGAAGAATTGATAATGGATATTCAGCCTTCATTCATAACAGCAGACCAGATCTAGAAAAAATGGCAAGTAAAGGTGTTGTGATTTCAGTAAGTTCAAATGTTCAAACTCCTGTTATATCAAAAAAACAAAATAAATGAGGTAGAGGCAGTTGTTGATTCAAAGGACGAGGAATAGAGAACTGAGAATAGATCAAAGTTTAATGAAGAGTCTGCAGATACTCAACTTGGTTTTTCATTACAGTCGGGAGATGAACAAAATATCCCTGCTTCATCCAGGAAGCATGAGAGCACTCAGGATCAAGTTCCTCTAATTAAACAAATGTTTTCCTAGATTGTAGAGAGAAATCAAAAGATGAAGGCAAGTATGGAAGCTCAAGATGAGTACTAGATAGCTCCAAACCAAACAAGACTTCTAACTGCAATGGACCTTGAAAAAGATCAATTCAAAATTTCCCTTTCACATCCTTCTGATATGTCAATTGGTTCTTCTAACAATTTCAATACTGTAAACTTGACTGTAGATGTGAAGAAAATTCCATTGTTGGAAAAAGTAAATCTACACATGAAAACAGGTCAGCTGATTGTAAATGACCTAACAAAAATTAATGCAATGGAACTGAAGGCAGATAATATGCTTGGAAAGGTAATAAAGCAATTGAAGTTAGAGAAATCCAATTCCAGGGCTTTGACAATCCAAAACGAAGATCTTAAGAAGATAATAGTAAATATTGGAGTAGACCCCAATGATAGGTCCGTTGTGCAGAAGCTTCTGCAAAGTGCTGAATCAGAAATATCTGTATTGAAGGAAAAATTGAAATTTCGCACAAGAGAACATTCCATGGCAGCAGAGGTTGCAGAGGTGGAAAACGAGAAAGAAAAACTTCTTTAGCAGCTCATGCAAAAGGAAGAAGAAATTTCCAAATTGAAGTAAACTGAATTATCATTGCAAAATCACATTGAAACTCACACTTGTACTTTTATTTTTCCATATGGCAGTGGAGATCTAGCAACACAAGTATCTCAATTAACCATTGAATTGAAGATGGAAGAAATAGATCGGAAAAAGGCAGAATCTGATTTGGAAACAACAACAAAGTTTATAAAAGCTACTGAGGGAGAAGTCAATAAATACAAAATGGAATGCCAAACTGCTAATGTTGAGACTAAAAATCTCAAAGAAATATTGAAGGGAAATATATCCTTAATACAGGCTAAGGATATCATCTGAAATGATATTATTGAAGAAATGAAAACAATTTGGGATTTTCTAACTATTATTACAGAAGAAAAAAGCATTATCAGGGAATTTGAAGAGCAAGTCATGACAGACAAATAGAAGACAATCAATAGGGATGTTTGGGCAAGAAAGTTCATAAATTTCATTGATTCAAAACCATATCAGGAATTAGAAGAAAATGAAATTAAAGAAAGAATTTTATATGCAGTAGACATTAACAAAATGATTGTCAAAAATTATTGTAGGAAGTTTGCATAAAATAAGTTGATTGAGTTAAAGGAATCAGTGGGTCAATTTGATAAATTAGCAAGAGCAGGTTTGCCATCATGTTGGGGGCTTCGAGGTGGTCTTATGTCATGGAATTCTTATGAGCCCTTACTAGTTTTGGCAAAAAGTAAGGTAGACAACACTCAAGAGAAAACTCGGGTTCCTAAAGGAGCAGCAATGATCAATTTCCTTCAGAGACATTTTCAACTGTCGTGGTTAGTGAAAATTATTTTTGTGGAAAGACCATCTTTCAATAGAATCACTACTTTTAGATTAGAGTTTCACAAGCTAGTTCATTCACCAAAGACAAACATCAAAATATGGAAGAAGTGCAGAGCCTGGATGATAGATTTACCAAAGGATCCCTCGACTTCAAAGAAGGATAAATCAAGCAGTCAAGGAAATGTAGCAGCATCGTCATCAATCCATATTCAACATATAGATTAGGATTTTAATTTCATGTTATTTCCTCTTTTAAAAGAGAGAATGTAATTGTAATAAGAAATTTTGAGGACATGTAATAGATAGTGTACGAAGTCCTAAGTATTTGAAGTAGTTAATATTAGATACAGCAGTTACAAACTGACTTCCAATGTATTTAATGAGATAGAGAAGAAAGAGAAGGGTTATAAGTTTTGAACCTTCAGAGTGCAATTTTTGTACTCAGATTTCAAATGATAAATGAATGAGAAGCAAGTTTCTGGCATTTTTTGATGTTGACATGTCTTCAAGTTTACATTCTGTGTTTTCTATCTCTGAATAAAATGAAGTTATGAAGCTGTGGGTCTCTTTTTACTTGTGCGAATAAGAGTTAAAACCCTTAATAGGTGTTCCTTCATTTTAACTGTTCCTTTTCTTATAATTCTTCTGGAGTTTGAGGTGATATATTATGTGCAACAACATATCAGTTTGGGCTTATTTTTTTCATGTTCTTATGATCATTACATTCTATATCAACATATAATAGCATTATGGAACATTCATTGTATTTAATCTTTGAGGGTTTAATGATAAATATTTGAGGGTGATAAAATAAAGACAAATATTTCTGTGACATAATTATACAAATGTCTTTAGCACTGATTCCTTAACAAAACTAAGGGATTGTCTCTTAAGGTACAAAATAATAGTGACCACGTTCTTAGATATTTTCCTGGTATTCCAAAGGTATTAGAAGTGTGGTCCATAGGCTCACATCAACTTTTGGAAATCATGCTAGTGATAAACCATCACCTAGTGATGGTAAGGTCCATGGGAAAAAAGGGTAAAGTTAAGTTTCCCTGTAGGTTATGTCAAGGAAATCATCCCATTCACCTTTTTCCTTATATGGATGAAATCTCAAAAGTGTTGGAAAAACTTACATCTTCTCAACCTTGTCTCTCAGTTGATTATCGAAATATTTCTCCCAATCCTCCACTAGTTGATGAATTGATTGATCAAAATATGAATCCAGTTAATCCTGCTCTCTCTGAATGTGAATCCTATGAGTCTATTCCCAATAAACCATTGGTTGATAAAGTGGTTTATTTAATTTCACCTTTATTTGATCATACCTTTCCCGTAGAGAGTACAATTCATACCGCTTAGGTTCTTCTTGTTTCTTTAGGTTCCAATGAACTTGGCAGAAATCCTCCTATTCCATCAGTCCACAGTGGAAAATCTCTTGTTCCCATGGCATAGGCGGAAAAATACTCCCATTCCCATAGCACAAGGAGGAAGTTCTCCCGTTCCCACAACACCGCCTCCAATTAGTATGGTCACTTCCTTTGATTGGAGTCAACTGGAAGGATATCGTCTTCCTCCTTACGTTCCCTTCCAAATAGTGGTACAGGTTTACAATGTGGTTATACTTAAAATAAAAATAGATGAAGGCACATACATTAGTATTATGTCCTCACCTGCTTGGAAAGATTTAGGTTCTCCACAACTTCTTCCCTTCACCCATAATCTATTGGCATTTAACAGAGGAACTAGTCAACCGTTAGGGTTCCTTCCTATGTTGCCTATTAATTTTGGAGGAAATATTGTCTATATCAATGTGATGGTAATCCAAGGCCCTTTGAATTTTAATTTACTTCTTGGATGTGACTATTTTGATTTCATGGGATTTCTTGTCTCTTCACTCTTTCATGTGATGTGCTTCCCGCATGAAGGAAGAATCATGACCATTGACCAACTTTCATTCATTGGTCATAATTTGAATCCTAATAAACCAAATTCCCTAAATTATCCTTATATGTAAGTGGTATCTTCCCTATCATGGGTTAATTATGTGGAAAAATGTCCCATTCCCTTACCTACTATTGAATAATATCCTTTCATTGTTTTCTTACCTTCTTTTGACCTAGATCCAGGAGGTGATATGGTGAATCATTTACTGGGGGAATTAGAGCCTGATCTTTCCATTGGATATTTTGATATATATCCCTTCCAAAGCATTTTTATTCCATCTAATGAGAACCTCTTGGAATCCATGGGATCTTGAAGGCCATGATCTGATTTTGGAGCACATTTCCTTTTCTTGTGTCAAGCTTGTTAAAAAATGAAACAAGGTCCCATGAGAAGATATCCTTTCCCTACATCAATATCATTAAAAAATGAAACAAATCCCCTTCCAATTCAAGTCTTTGATTAGATCTCTTAAATTCCCAATTGAGTCTTTCACTTGATTTTATAAATGAAACTTCATTCCATTCACTTGTTATAAATCGATAGCATACTTAGGTGAATGAAATGAAGCTTGGGGGGCATGTATCTCAAATTGAGTCATTACACTGGGGGCATGCAAACTTATTTCAAGCATATTTTTTCTCATGTTTCAAGCTCATGAAAAAATGAAACCATTTTAAAGTATTATAAAGCATAGTTTCCACATGTTTCAAGCTTGCATAAAAATGAAACTGTTTTTCATCCTATCTCTTGTGATTCCAATTTTATCAGCCTTATTTTCCTATATGAGCCTTGTTTTTCTCATTCCATTGTAACCATTTTCTTGGCCAATCATACTCTTTCACTTTCTTGTTTTACCCTTTCGTGAGGAGCCACTGCGATGAGTGCTCTTATTAGCTAGCCTATTGACCTTTGCATGTTTTGAGCATTTCCATCAGAACAAAACTAGATTATACCCTTTATTCCACTCATTCCTCTAGGAGGATTCCTCTTTAAGCTCTTTTTAGACTCCCAAAATATGAAAATATTGTCTAGCACTTCTCTTTTCAAACTTGTTAAAGTAAATGAAAAGACATCTATTCAGTATAAGTTTAACCCCTTTTTGGACTGAGATAGACTATTTAGAAAAAAGGAATACCCTAGTTGAACATGACTAAGAGGCTCTCTTGGGTATTTTTTTTATTCCTTTTCAGACTCAGGGGACTATCTACAAAAATGAACATATGGAGTTTTCTTTTTCGCCTCTTTTTAAAAGTCTATAAACATTAAAAAGATGTTGAGTTTTACCTTCACTGGACTCCTTAAAACATAAAAAAAATGACGGACTTGTCAAACATGATGAGACCAAACCACTCCTTCTCAGGGTTAGTTAAAATTACTGAGGGGTTAATCTGAAGGATTAAATTACAGATCAAGCATATGTTATCCTCCTCAAGCTTGTTAAAAAATAAAGAGGTACCAACTAGTATGGTTGCAGAAATTGGGAAAACAGGGTATTCCACTTGTCAATGGCAGCAAGTCACTCTTGAACACTACACTCTTCTACTTGATCTCCGTGGATGTTGGGTTGGGAAATTTTCTTGTCTTTTGGTTCATCATACCTTTTCAAAGCCTCCATTTTCAGTTTTGGGTCAATGCTTCCAACTCTATTCAGTGTCACCATTGTGTTCAAGAGAATTCATTCAATCAATATCTACTACAAATATTTTAAGCCTTCATTCCATGTTTTTAATCACTGATAAGGTCTTGTATCAATATCATTCTCTCTCAAATCATGATACATTTTTAGTGTTGTTGATGGGGGATACATCAAGGCCCTCTTGCGATGTGTCACTTCCTGTAAACATGAACTCATTATCCAGGGAGTTGAATTAGAAACATCCCTTCAGTACCTTGTTGCTTGCATACATCAATGACAAGTTTCCTCACTCTCTACGAGAGGTTTTCATAATTAGCCTTCAATCGAATGATTATTTTTGGTTTTACACTTCAACTCATTAAGTCACACCATATGGGTTGTACTACAGTACCTTGATAACCATTAACATCATCTGTGGTTTCTCTCGCGTCTATTAACGACTTATATAATTGGTTGGTCATTAGATCGTGTCTACCATGTTTGAGTATAACTCATTGATTCAAATGGTTATACTCGTACATTGGATGATAGTGTGAACAAGATAAAAGACCCTGAATCTAGTTTCCCCCATCAGGGCTGTGATTTCAAGATTAATATAAGATCACAATGTATGATGGATATGATCATACAGAAAATCATCTGATCATGGGTCCACCTTTTTCCAGCAGTGGACGTGTGTTTTTATCATTATACATGTAAAATTAGCTCATGTGATGAGGATGGGTATGCCTCCCTTAACAAATATTTCATGATGTAAATGTATTGTAACAGAGGATGATCTTGTTAGTTGTACTTGATCCTAACTTGTCACAAAGTCATTATAGGAAATTTCAGCCTAAAAGTACCCTTGAAATTTTCATGTAATTTCCATGTCATAATATGTAAACCAATCAAATTGACTTAAATTTAAAAAGAGGTACATGTAAATATTTTGAAAGGAAAAGAAGAAAAACTACTTTTTTTAATTGTGTTTTTGGCTTATCTTCTTATAGGTTTACTCAAATTTCAAGTTTAGACACTCATTAGGTGCGAAATTAAATTCCACATCCAACAAGTACCCATTATTCATAATTTTTAGAAGACCCACCTTGATAAAAAATGCAGATACATTAAAAAAACGTGTTTTAACACGTTTTTTATGTGTTTGAAATTTTTATCAATGTGGGTCCTCTCAAATGTATGAATAATGGGTACTCATTGGATGTGGAATTTAATTTTTCATCTATTGAGTGTCTAAATTTGAAATTTGAGTAAACCTATAAGGATATAAGTAAAAAATACAATTAAAAAAAAGTACTTTTCTTGTTTTCCATCCAAAATTCATAACTCTTATTTTATTATTTTAACTATTGTTTTATTATTTTCCTTAGGAGGCCACCTGACTTTGTGCTTTAGGGGGGAATATGTTATAGCCCATTTTGTCACATATGGTCAATAGACCTAAAAACTGGATCAATTAACATCCTTTTACCCCTTGTCATCATCCTTGCACAAATCCCTAAGTAGGACTCTCTCATATCCCTAAGTTTATGCCCGAAACTTCCTCATTTAATTCATTTTAAGGACCAACACATCTATAATCCTGTGGACCTACGTTCACCAGTCGGTTGTACCTTATTGGGGTGGGTTGATCACCTACAATTTTCTCTATTTTGGGGGTGCATTGATTCTAGAAATTCAGGAAAAATAAAAATATTCTAAAGCCTCCTCTTCCAAAAAATTCCAATAACTGTTACAACCTTTTAACTCAAATAAATTTCTTGAATCCTATCCTATCCTACCTTGGAGTTTCCATCCCTTATCCCTTGAGCTCATCCTCCCATCAAGAGTGGATCTCAAGCCTAAATTGGTAAATGGATAAGAACTCCCAACTTACCATCCTCTTATATATATTTGTGGCCATCCAAAAGCTAGGGGTTGGATTTTGCAGATAGATTCTACCCTCGTGCTGTTGATGTGAAAATTCATTATTCCATGCATTAGGGTGACATAGAGGTACACTTTATAGCAAAGAAAGATAATTCAAATTGGAGGATCTCTTTTATAAGATCAAATCCTATATTTGGTTGTAGCTCACTCCATTTCTATTAATGCAAAGAGTTCTTTATTTTCCTATGTGTGATGTTGTGATTTCATGTATTTCAATGCCATGTTGATCCATTTAATGAAGTGATTATATTATGCTACATAGACGTCGTAGATCATTGGCTTGTGTTGTTTGATTGTGCAGGTACTAATTATAGCGATCAGAGCTAGGATTGGAGCATACATGACAAGAGGGGATTGAATAATACGATGTATTACATATAGATTTCATCCCTTTATCTATTTATTTTAAGGGAAACATTAGCTTCTTTGTATTTTTGTTGTTCTAGGCTACGCCACCTAGTTTGGGGAAGATACTTTTGTCTGCAGTCGTTGTTGGGGCCCTTGTTTTGAAATAAAAAGGTTTTTGAGTTTTGGATAACAGGTGGTAGAACGCAACCACGGTAGACAGAGCGCTGTCATGGTTGCAAAGAATTGAAGAGTAGGTGGCGCGGCTATTGCGGGACAAGAACATATGGCAGAAGGAAGCGAAAGAAAACAAGCAGTGGAACGCCCAGTGATCAGGGAGATGTAGAAAACGCCAGAACGAAAAGGAAGGGAGAACTGTCAGTTGCGTAGGAAAAGGAACAAATAGACAGCCAACTAGTGCAGACATAAGGTTGGCATAGTAGGGATCAAAGGAAAAGATCCATAGGAGAGCTCTGTTCGTTATGCTTATTCTGTTTTCTTTCTCTCTGTTCATTCTATTCTATCATATGTGACACTATTGTAATCAGTTCTGCCAAGATTGCTCTGAGGAGCACCGTAACTATCTCTTGTTGTTAATGCAAAAGCTTGTGTTCTGGGTTTGATTTTATGAGTTCAATACTATTTCTATGATTTAGTTGAATGTACGGGTTACTTTAAATTTTGTTTTTCCATCCTGAATGTGTTGATGAGTATTTTCATTTACAGAGTATTTACACTTATGTGGAGTACATAGTCCTGTGAGTTTTAGGATATATGTTGTGTTTGATCAATACCTGATCTGATCCTAACCTTAGTAAGGTCGCGGTATGCCTCAAGTGAGACTTTCTTCTCTCCAGATTAGGGTGAAAATGTCGGTGTTGTGCTATACTTCTGCCGAAATCCTTGTTGGCCTCCATCCTAAACCTGGGTCTTTCCCATAGACCTTTTTCCTTGCCAACAAATGGTTCCGTTGCCGGGACTTGAAATTTCATTTTGGAATTAGATCATGGCATCATGGATCTTCGAGAAAGAAATACAAAGCTAGTGGGATAACCACCTAGATCAGTTCATAGCTCAACAAGTGGAGTTCAGACAACAAAGGGAGAAAGATGTTAAGAATCAAGTTCTATTCTCTAAATCCGCCAGTGATATCTATGAGATATTCTGGGGAAAGTCTCCAGAGGAGCTCTACAATAGGTTGAGGAGATTACAGACTAAGACAGTCCAAATAAGCTCGCGGAAGGTCTGTCGCAAGTGGTTACACGTAGATTTGGTAGTGCTCCATCGGCTAGATATGGATCTGACCCAAGCGGTGGATTTCTGGGTGAAATATACCTTAGAGGGATACATAGTGGAGTTGCAGCTAAGTGTTACTAGTCTTTCTCGAAAGTAGAGGACATATTCAAGTCAGGGTTGCATGGAGAGTTGTTGAAGGAGATCCCTCTACGGATCAAAGCTTTGATGGTGGATGAAGGATTAATGGAGTTCAAAAAATCTGAGATGGAGACTTAAACCTCCAGTACTGGGGGAAGGAGCTAAGGGAGAGATGATACAAGTACGTTGAAAAGGGGAATAGGGATATGGATTCCGAGACCTCCAGTAGGTTGAGGGAACGACGAGCACATTAGAGGGCGCAAATCGCTGAGAAGTGGTGAGAAAGGGTGATGGAGGAGTTGGAAAAATAGGAAATGAATAAAAAGAACAAAGAGAAGGCACCTCAAATGACAAAGGAAATGGAAGGTCAAGTGGGTTCCCAAGATATAGGAGGTACCATCAAGGAAGTGTGGCAGGTGTATAGGAGCCCAGCCAAAACAGAGAAGGGAAAGGAGTACGACGGAGATGATGCGCACCCCGAGGAGACGTCTGATGTGGAGTTGCATGTTGTGATGGAGCAGCTATTCCGAGAGGGGCTGACACCTATAACCCTAGGTAACTCTATTCCCAAAATTTCAAGTAGCTCTAGTCCTGACCTTCCCCTGGTACTCTATAATCCACTAGGTGAAATTTTTGTTAAGTTACGAAATTTAGTAAGTTGAATAGTGTTCAGTCTACAATAGTAATACACACTAGCAGTAGTGCTAGTAATACCATTTCACAACCAGGAGTCAGGGGTTTTTTTATAGTAACCCCCACACAAGGAAGCATGGCAGGATAATTTACCCAGTACCCAAAGTTCTTTGGGAGGGGTAATGATGACACGGAACAACATTGGTACCTCTGTGAGGCCATATGGAGGGTTCGACAGACAACAGAGGTAGGTAAGTTGATATAATTTCAAACTAATCTCACGGAGAGAGCTCTGCGCTGGTTTATAAAGTGGTCTAAGGCTCATCAGAACCTAGCGATAGACGATGTAAAGAGAGATTTCGTTAAGGAATTCAAATTACCCCAAATAGATCAGCAAGGTTTGTCAGAGATGTGGGAGATCAAGCAACAAGAGGGGGAAACTACATGGGATCTATTGAGGATATTCAAGGATGTGATTGGAAAGCTTAGTTATCCAATTGATCCTAACCATCAAAGAGATTGGTTCATCAAGGCCCTTCTCACATTAACAAGAACTTTGTTGACACAACAGAAGATCAGGACGTTACAAGACACATTGGAGCAAGCTATGAAGATAGAGGCTATGGCGAGATATCCATAAGAATTTAAAGGGGAGTGTTGGCTTAGGACCCATCCATACTGGGGTTACAACATCAGATAGCTAGCCTGACAGAGAAGCTAAAAGATATTCAACCAATGTGGCTAGCAAGACAAAATGTATCGGGCTTTAGAATTATGCACATTTCCCCCATGTCTCATTTTATTCCTTTCAATTCCACTATGGATGACGGAAACAAGTCCTCATATTCTTGTAGCAGGTTGAGTATTTCCTTAGTCGTCTCGGCATCCAAATAATCACCGATTGATGCAATTTTGGTATTTTCTTCGGTGCCAATGTTCATTTTCTTGGTTTTTAGTGGTAGTAGATGAATTCCTTCTATTTTCGGGTCTTCCTTAATATCCCGCCCCCCCTCCGTCTCCTCAAAATACAAATTTCTAAGACCTTCTAGATCATCGTCGTCCATTTCATTGTTTATCTTCTTACATGCTACCGACTATCTAATGCTTTGGTTTGGGAGCAGTTTCTCATCCTCCTCCTGATTCTCTGGGAAGAAAAATACCTTTTTAATAGCCTCATGTAATGCTTGGGTGACTGGTTCTATTTTTCCTTTAAATAAGAAGCACTGTGTAAATTTCTCTGCAGCTGCTTGCCAAGTACTAGTTCCTCTTTTCCTCTCTTCCGTTAGGTACCAAGCCTATGGAATCAAATCCAATGAATGTATAGACTTGTGGACCCAAAACTCCTCTAGGTATCTTGTATTTTTCCATTTATCCCAACACTCTTTCAAATGTTCCCTGGGGTCTGAGTCCCCTTGGAATTTTTTAGTGAAATGTGGTCCTTCTTCTTCCTTGAACTTGGCCTTTAAGGCTACCGCAACTTTGTCCCATCACGACAGTGAGTTGTAGTGGTTACTCCACGACCTTGTGGATGTCGATTGTAAGGCCATATCCATGATTGGGACCCTATGGTCCATTGGTATCTTATCTTCTATTCTGGCAATAAAAGTATTTACAGTGTTCATATTTGACAACGTTGGGTAATCTCTTACCTCAGTCCTGATCCAATGGATTCTTCCACTGTTGGCGCATCTTCTTGTATTTGTCTCATATCCCCCTTGTAGTCAATCATCCCAGGCTATCTTTGAGCCTAATTCTGAGCTTTGAATAGTTCTCCAACTCACTAATCCCCCCGCGGTCGGGTTGATATAATATTCCCATTTTCGTGCAGTCATCTAATGCAGATGATCAAGAAGCTGAGCATCTTCTCTGTTGTCAATAGATTCTTTGTATTGGGGACCTTGATACGGGTCGAGTGGCTGGGTGACCTTGACCTCCCCATCCTCGAAGATCATTAGTTCTTTCTTTAAATCTATTACTCTGTAGTTTTCAAAAGCCCAATCGAACCCCAGTAATGCTGGATAGGGATCTTTATCTCCCATAATGTCTATCACCTCGAAGTCCGTGTATGTCTTTACTCCCGCTACATCGACTTCAACCTCCTCCAATCTACCCATGGGCACGATGTAGTACTGGTTTTCCATATGCAGTTGAATTGTTGAATATGTTAGCCTCAGTCTTCCCAATGCTTCCCATGTCTTCCTTGGCAATATATTTACATCTGACCCTAGGTCAAGAATGGTGTCTTTAATTTGGAATTCTGCAACTTGAGTATTCACCCGGAATTCTTTTCTTGTCCTTCTCTTATTTATTTTGACCCTTCATATGTATTTCTAAGTGGTATCGCTTGACTTCCCTGGCCCTGTGGTCTCCTGTACCACCCTTTCCAGGTTCTGATTCATCTGTTCCAACATTGGTGCGTTGTTAACAATTTTTAAGAATAGACAGAACCATTCTTCAATCGTAGTGCTTGTACTAACTTGGTTCTTGTTATCTTCCTTGGCCTGAGGTAACTCAATGCCTTTGCTTCCCCCAAGCTAGGTGAAGGTTTCCACTACTTCTTTAAAGTATTTCTTTTGTCTTTCTGGCCTGAACAGTGGCTTTGGAGATGCTGGCCTTATCAATTTTATCGGTTCTTTCATCTATGCATCTTCCCCGGTTCTTTTTCCTCCTCGCGTCACTATGGCCACATTCTACATATCTTGAGCCTATGTTATTCTTGGCTCTGCATTTACTAGATTTTTTCTTCTTTGTCTTTCTCTTTCTTCCCATATTTTAATGAGCTCTAGGCATTCTTCTGTTGCATGCATGTTAACTCTGCACTGAAAGCACCAGGGTCTTCTAGGAAGTGGGCATTTACTAGCTACATGCCCTTATTAGTCACAATTGTAACATCGTACTAGCCCTCTTCCTCCAGGTCAGACTCCTCTCATGCCTCCCCCTCATCCTCTGGGAGCCTCATTTACTCTATATGAAGGCCTGTTTAATCATTCCGTGAAGGCATCTAGAACCCTACACTGCTTTTTGCTGTGTGTGGTAGAAGCACAAAACTCACAGTATATGTTGTTTGGAACGTTGGATTATTTTTGAAATATTGGGCATAAACGGGGTGAATGTCCCATGCTTTTGCATATTTCAGAATATTCAGTTGCGGCTGAATTCTGTTGTGTGGGGAACCCCGTGTACTGGTGTTGCGGCGAATATAATCCCTGGGTGTTTATTTGCACAACCCCTCCTTCTAGTGTAGCTCCCGGTGCCTCTGTTTCTGGTGTTCCCACATTCAAGGCCCGCAACTGAGGACATTCGGTTACCACGTGTCTTTCCATTAGACAGTGTGTACACCATATATTTTGTCTTGCTAGCCGCATTGGTTGAATATCTTTTAGCTTCTCTGTCAGGCTAGCTATCTGATGTTGTAACCCCAGTATGGATGGGTCCTAAGCCGACACTCCCCTTTAAATTCTTACAGATATCTCGCCATAGCCTCTATCTTCATAGCTTGCTCCAATGCGTCTTGTAACGTCCCGATATTTTGTTGTGTCAACAGAGATCTTGTTAATGTGAGAAGGGCCTTGATGAACCAATCTCTTTGATGGTTAGGATCAATTGGATAACTAAGCTTTCCAATCACATCCTTGAATATCCTCAATAGATCCCATGTAGTTTCCCCCTCTTGTTGCTTGATCTCCCACATCTCTGACAAACCTTGCTGATCTTTTTGGGGTAATTTGAATTCCTTAACGAAATATCTCTTTACATCATCTATCGCTAGGTTCTGATGAGCCTTAGACCACTTTATAAACCAGCATAGAGCTCTCTCCCTGAGAGTAGTTTGAAATTATATCAACTTACCTACCTCTGTTGTTTGTCGAACCCTCCATATGGCCTCGCAGAGGTACCAATGTTGTTCCGCGTCATCATTACCCCTCCCAAAGAACTTTGGGTACTGGGTAAATTATCCCGCCATGCTTCCTTGTGTGGGGGTTACTATAAAAAAACCCCTGACTCTTGGTTGTTAAATGGTATTACTAGCACTACTGCTAGTGTGTATTACTATTGTAGACTGAACACTATTCAACTTACTCAATTCCCGTAACTTAACAAAAATTTCACCTAGTGGCTTATAGAGTACCAGGGGAAGGTCAGGACTAGAGCTACTTGAAATTTTGGGAATAGAGTTACCTAGGGTTATAGGTGTCAGCCCCTCTCGAAATAACTGCTCCATCACAACATGCAACTCCACATCAGACATCTCCTCGAGGTGCGCATCATCTCTGTCGTACTCCTTTCCCTTCTCTGTTTGGGCTCGGCTCCTATACACCTACCACACTGCCTTGATGGTACCTCCTATATCTCGGTAACCCACTTGACCTTCCATTTCCTTTGTCATTTGAGGCGCCTTCTCTTTGTTCTTTTTATTCATTTCCTATTTTTCCAACTCCTCCATCACCCTTTCTCGCCACTTCTTAGCGATTTGCGCCCTCCAATGTGCTTGTCGTTCCCTCAACCTACTGGAATTCTCAGAATCCATATCCCTATTCCCCTTTTCAACGTACTTTTATCATCTCTCCCTTAGCTCCTTCCCCCAGTACTGGAGGTTTAAGTCTCCATCTCAGATTTTTTGAACTCCATTAATCCTTCATACACCATCAAAGCTTTGATCCATAGAGGGATCTCCTTCAACAACTCTCCATGCAACCCTGACTTGAATATGTCCTCTACTTTCAAGAAAGACTGGTAACACTCAGCTGCAACTCCACTATGTATCCCTCTAAGGTATATTTCACCCAGAAATCCACCGCTTGGGTCAGATCCATATCTAGTCGATGGAGCGCTACCAAATCTACGTGTAACCACTTGCGACAAACTTTCCGCGAGCTTATTTCGACTGTCTTAATCTTTAATATCCTCAACCTATTGTAGAGCTCCTCTGGAAACTTTCCCCAGAATATCTCATAGATATCACTGGCGGATATAGAGAATAGAACCTGATTCTTAACATCTTTCTCCCTTTGCTATCTGAACTCCACTTGTTGAGCTATGAACTGATCTAGGTGGTTATCCCACCAGTTTTGTATTTCTTTCTCAAAGATCCATGATACCATGATCTAATTCCAAAATGAAATTTCAGGTCCCGGCAATGGAACCATTTTTTGGCAAGGAAAAAGGTATATGGGCAAGACCCAGGTTTAGGATGGAGGTCAACAAGGATTTCCGCAGAAGTCTAGCACAACGCCGACATTTTCACCCTACTCCGGAGAGAAGAGAGTCTCACTTGAGGTGTATCGCGACCTTACTAAGGTTAGGATCAGATCAGGTATTGATCAAACACAACATATATCCTAAAACTCACAGGACTATGTACTCCACATAAGTGTAAATACTCTGTAAATGAAAATACTCATCAACACATTCAGGATGGAAAAAAAAAAATTAAAGTAACCCGTACATTCAACTGAATCATAGAAATAGTATTGAACTCATAACATCAAACCGAGAACACAAGATTTTTCATTAACAACAAGAGATACTTACGGTGCTCCTCAGAGCAATCTTGGTAGAAATGATTACAATAGTGTCGCATATCATAGAATAGAATGAACAGAGAGAAAGAAAACAGAACGAGCATAACGAACAAAGCTCTCCTATGGATCTTTTCCTTTGATCCCTACTATGCCAACCTTATGTCTCCACTGGTTGGTTGTCTATTTGTTCCTTTTCCTACGCAACTGACAGTTCTCCCTTCCTTTTCGTTCTGGCATTTTCTACATCTCCCTGATCACTGGGTGTTCCACTGCTTGTTTTCTTTCGCTTCCTTCTGCCATATGTTCTTGTCCCACAATAGCCACACCACCTACTCTTCAATTATTTGCAACCATGATAGTGCTCTGTCTACCGTGGTTGCGTTCTACCACCTGTTATCCAAAACTCAAAAACCTTTTTATTTCAAAACAAGGGCCCCAACAATGACTGCGGACAAAAGTATCTTCCCCAAACTAGGTGGCGTAGCCTAGAACAACAAAAATACAAAGAAGCTAATGTTTCCCTTAAAGAAAATAGATAAAGGGATGAAATCTATATGTAATCCGTCGTATTATTCAATCCCCTCTTGTCATGTATGCTCCAATCCTAGCTCTGATCGCTATAATTAGTACCTGCACAATCAAACAACACAAGCCAATGATCTACGACGTCTATGTAGCATAATATAATCACTTCATTAAATGGATCAACATGGCATTGAAATACATGAAATCACAACATCACACATAGGAAAATAAAGAACTCTTTGCATTAATAGAAATGGAGTGAGCTACAACCAAATATAGGATTTGATCTTATAAAAGAGATCCTCCAATTTGAATTATCTTTCTTTGCCATAAAGTGTACCTCTATGTCACCCTAATGCATGGAATAATGAATTTTCACATCAACAACACGAGGGTAGAATCTATCTGCAAAATCCAACCCCTAGCTTTTGGATGGCCACAAATATATATAAGAGGATGGTAAGTTGGGAGTTCTTATCCATTTACCAATTTAGGCTTGAGATCCACTCTTGATGGGAGGATGAGCTCAAGGGATAAGGGATGGAAACTCCAAGGTAGGATAGGATAGGATTCAAGAAATTTATTTGAGTTAAAAAGTTGTAACAGTTATTGGAAGTTTTTGGAAGAGGAGGCTTTAGAATATTTTTATTTTTCCTGAATTTTTAGAACCAATGCACCCCCAAAATAGAGAAAATTGTAGGTGATCAACCCACACCAATAAGGTACAACCAACTGGTGAATGTAGGTCCACAGGATTACAGATGTGTTGTTCCTTAAAATGAATGAAATGAGGAAGTTTCGGGCATAAACTTAGGGATATGAGAGAGTCCTACTTAGGGATTTGTGCAAGGAAGATGACAAGGGGTAAAAGGATGTTAATTGATCCAGTTTGTAGGTCTATTGACCATATGTGACAAAATGGCCTATAACATATTCCCCCCTAAAGCACAAAGTCAGGTGGCCTCCTAAGGAAAATAATAAAACAATAGTTAAAATAATAAAATAAGAGTTATGAATTTTGGACGAAAAACAAGAAAAGTACTTTTTTTTTAATTGTATTTTTGACTTATATCCTTATAGGTTTACTCAAATTTCAAATTTAGACACTCAATAGATGAAAAATTAAATTCCACATCCAATGAGTACCCATTATTCATACATTTGAGAGGACCCACATTGATAAAAATTTCAAATACATAAAAAACGTGTTAAAACACGTTTTTTTAATGTATCTGCATTTTTTATCAAGGTGGGTCTTCTAAAAAGTATGAATAATGGGTACTTGTTGGATGTGGAATTTAATTTCGCACCTAATGAGTGTATAAACTTGAAATTTGAGTAAACCTATAAGAAGATAAGCCAAAAACACAATTAAAAAAAGTAGTTTTTCTTCTTTTCCTTCCAAAATATTTACATGTACCTCTTTTTAAATTTAAGTCAATTTGATTGGCTTACATATTATGACATGGAAATTACATGAAAATTTCAAGGTTACTTTTAGGCTGAAATTTCCTCTAATGACTTTGTGACAATTCAGGATCAAGTACAACTAACAAGATCATCCTCTGTTACAATGCATTTACATCATGACATATTTGTTAAGGGAGGCATACCCATCCTCATCACATGAGCTAATGTTACATGTATAATGATAAAAACACACGTCCACTGCTAGAAAAAGGTGGACCCATGATCAGATGATTGTCTGTATGATCATCTCCATCATACATTGTGATCTTATATTAATCTTGAAATCACAACCCTGATGGGGGAAACTAGATTCAGGGTCTTTTATCTCGTTCACACTATCATCCAATGTACGAGTATAACCATTTGAATCAATAAGTTATACTCAAACATGGTAGACACGATCTAATTACCAACCAATTATATAAGTCGTTAATAGACGCGAGAGAAACCACAGATGATGTTAATGGCTATCAAGGTATTGTAGTACAACCCATATGGTGTGAATTAATGAGTTGAAGTGTAAAACCAAAAATAATCATTCGATTGAAGGCTAATTATGAAAACCTCTCGCAGAGAGTGAGGAAACTTGTCATTGATGTATGCAAGAAACAAGGTACTGAAGGGATGTTTCTAAGTCAACTCCCTGGATAATGAGTTCATGTTTACAGGAAGTGACACATCGCAAGAGGGCCTTGATGTATCCCCCATCAACAACACTAAAAATGTATCATTATTTGAGAGAGAATGATATTGATACAAGACCTTATCAGTGATTAAAAACATGGAATGAAGGCTTAAAATATTTGTAGTAGATATTGATTGAATGAATTCTCCTGAACACAATGGTGACACTGAATAGAGTTGGAAGCATTGACCCAAAACTGAAAATGGAGGCTTTGAAAAGGTATGATGAACCAAAAGACAAGAAAATTTCCCAACCCAACATCCACGAAGATCAAGCAGAAGAGTGTAGTGTTCAAGAGTGACTTGCTGCCATTGACAAGTGGAGTACCCTGTTTTCCCAATTTCTGCAACCATACTAGTTGGTACCTCTTTATTTTTGAACAAGCTTGAGGAGGATAACATATGCTTGATCTGTAATTTAATCCTTCAGATTAATCCCTCAGTAATTTTAACTAACCCTGAGAAGGAGTGGTTTGGTCTCATCATGTTTGACAAGTCCGTCATTTTTTTTATGTTTTAAGGAGTCCAGTGAAGGTAAAACTCAACATCTTTTTAATGTTTATAGACTTTTAAAAAGAGGCGAAAAAGAAAACTCCATATGTTCATTTTTGTAGATAGTCCCCTGAGTCTGAAAAGGAATTAAAAAAATACCCAAGAGAGCCTCTTAGTCATGTTCAACTAGGGTATTCCTTTTTTTCTAAATAGTCTATCTCAGTCCAAAAAGGGGTTAAACTTATACTAAATAGATGTGTTTTCATTTACTTTAACAAGTTTGAAAAGATAAGTGCTAGACAATATTTTCATATTTTGGGAGTCTAAAAAGAGCTTAAAGAGGAATCCTCCTAGAGGAATGAGTGGAATAAAGGGTATAATCTAGTTTTGTTCTAATGGAAATGCTCAAAACATGCAAAGGTCAATAGGCTAGCTAATAAGAGCACTCATCGCAGTGGTTCCTCACGAAAGGGTAAAAAAAGAAAGTGAAAGAGTATGATTGGCCAAGAAAATGGTTACAATGGAATGAGAAAAACAAGGCTCATCTAGGAAAATAAGGCTGATAAAATTGGAATCACGAGAGATAGGATGAAAAACAGTTTCATTTTTATGCAAGCTTGAAACATGTGGAAACTATGCTTTATAATACTTGAAAATGGTTTCATTTTTTCACGAGCTTGAAACATGAGAAAAACTATGCTTGAAATAAGTTTGCATGCCCCCAGTGTAATGACTCAATTTGAGATACATGCCCCCCAAGCTTCATTTCATTCACCTAAGTATGCTATCGATTTATAACAAGTGAATGGAATGAAGTTTCATTTATAAAATCAAGTGAAAGAATCAATTGAGAATTTAAGAGATCTAATCAAATACTTGAATTGGAAGGGGATTTGTTTCATTTTTTAATGATATTGATGTAGGGAAAGGATATATTCTCATGGGACCTTGTTTCATTTTTTAACAAGCTTGACACAAGAAAAGGGAATGTGCTCCAAAATCAAATCATGGCCTTCAAGATCCCATTGATTCCAAGAGGTTCTCATCAGATGGAATAAAAATGCTTTGGAAGGGATATATATCAAAATATCCAATGGAAAGATCAGGCTCTAATGCCCCCAGTAAGTGATTCACCATATCACCTACTAGATCTAGGTCAAAAGAAGGCAAGAAAACAATGAAAGGATATTATTCAATGGTAGGTAAGGGAATGGGACATTTTTCCACATAATTAACCCATGACAGAGTAGATACCACTTACATATAAGGACCATTTAGGGAATTTCGTTTATTAGGATTCAAATTATGACCAATGAATGAAAGTTGGTCAATGGTCACGATTCTTCCTTCATGCGGGAAGCACATCACATGAAAGAGTGAAGAGAAAAGAACTCCCATGAAATAAAAATAGTCACATCCAAGAAGTAAATTAAAATCCAAAGGGCCTTGGACTACCATCACATTGATATAGACAATATTTCCTCCAAAATTAATAGGCAACATAGGAAGGAACCCTAATGGTTGACTAGTTCCTCTGTTAAATGCCAATAGATTATGGGTGAAGGGAAGAAGTTGTGGAGAACCTAAATCTTTCCAAGAAGGTGAGGACATAATACTAATGTATGTGCCTTCATCTATTTTTATTTTAAGTATAACCACATTGTAAACCTGTACCATTATTTGGAAGGGAACGTAAGGAGGAAGACGATATCCTTCCAGTCGACTCCAATCAAAGGAAGTGACCATACTAATTGGAGGCGGTGTTGTGGGAACGGGAGAACTTCCTCCTTGTGCTATGGGAATGGGAGTATTTTTTCACCTATGCCATGGGAACGAGAGATTTTCCCCCGTGGACTGATGGAATAGGAGGATTTCCGCCAAGTTCATTGGAACCTAAAAAAACAAGAAGAACCTAAGTGGTATGAATTTCACTCTCTACAGGAAAGGTATGATCAAATAAAGGTGAAATTAAATAAAACACTTTATCAACCAATGGTTTATTGGGAATAGACTCATAGGATTCACATTCAAAGAGAGGGGGATTAACTGGATTCATATTTTGATCAATCAATTCATCAACTAGTGGAGGATTGGGAGAAATATTTCGATAATCAACTGAGAGACAAGGTTGAGAAGATGTAAGTTTTTCCAACACGTTTGAGATTTCATCCATATAAGGAAAAAGGTGAATGGGATGATTCCCTTCACATAACCTACAGGGAAACTTAACTTTACCCTTTTTTCCCATGGACCTTACCATCACTAGGTGATGGTTTATCACTAGCATGATTTCCAAAAGTTGATGACAAAGGTTGATGTGAGCCTCTGGACCACACTTCTAATACCTTTGGAATACCAGGAAAATATCTAAGAATGTGGTCACTGTTATTTTTTACCTTAAGAGACAATCCCTTAGTTGTGATAAGGAATCAGTGCTAAAGACATTTGTATAATTATGTCACAGAAATATTTGTCTTTATTTTATCACCCTCAAATATTTATCATTAAACCCTCAAAGATTAAATACAATGAATGTTCCACAATGCTATTATATGTTGATATAGAATGTAATAATCATAAGAACATGAAAGAAAGAAGCCCAAACTGATATGTTGTTGCACAGAATATATCACTTCAAACTCCAAAAGAATTATAAGAAAAGGAACAGTTAAAATGAAGGAGCACCTATTAAGGGTTTTAAATCTTATTCACACAAGTAAAAAGAGACCTACAGCTTCATAACTTCATTTTATTCAGAGATAGAAAACACAGAATGTAAACTTGAAGACATATCAACATCAACAAATGACAGAAACTTGCTTCTCATTCATTTATCATTTGAAATCTGAGTACAAAAATTACACTCTGAAGGTTCAAAACTCATAACCCTTCTCTTTCTTCTCTATCTCATTAAATACATTGGAAGTCAGTTTGTAACTGTTGTAACTAATATTAACTACTTCAAATACTTAGGACTTCGTACACTATCTATTACATGTCCTCAAAATTTCTTATTACAATTACATTCTCTCTTTTAAAAGAGGAAATAACATGAAATTAAAATCCTAATCTATATCCTGAATATGGATTGATGACGATGTTGCTACATTTCCTTGACTGCTTGATTTATCCTTCTTTGAAGTCGAGGGATCCTTTGGTAAATCTATCATCCAGGCTCTGCACTTCTTCCATATTTCAATGTTTGTCTTTGGTGAACGAACTAGCTTGTGAAACCGTAATCTGAAAGCAGTGATTCTATTGAAAGATGGTCTTTCCACAAAAAGAATTTTCACTAACCACGACAGTTGAAAATGTCTCTGAAGGAAATTGATCATTGTTGCTCCTTTAGGAACCCGAGTTTTCTCTTGAGTGTTGTCTACCTTACTTTTTGCCAAAACTAGTAAGGGCTCATAAGAATTCCATGACATAAGACCACCTCGAAGCCCCCAACATGATGGCAAACCTGCTCTTGCTAATTTATCAAATTGACCCACTGATTCCTTTAACTCAATCAGCTTCTTTTATGCAAACTTCCTACAATCATTTTTGACAATAATTTTGTTAATTTCTACTGAATATAAAATTATTTCTTTAATTTCATTTTCTTCTAATTCCTGATATGGTTTTGAATCAATGAAATTTATGAACTTTCTTGCCCAAACATCCCTATTGATTGTCTTCTATTTGTCTGTCATGAATTGCTCTTCAAATTCCCTAATAATGCTTTTTTATTCTGTAATAACAGTTAGAAAATCCCAGATTGTTTTCATTTCTTCAATAATATCATTCCAGCTGATATCCTTAGCCTGTATTAAGGATATATTTCCCTTCAATATTTCTTTGAGATTTTTAGTCTCAACATTAGCAGTTTGGCATTCCATTTTGTATTTATTGACTTCTCCCTTAGTAGCTTTTATAAACTTTGTTGTTGTTTCCAAATCAGATTCTGCCTTTTTCCGATCTATTTCTTCCATCTTCAATTCAATGGTTAATTGAGATACTTGTGTTGCTGGATCTCCACTGCCATATGGAAAAATGAAAGTACAAGTGTGAGTTTCAATGTGATTTTTCAATGATAATGTAGTTTACTTCAATTTGGAAATTTCTTCTTCCTTTTGCATGAGCTGCTAAAGAAGTTTTTCTTTCACATTTTCCACCTCTGCAACCTCTGCTGCCATGGAATGTTCTCTTGTGGGAAATTTCAATTTTTTCTTCAATACAGATATTTCTGATTCAACACTTTGCAGAAGCTTCTACACAGCAAACCTATCATTGGGGTCTACTCCAATATTTACTATTATCTTCTTAAGATCTTCGTTTTGGATTGTCAAAGCCCTGGAATTGGATTTCTATAACTTCAATTGCTTTATTACCTTTCCAAGCATATTATCTGCCTTCAGTTCCATTGCATTAATTTTTGTTAGGTCATTTACAATCAGCTGACCTGTTTTCATGTGTAGATTCACTTTGTCCAACAATGGAATTTTCTTCACATCTACAGTCAAGTTTCCAGTATTGAAATTGTTAGAAGAACCAATTGACATATCAGAAGGACGTGAAAGGGAAATTTTGAATTGATCTTTTTCAAGGTACATTGCAATTAGAAGTCTTGTTTGGTTTGGAGCTATCTGGTACTCATATTGAGCTTCCATACTTGCCTTCATCTTATGATATCTCTCTACAATCTAGGAAAACATTTGTTTAATTAGAGGAACTTGATCCTGAGTGCTCTCATGCTTCCTGGATGAAGCAGGGATATTTTGTTCATCTCCGACTGTAATGAAAAACCAAGTTGGGTATCTGCAGACTCTTCATTAAACTTTGATCTATTCTCAGTTCTCTATTCCTCGTCCTCTGAATCAACAACTGCCTCTACCTCGTTTATTTTGTTTTTCTGATATAACAAGAGTTTGAACATTTGAACTTACTGAAATCACAACACCTTTACTTGCCATTTTTTCTAGATCTGGTATGCTGTTATGAATGAAGGCTGAATATCCATTATCAATTCTTCTACTAGAAATGACACTACGAGGGTCATAAGCCCAATTTTCTCCTAAAAATAAGTGCATTCCATCTAACATCTGAGTGACTTCATCAAATGCTTGTCTCATATTAACTATAAAGGGACCCAGAGTCATTGGAAATTTGAACATATGACCCTTCTTCATAGGCACAAAGTGAATTTGGTCAACATTTAGACTTTTCCTAATAAACTCCAGAGAAAATAATCTCATGGGAACAAACACAGGAAGCCGATAAGGTTCTACACTAGCTCCATAAAGTCTAATTTTAGAACAATCATAAAAATCAAACCAATCACCAAATCTAAAACTTGCCCCAAAATGCAAGAACTCTTGAGCTTTGGGCCAAAAATAGGGGGGAGAACTTCCATTCAAAACTTTATATGAAGAAGACATAAACTGACCAGCAAAATCAAACAAACCACTCTCATTCTGTTCTTTTCTCACTATATCTGTCTAAAATATTACTGATTGCCTCTTCTTGTTCATATCCATAATGTTTAACCCCAGATGCATGAATTCTTATACATTTTGACATAATAATAAGTAAACAATAAGTGAGGGAAACCTGAATGAACCCGTTAATGATAAGCCCATGAGCTGAGAGTTAACAACTTCTTGCCAACTTCTAGCTTCATCATCATGGTGAACATTCCCAAAATTAAATTGTCCATTGTACTGTCATCGTCTTTTCCCAAAATTTTTGCAATGTAGCTCAGCATCGATTTGACTTCAATATCAAAAAACTCCACAAGGAACTCTTTACTGTCAGGTTCAAACTACCGTGCATTTGGCTTCATAAAATGAATGAATTGATTAAAATATTGACCTATAAGACTGTCATAATACTCTATTAAGGAATCATCATAAAATTGGATATATGACTCCGACTCAGGGAAACAAAGGGCTTGGAGAATTAACTGAGTTGACACTTGCAGAACGTTCTCCCCTTGACAATTCATTACAAAACATTTCCTAGGGTAAATAACAGACACAAGCAAATGGATAAATTTGGGAAAAAGATGAGTTTTTGGGATACATGAAGATAGCACACCAGTTTTTTCCATTGCGGTGTAAATTGGAGAATTCTTATCGTTTAGGAGGACTTGCTAGTAAAAATAAAGGTGGTCAAGGGAACAATTTGTATCTTGGATATCCCTCTCGGTATCCATGAGAGGGATGTGAGTAGTAGAACCTGACAGGGATGAACGTTTAGCCACAGTTTAACTTTGGGGTGGTAGACAACTCCCAGGGTGACCAAAAACTGACATGGTGACAGAAAAATGAAAAATATGCAGTACAGACAAACTTCAAACACCAACTAACCAATGATAATTTCAGACAGAATGTTAATTTTCCTTAAATAGGTGGCACGAATTTGAACTTAAATGTTGATAAGACGCGCCAACAAATCGTTAAGAAACCCTGAGGTGGATGACAACTGTAACCAACTTGGCAGCAAATGTCACTATGGGGGGCCTCGAGGTACGGAGGATTCATTTGGCTTATGCCCCCGCAGTCAATCTCGACCGTTCATCTGGGTTAATTCTGCAGTCAACAGGGTCGACTGTAGAGGCACCCTCCGTGTTAAATCTTGCGCTGAAATTGCCCACAGGTTGAGCCCTTTGCTTATTTCTTGATCAATCAACGAATCCCGCTTGATAATCTGCTCGATAATTAATCTTATAACTAGGACTTGCTTATAGAAGGACTTTAAAGTATTAAAACTTTCAACTTTATCATAACGAGCAAATATATTTTTATGCTAAAGTACATGAATTTTGATACTCTAACATATCTTTTGATAGTTTTTTAATTTTTTTGTATTTTTGAAAATTAAAATAAAGGATATTGCAAATGAGCCAAAACATCTGGCTCCACCTGGGGATAGTGATTTTTGCCACGAAACACTAAGAACCACAAATTAGTTCTTTCATCTCGGGCATGGAGTCAAACACTGCTTGATGAAAAATTTACAATGAAGGAAACTGAATATGTACAATGGTGAACCATCAGATTTCAATGCTGGAAGTAATGCTTTAGATACTGCCCATTTACAGGAAATTCTACTGTTTGTCCATAAATATTCTCCAGCATAAAAGTGTTATTTGATCTGGCTTCAATGATTCTGTATGGGCCATACTAGAGAGGATCAAACTTACCATGATTTCCTTTTTATTCTCTTCTAGTATACAATCTTAATACCAAATCTCCAGTTTAGAATAGAATCTCCTTTTCCTTCCTATAAAAAATGGACTTCATTTTCTCATGATATGTGATCAGGTTTTCCCTGACTTTATTCCTGTTCTCACTCAATTCTATCACCTTATTTAGTCTTCTTATCAATGCATTGGGTTCTTCTTGTACTTCTGGAAGAAAATAGATCATTGGTCTAGCTAGCTGAGTGGGAAACAAAGCTTGGGTACCATATACTAATTCATAAGGAGACTTACCAGTAGATCTTCTTTTAGTCATCCTTACTACCCAGAGAGAAAATATCAACTTCGAATCCCAGTTCTTCTAATTCTCATTAATTGTTTTCTTCAAAATCTTTACCAATGTCTTATTGGAAGATTCAGCTCGCCCATTTCCTTGAGGATGATATGTTGTAGAATGAGACAAGATAACACTATATGTTTGACAAAAATTAATGAATTTGACCGAGTTGAATACCTGAGCATTATCCGTTACAATCTTCACTAGACATCCAAACCTGCTGAAGATGTTCTCTTCCAGAAAATTCATTACTGTCAAATCATTTTCTTTTCTGGTAGGTATTGCCTCCACCCACTTTGTAAAATAATCAATGGCATTCAGAATCCACTTGAACTTCCCACTTGATGGTGGATTGATTTCTCCAATGAAATCCAATCCCCATTGTTTAAAGGGTTCTTCAACAAAAACAGGGAGAAGAGGTAGAGGAGCTAACCTTTTCTTTTCTGCAAACAATTGACATTTCTGAAAACTTCTAACAACTCTGTATACATCAGCAAATAAGGAAGGCCAGTAAAAACCTGATTTGAGGATTTTGTGGGCAGTAAATTTCCAGCTATAATGATCCCCACACAGACATTCATGGTACTCCTTGATAACTTCCATTGACTCTCCTTCTATCAAACACAACAACAAAACACAAGCGATATTATTCCAATATAATTTAGCATAAATTATAACATAAGGCTGAGATTTGAGTTTAAGAGCTCTATACTTTGTTATGTTGATTGAGGGAGGACAAGAGAAAAAGCACAAATAGTGAATAATATCCTTATACCAATCCGAGCAGAGAAACTTGTACTTAATTGCGGACTTTGTGCTAATTTGATTTGTTTCATCAACAACTTCATCCAAGGGTGCAAACAGATTAATTTCCAGAGCTTGAAAATTAGACTCTGTCAGCAATCTCGCCAAGCCCTGTCCTTTTACCAACTTAGTAGGCTTAATATCTAAATCATATTCTTGGATTTTGGCAATCCATTTTCCTCTTTTTCCCTCCACATCACTTTGAACTAGCACATATTTTACAACTGAATTAGGTACATATGCCACTTTTTGAGAATGAAGTACATAAGTCCTGAAAGGCTTCAATGATTTAACTAGAGCATATACCTGTTTCTCCAAAATATTGTATTTGAGTTCTGCATCCCTGAGAACTTTACTGAAAAATGCTACAGGTTTCTCTTTTCCTTCTTCGTTTTTCTGCAACAACACAGTAGCAATGGTAGAAGGTGATGCAAATGAAAAGATTTGGAAAGGCTTTTGATAATCTAGGCTAATCAAAACTAGAGCCTCTTGAAGAGCCTCTTTAATCTTGGCAAAGGATTCTCTTGCATCTTTGTCCCATTTCACTTCAGCATTTTTCTTCAATATAGCTGTTATGATTTTGACAATCTTAGCATAATTTGGGACAAATCTCCTTAGAAAATTAATTTTCCCTAGAAATGTTTGGATATATTTCTTACTTCTAGGAAATGGGATTGTTTCTATAGCCTCAACTCTTGTTGGATCAATTGTCACCCCCTGTTTTGAAACTATATGTCCCAACAACTTACCTTCCTCTAAATAAAACAAATATTTCTTAGGATTCAATGATAAACCAAACTTCTTGCATTTTAGGAAAGCCTTCTGCAGATGCTCCAAGTGCTCTTCATCAAAATCTGAAAAAATAGTCACATCATCCAAATATATGACCACAAATTTGTCACCTACAAATTCTATATCCATTTCTCTCTGGAAAGTAGCTCCTGCGTTCATGAGACCGAATGACATCCTGGCATACATGAACGTTCCCCACGGTGTAGTAAAATTTGTTTTCTTCTAATCTTCCTTTTCAACATATACTTGGTTGTATCTAGAGAAAGCATCAACAATGGATAACCTATGAGCTCCGGTTAATTTCTATAGAACATAATCCATCTTTGGAAAATGATAATTATATTTTAGGGAAGCTCTGTTCAAGTTCCTAAAATCAACACATAATCCTGTCTCTCCATTCTTCTTCCTAACAAGAACCAGATTAGAAACCCAGTATGAGTATCTAAGTGGGACTATAATCTTTTCTTGCAACAACTTCTTCACTTCTTTTTCAATTGGGGAAAGTAACAGTGGATTAATCTATCTGAGCTTCTGCCTATTAGGCTTAACCCCATCTTCCAGTGGTATTTTATGCTGAAAAAATATCTAAATCATATGTCTTTAAATCTTCATATGACCATGCAAACACATCCATAAACTTCTTGAGAAGATCAACATATCTTTCTTTATAATCCTTAGGAACTCCTTTAAATAACTTAACCATTTTGGGCTCCTACTGAGTTCCTAAATTAAAGTCCTCCATTTCTCCCTCCTGAGATGCTTTCTTCTGATTTACTGCTACATCATTTGCATCGAACAACCTTTCAAGAGGAACCAGACCTCTGGGAAATGTATTATCCTTCAACTGAATTATCTTCTGATCACCTATTGATTGCTTCAGGTTTTTCAGTACATCATTCTGGTAAGTTTGTTCACTTTCTTGATTTATTTCACTGTCTTCAAAATTTCTAATCAATGTTAGGAAATGATTGATCTGCTCATCATCCTAAAAAACCTATCAATGCTTTATATTATTAGGAATTGAAGGTCTATGCCTCAACTCAATCTCATATCTGAGTCTTGAATTAATGTGGGGTTTAAAAGTACTGGTTGCAACTGCTAGGGAATATGCCATTTTGTTTTCTTCTCTAGGAATAAATTGAAGATTCAAGGCTTCAAAGTAATTTTCAATCAGGTCCCACACTTCATTTCTATAAGACCTCAATCTGGGATGCTTGGTTTGACACAAATTTTTAATATGTCTTATAATTAACTCAGAATCACCAAAAATGGAAATACATTGAATTCCCATTTCTTTAGCAGTTTGAAGGCTCAAAATCAATGCTTCATACTCAACTACATTATTGGTTGATTCTAATTCAAGCTTAAAATAAAAAGGTACAAGATTACCTTATGGAGATATGAATAAAACGCCAGCTCCTCTGGCATCCTTTGAGTAGGCACCATCGAACTAACACTTCCAAATTTTATTTGAATCCAGCTCCTTATGTACAATTGTTGAAGAGAGCTGCTTCTGTGAGTCTTTAGAAAATTCTTCATCTTCATGTAGCATAAAATAAGAGAGATCCTCCTTCTCTTGGCCATAGATTGGTGAATTTCATGCATCCTTCTTTGTGGTAGTTTTAACAAATCGGGTTTCTCTGTATAATCTTCTCTCTTCCCCATTGAAGACAGGAATGATTGGATATGTGAAGTCCAGTTTTAAGACACCTCCTAGCTTTCCTCCCCAAGATCTGGACAACAGAATACCAAATTTGGCTAGAATATCTGCAATTACTACATCCATCATTATACTCTTGGTTGGAATTTGAGCCAGAGATACCACCATGTCTTTGATAAGCTCAACACACTTCACCCTTTTTGAATCGAATGAATAAAGGTCTCTATAGGGCTTAGTGATTTGTAAATTTAACCCTTTCATCACAGACAATGGAATCATATTATGCGATGCACCAGAGTCTAGCATACAATTATGCAGAATGAAATCATGTAGAAGCACTAATATATAAAAAGGAGGAACATAAGAATCTACCTCTTCAACATGTGGACCAAAGGTGACCACTGGTTTTTCTTCTTGCAAATTTATAATATCACCAACATCATCAGACTGAGAGAGATTAATAAATTCTGCAATTTCCTTCTTATAGCTAGGTGTCTTAGCTAAATCAAGCAAGGGTACTTGAATTTCAACCTTTTCTAAGTCTTTTGACAAAAAGAAAGTTTGATTTTGTTTAATAATATTCTTAGGTTCTTCTTGATTTTTTTTAGAATTAGCATGTTTCTCAGGTATAGTAACAATCTTCTCCAAAATATTAGAACCATTAGACTTACATTGGGAGGCCTTAGCTTGTTGCTTTCATTTTCTTTCACTGAATTCATGGGTTTTTTTTCCTTGTCTGATTTTTTTACCGAGTTCTTTGGTTGTGGAGTCTCCATTGAAGAAGGAACTGAATCTGATTATTTTTCTTCATCATCCTGAGTTCTCAATCTTTTTTTTGATCTCAAATCATATTTCTTATGCAGTTCTGCTTGCATAAAATCAGTGAATTTCTTGCAATAATCATCCATTTCTTCCTGGTCAAATGATACATTAGCCTTTGTACATTCTTCTTCACATTTCTCTTCTTCTTCATCATCTTCCATATAAACAGAAAAAATTTCATCTTCAACCTCTTTCTGATCATCATTAGTAGACTATAAAGGTGTTACTTCTATGTATAAGGGTGCTTGAACTTGGTCCTGATCTCTCCTTTCCCTTTGCAAAATCTGCAAGGGTTGCTTTCTAAATTGGGGATTAAAAACCCCTCTATTTTGTTGTGCAGGTTTCTTATTATCCAATTCCACCTTCACAAGTTTGTTTGACAAGTTCTTGATGACTTTAGTCATGTCATCAATCCTTTTATCCTGTGATGACTCTTCTTTGGCCTTACCTTTATCTCAAAATGACTGCTTTTCTTGTGCTTCTCCAGCAGTAGTCATATTTGCTTCGATCTCTAAAGCATTAGTTTGGATTTTCTCAAGAGTGGGAGATCTTCTCTCCCTCAAAGCAAAACTAAAATTTTATACAAATTCCCTAGCCAAAAAAACTCTTGCTCCAATAGGAGGGGGTTTCATTTCTGTAGGAAAACTATTAAACGATTTGTTAAATATTTTAATAAATTCAGTCTTGTTTTCATCTGACCTTTTCTTGATAGCATTAAATTTTGTCAATGAATAACCATGATCTCCCTTTTCACCCCATATTTGGGTGAATTGTCAGTCTAACTTGTCCCAATTATTAATTGAGCCATTTGGTAATCCTTTAAACCATTTTCTTGCCTCTCCACTTAGAGTCTGTACAAAAAGTCTCATTACCACATCAATATGTTCAACATTTAAATTTTTAGCAAAAGTGAAAAACAAAGGCAAGTGTTGTTCTGCAGTTATTTCATCTTCACCAGTAAATCTTGGAAGCAATTTAATATATTCTTGAGGCATTGCATTCATAGGTTGGGAAAGAATTAATGGTGCATATCTATTTGTCAAGAAAGCAAGAACAGGGGTTGCCATGTTTATGCCTTGATTTACTTCTCCTTGAGTAGGTGGGGTTTTTATACCAGTTTTAGATGTGGATGGATGAGGTGAAACAACTGATATGGGAAGGGGTTGATGCACAATAGAAGAAGAACTGGAAACTATATTAGGTTGAGTTTCTGTAAATGAGAATGAATCAGACCCCAAATATTTTTCTTCTAATCTTGGTTCCTGGAAATGAATGGATGAAGACAAGGATTCTTGTTCCGAGAAGATGAGTTTCCGGGAAATATCCTTGGATTAAAGGGTATGGGAACGGCTGCTTGGTGCAGGCAGTGTGGTATCAGGTGTAGAAAGCATTCTTGATTTCTGGCCTTTTTTAGAAACCAGATTTTTAGGATCTGAGAGAATAGGAGCTTTCTGCTGAGAGGTATTTAACCTCGTATGTGGCCTCTTATAAGCCAAAATAATGAAATGAATACAAAGCTTGAATATTTCCTCCTCTCTAAACAACCAGATGAAATATGAACAAAACCCAGGGAAAAAATTTGCTTCTTCGTCCCCAGCAACGGTGCCAAAAAGTGTTGTACCTTAAGAGACATTCCCTTAGATGTGATAAGGAATCAGTGCTTAAGACATTTTATAATTATGTCACAAAAATATTTTTCTTTATTTTATCACCCTCAAATATTTATCATTAAACCCTCAAAGATAAAATACAATGAATGTTCCACAATGCTATTATCTATTGATATAGAATGGAATGATCAGAATAACATGAAAGAAAGAAGCCCTAAATGATATGTTGTTGCACAGGATATATCACCTCAAACTCCAGAATAATTATAAGAAAAGGAACAGTTAAAATGAAGGAGCGACTATTAATGGTTTAAACTCTTATTCACACAAGTAAAAGGAGACCTGCAGCTTCATGACTTCATTTTATTTAGAGATAGAAAACACAGAATGTAAACTTGAATACATATCAACATCAACAAATGCCAGAAACTTGATTCTCATTCATTTAGCATTTGAAATCTGAGTACAAAAATTGTAGTTTGAAGGTTCAAAACTCAGAACCCTTCTTTTTTTTCTCTATCTCATTAAATACACTAGAAAGCAGTTTGTAACTGTTATAACTGATATTAACTACTTCAACTACTTAGGACTTCGTACACTATATATTACATGTCCTCAAAATGTCTTATTACAATACATTATCTCTTTTAAAAGAGGACATAACATGAAATTACAATACTAATCTATATGTCGAATATGGATTGATGAAGATGTTGCTACATTTCATTGACTGCTTGATTTATCCTTCTTTGAAGTCAAGGGATCCTTTGGTAAATCTGTCATCCAGGCTCTGCACTTCTTCCATATTTATATGTTTGTCTTTGGTGAATGAACTAGCTTGTGAAACTCCAATCTGAAAGTAGTGATTCTGTTGAAAGATGGTATTTCCACAAAAAGAGTTTTCACTAACCACAGCAGATGAAAATGTCTCTGAAGGAAATTGATCATTGTTGCTCCTTTAAGAACCTGAGTTTTCTCATGAGTGCTATCTACCTTACTTTTTGCCAAAAATAGAAAGGGCTCATAAGAATTCCATGACATAAGACCACCTCCAAGCCCCCAACATGATGGAAAACCTACTCTTGCTATTTTATCAAATAATTTATGAAATTGACCCACTGCTTCCTTTAACTCAATCAGCTTCTTTTCTACAAACTTCCTACAATCATTTTTTACAATCATTTTGTTAATTTCTACTACATATAAAATTATGTCTTTAATTTAATTTTCTTCTAATTCCTTATATTTTTTTGAATCAATGAAATTAATGAACTTCCTTGCCCAAATAGCCCTATTGGTTTTCTTATGTTTTTATGTCATGACTTGATCTTCAAATTCCCTGATAATGTTTTTTTCTTCTGCAATAAGAATAAAAAAATCCCAGATTGTTTTCATTTCTTCAATAATATCATTCCAGATGATATCCTTGGCCTGTATTAAGGATATATTTCCCTTCAATCTTTCTTTGAGATTTTTAATCTTAGCATTAGCATTTTGGCATTTCATTTTGTATTTATTAACTTCTCCCTCAATAGCTTTTATAAACTTTGTTGTTGTTTCCAAATTAGATTCTCTCTTTTTCTAATCTATTTCTTCCATCTTCAATTCATTGGTTAATTGAGATATTTGTGCTTCCGGATCTCCACTGCCATCTACAAAAATAAAATTACAAGTGCGAGTTTCAATTTTATTTTGCAATGATAATGCAGTTTGCTTCAATTTGGAAATTTCTTCTTCCTTTTGCATGAGCTGCTGAAGAAGTTTTTCTTTCTCATTTTCCACCTCTACAACCTCTGCTACCATGGAATGTTCTCCTGTGGGAAATTTCAATTTTTTCTTCAATAAAAATATTTCTGATTCAACACTTTGCAGAAGCTTCTACACAGCAGACCTATCATTGGGGTCTACTCCAATCTTTACTATGATCTTCTTAAGCTCTTTGTTTTGGATTGTCAAAGCCCTAGAATTAGCTTTCTCTAACTTCAACTGCTTTATTACCTTTCCAAGCATATTCTCTACCTTCAATGCCATTGTGTTAGTTTTTGTTAGGTCATTTACAATCACCTGACCTGTTTGTATGTGTAGATTCACTTTGTCCAGCAATGGAATTTTCTTCACATCTATAGTTAAGTTTACAGTATTGAAATTGTTAGAAGAACCAATTGACATATTAGAAGGATGTGAAAGGGAAATTGTGAATTGATCTTTTTCATGATCCATTGCAGTTAGAAGTCTTGTTTGTTTTGGAGCTATCTGGTACTCAGCTTGAGCTTCCATACTTGACTTCATTTTATGATTTCTCTCTGCAATTTGGGAAAACATTTGTTTAATTAGAGGCACTTGATCCTGAGTGCTCTCATGCTTCCTGGGTGAAGCAAGGAAATTTTTTTCATCTCCCAACTGTAATGAAAAACCAGGTTGAGTATCTGCAGAATCTTCATTAAATGTTTCTCTCTTCTCAGTTCTCTATTCCTCGTCCTCTGAATCAACAACTGCCTCTTTACCTCGTTTATTTTATTTTTATTATATAACAAGAGTCCGAACATTTGAAGTTACTGAACTCACAACACCTTTACTTGCCATTTTTTCTAGATCTAGTCTTCTCTCATGAATGAAGGCTGAATATCCATTATCAATTCTTCTACTAGAAATGACACTATGAGGGTCATAAGCCCACTTTTCTCCTAACAGTAAGTGCATTCCATATAACATTTGAGTGAATTCATTAAATTCTTGTCTCATATTAACTATAAAGGGACACACAATCATTGGCAATTTGAAAATATGACCCTTCTTCATAGGCACAAAGTGAATTTGGTCAAAATTTAGACTTTGCCTAATGAAATCTAGAGAAAATACTCTCATGGGCACAAACAAAGGAAGCCTATAAGGTTCTACACTAGCTCCATAAAGTCTAATTTCAAAATAATAATAAAAAACAAACCAATCACCAAATATACAAATTGCCCCCAAATTCAAGAACTCTTGAGCTTCGGGAAAAAAATAGAGGGGAGAACTTCCATTCAAAACTTTATATGCAGAAGACATCAACTGACCAGCAAAATCAAACAAACCACTCTCATTATGTTCTTTTCTTACTATATCTATCCAAAATATTACTAATTGCCTCTCCTTATTCATATCCATAATGTTTAACCACAGATGCATGAATTCTTCTAAATTTTGATATAACAATAAGTAAACAATAAGTGAGGGAAACCTGAATGAACCTGTTAATGATAAGCTCATGAGCTGAGAGTTAACAACTTCTTGCCAATAGGATGGAATATACAGCACCACTCCTGGCTTCATCATCATGGCAAACATCCCCAAAATTGACTTGTCCACTGTACTATCATCGTTTTTTCCCAAAATCTTTGCAATGCAGCTCAGCACCGGTTTGACTTCAATATAAAAAACCTCCACAGGGAACTCTTTACTGTCAGGTTCAAACTGCAGTGTATTTTTATTTAGAAAATGAATGAATTGAATAAAATATTGACCTGCAATACTATCACAATATTCTATCAAGGAATCATCAGAAAATTTGATATATGACTCTGACTCAAGGAAACAAAGGGCTTGGTGAATTAACTGAGCTGACACTTGTAGAATGTTATCCCCTTGACAATTCATTACAAAAAATTTCCCAGGGTACATAACAGACACAAGCCATTGGATAAATTCGGGAAAAATATGAGTTTTTGGGATACATGCAGATAACACACCAGTTTTTTCCATGGTGGTGTAAATTGGAGAATTCTTATTGTTTAGGAGGACTTGCTGGTAAAATGAAAGGTGGTCATGGAAAAAATTTGTATCCTGGATATCCCTCTCGGTATCCATGAGAGGGATGTGAGTAGCAGAACCTGACAGGGATCTGAGTTTAGCCATAGTTTAACTTTCGGGTGGTAGACAACTCCCAGGGTGACCAAAATCTGACAGGGTGACAGAAAACTGAAAAAGACGCAGCACAGACAAACTTCAAAAACCAACTAACCAATGATAATTTTAGAAAGAATGATAATGTTCCTTAAATAGGTGGTGTGGCTTTGAACTTAAATGTTGATAAGACGCGCCAAAAAACCGTTAAGAAACCCTGACATGGATGATAACTGTAACCAAATTGGCAGCAAACGTCACTGCAGGGGGCCTCGAGGTACGGAGGATTCATTTGGCTTATTCCCCCATAGTCAATCTCGACTGTTCATATGTGTTACTTCCATATTTAACAGGGTCAACTGTGGAGGCACCCTCTGTGTTAAATCCCGTGCTAAAAGTTCCCGCGGGTTGAGCCCTTTGCTTATTTCTTGATCAATCAACAAATCCCGCTTGATAATCTACTTGATAATTAATCGTATAACTGGGACTCGCTTATATAAGGACTTTAAAGTATTAAAAATTTAAACTTTATCATAACGAGCAGATATATTTTTATGCTAAAGTACATGAATTTTGATACTCTAACATATCTTTTGATAGTTTTTAAATTTTTTTGTATTTTTGAAAATTAAAATAAAGGATATTGAAAATGAGCCACAACACCTTACATAACTTGCAAGGTAATATAACTTTATGGGGCTGATTGGAATATTTATCCATACTAGTTGCATCAATAGCAATGTTTTCTTGGTTCCCCCCCTACTTATTTTGATTCTTCTTCTTCTTATCTTCCTGGTTACTAGAATCAAGACTTTCACCAAGCGAAGAGGAAGAAAGGGATGAAGAAACAACATGTGAAGAAGGAAAATGGTCAACTTTAGGATCAACTTAAGGTTGATATTGTTCAGGTGGAGGAGAACTTGGTTGAGGAGAAATTTGGACATTCAGAACCGTAGGGGTCGAAAACAACCAAACTGAAAAAGGAATGGTAAATATAGGAAGGGACAACATTTCCATATAAGGAGCATCAATATTCGCAAAAGGAGGAAAGGACTAGGATTCCCATCAGAGGGGTTTCCTTGATTGGTAGACTCGGGAAATGTTGACATTAGCCTCAAACTAAGATATACTAAGGAGTTATTCCACAGTGAGGATGTTGTTTCACGGTCAATTAATTGATTTCATAAATTAAAAACACAAATAAATAAAAAATGGGTAACTAGGAAAAAGGGTTTACCAAGTAACTAGGAACTATAATATACCACCTTGCAGAACCAAGGATTTACATACAAGCAAGAAATCTCCCCGAATGCTATGTTCAGTGTATCAGAGTTTACAATGTGACCAACTCGGTTGAGGATAGAAACCTATAGGGGGCTTCAAAAATATACTCGATGGTACGTGGAATTGTAGTCCGTAGTAGTGTTGTGTCATGTGTAATCATTTGATGAGAGCATTACCATATAATTTTTATGTGTGGAGCAACATCCAATATACCCGTAGGTATGTGGAGAATGGTCTGATACACTTACGTAAGCGGAACAAGATATCACTCCTGGAATGCAACGCTGGAAAAAAATGACAGCTCCTACACTTAAATATGTCAGAACATGTCTCTAGCCTAGACCTCTATGTGTGTCATTAAGTTTCAAATGCTCCTTATGTTAATTGAGATGAATTTTAGAGTTCATATTGAATTATGCTTCGATTTCAAGGCTCAAAACTTGAAGTCACCTGAACACACCTATGATGCAAATAATATGACAAAAAGAACTCTTTCCATTTTCCTTTTAACAATGAAATGCCTAACTAATTATGGGAAGAATAAATCAATCAAAAATGAAACAAACAAGTGATGCTACAATTGATCTCTACAACTTCACTTTTCCAATCAAAATCAAAGCCTTATATGTAATGCATGATGCATAAGATTTTTATTTTGGATTCCATTTAATTTTCAAATGATAACTAAGATATTTTCCTAATCATTGTTAAAACAAAACTATTCAGAATGATGACTAAAACAAAAATTATTTCAAGCAGTCGATGATAAAAAAAAATCAGTTTGTTAATGACCTAATGATATGAAAAAAGGAAAATATAAAAAAAATATCCTTATCAAAGGCAAACAAAAACAAAATAAAACCAAATAGAGGTTTCATGGAGACCACAAGATACTCAAATAGTCAAGGAAGAGCAACTGGAACAAAGCTAATCAGAGAGAAATCACAAAAAGGAATATGTTTGCATCAAACAGGGATCGTAGCAGGTGCTGAAAGGGCTAGGGTGCACTGTAACGTAGGTGTATAGAAGGATAGGATGCACTGTAATGCACTATCTCTAGACTATAGGGTGCTATGATCAAGGAAAGGCAAGTTGCGACACAAAAAATGTAAGTAAAGCGCAATTAAATTTCTTCATAGGTATTTGATTGAATGATTAAGACAATGAAGATCTGAGGAAGAGGTAGAACAAGCGCTAAGGAAAAATAAACCACTAAGGGCATACACCGATCCCTAGCAGAGTCGCCAATTTTTTTTACAAAATCTACGATTGCAGACATAAGTATCTTCCCTAGACTGGGTAGCCTAGCCTAGAACAACAGAAAAATAAATAAGCTAATGTTTCCCTTAAAGAAAATAGATAATGGGATTACGCCTAAATATAATCTATTGTATGCTTCACTCCTCTCTCGGCTTATACGCTCCAATCATAGCTATGATTGCTATAATTAGAACCTGCACAATCAAACAACACAAGCCAATGATCTATGACATCTAAGTAGCATCATCTAATCAATTCATTCAGTGGATCAACATGCCATAAAAATAAATGAAGTCACGGGAGTCCAGTATCTTCTAGGGTGTGATGACTAGAGTGGATCATGCACTCGATAAAAGGAGGTTGATTGTTCTGAGGGTTTCTCTATTCATTTTCCTCCTCGACCTATGTAGGTGGAGATGGAGGATGATTGTCTAGAAGTACTCTTCTAGATATAAGGTTGATTTCATGTATCTCCACAACATAAGTTAAATAAGATGTTTCTCCACTGTAAATCTGTTGTGCCTGCTTGTTGTTCGAGTCTGAATTGGGCTTGGAAGGCATCTGTGGAAACTTAGGTGGAGCAGAGTGAGTGAGTTGAGTTTGTGTTTGGGGTGGAGGCAGTAAATCAGGTGTTGGTTGTGTTGGGGCCTCCACCCTTATGATCGGTTGCTTCACTGAGGTGGTTTAGGAACATACTACTAGAAGGGTTGGTTTACAGGACGAGGCTGATATGGAGGGGTATACAGCCAAGTAGGATGTGTATGGAATGACAGAAGAGTGGATGTGTACCAAGACTGCATAGGTGCATTCCAGTTTGTATGGTAGTAGGAGTAAGGTGCACCTTGCATTCCCTGCTGATATGACTAAGGCCCTTGAGGCCTTCTCTGATTTATGAAACAGAGCGACTTTGGTCCTCCTTCCCCACCTTGATATACATCTTTGAGACCAGGTAATGAGGGACAATTATCTATGCATGATTCTCTTTATAGACTCAGGAAACCTCTATGAAATTTAGTGGACATTCATTTCGAGGGTGTTTTTTGGTACATCTAGGGAAAAATATAGCTGTAGAGCCTCTCTACTTCATCTTGATTCCTCTTTATCTACATTGTGTCCATTTGCAAAGAAAATGTGTGTAACATATCACTTTTGAAGTCCTCCAACATATTCTGAATCTCATACTTGATGGAGGTGGAAGAGGAAAGGGTGTTGGTCATACTTTGGCTAGCTATACCTTTCTTCCTAGCTTCCCTAGAGTGGTTTCTAAAGACAATTTTTATGTCCTCAAAAGGTAGTAGCTTGATGTTTCCTCTAGATAGAATATTAAGAGTTTCTATCACCTCTTACCTGATCCCTCGTAGAAGTACCAATTTGAGTGATCTGAGATCAAGGGTGTAGTTGTCTCTTTTATAGTTTAGCTAGAATCTGTCTTCATAATCCTCCAGGGATTCATCAGGTCCTAGATTCATCCTAAAAATATTCTCTTTAGTCTCTTTGGACCAGCAGTAGTCATTATATTTTTTATTGAAGGACTCTTGCATGTGTGCCCAGGTAGTGATATTGTTCCCATGCAAACCCATGAACTAGTGCAAGGCTGCATACTTGAGGGTGGATGGGAAAAAATTTAGCTTTTGGTCATCTGAGACATAGTCATAAGTCCTGCATACAACAACAAACTCGAACATGAAGGTGTCAAGATCCTCAGAAGTAATGCCATAGAAATTTGGAATGATTGAGGTAATGATGTTCTTCATTATATTTTCCCCATCTGTTTCTATAATGGGAAAGACTCCTTGGGCCCTAGTTTCAGCCATGGCTTGAATTGGTGAAGCGGGTTCCTCAGGGGAAGCAAGTTCCTCTTCTTCTCTAATAGGCTCTTCAAAATTTTCAAGTGGTTCACCTATGGTGTGTTCAACCTCACAGTCATTGAAGAAGAGTGAAGGGTGATTATGTGGGGATGTGGGGGTTTTTGGTAATAATTTTCCTTGGTTATCCCTACTCCTATGAGGCATGAAATTCAAACTATTTTTGTATTTTTCAATATTTTTGAACTAAATGTAAAATAAAAGTAAAAAAAATACTAAAGAAGAAACACACATCTACTTAGACACCTCCTCAGCAACGGAGCCAAAAAGTGATGAGCCCTGGTATTACACCAACAATGTTGCAATTCCCAGAGGCTACTCAACTTTACTTTATCAACCTCGGGTTCAGACAAATTTGGAGGTGACAGTGCTATATGCACAACAGATGAGTTCTACTCTTGCCATCCTCATCTAAGTTATACAATGATGTGCTACTGCTAGGGTAACTTCTAGGAAAGGAAGTCTATCACAATTATAAATATAATCTAAGACTGGAAATAAATCATGACCATTACTCTATCAACAGGGAAAGAAAATACTCTAGATCACACTGATTCATCTAGCTAATTGCAAGAAAGATAAATTCACACTTATGTTAATGCAGGAAATGAAATTACACTAAGTGGAATTTATAAGCCATATTTCTTAATTTAATTTCAGAAAAGGAAACTAATATGAAGCACACATACTGAATCAAGTGACTAATTTAATCCTATCTATCTCATGCTTAACTACTGTGTTTAATGATGCATCTAGCAATGAGCTAATCACACTTTTAAATGGCTCGATTTTGTAGCAAAATAAGGAGTCGTTGAGGTGGTATAAGAGGGTCACTGGACTAGAGGTTCAGAGATGAAGGTCTATTGATGGCTAGGTTGGACTTATATGAGGTGAAAGAGTGATTTTGGGCTGAAGCAGAGATTTTTTGGCACTACTACAGGAAGCTGCTATAGGATTTCCTATAGTGCTACAAGATGTCCTCAAAAGTTACATGAAACAAGCTGTGTGGAGTTTGAGGCTATAAATGGTGAGGAAAAGGTTGGGGGAGGTGGGGTGAAGGTGGATCTAGGTAGATTAGGGGTATCCAGCCCCTTGGCCAAGCTCTGAACTCTTCACAAATCATGTCTTTCACCTTCAAGGTTGCTCTTAGTGATGTGGTGGTGATTTCCAAAAACATATTTGTAGGTGAGTTGGATGGAAGGTGGTTGATGAAGGGTGGAGACTGAAGCTAATGGTGTTGAAGGGGTCCTCCTCTACTTATCTATCCAAACCTGCAATGAAACTACTTGTTCATGCATTTCACTTGCTTGGCTACCTCTGATTTCGAGTTGTTGGTGGAGAATGTCGAGGAGATATTGGCTACCTTTAGGAGTTAAGGAGGTGGTAAACCCTCATATAATCACTCCTTGTTGTATACTTCGAGCCTTGATTATGAGATCTTCCTCAAAAATGGAATTATTCACCTAATTTTCCTGCATTTAAACCACATTGGTCCTCGAAGCATGACAATCCTTAATACACCAGTCTCACTATGAAAACCATGAAAAAATGCAATTAAATGTGAGAGATATAAGAATTAGTTTAAAAATTCGACAATTAACCCCTTATAATGTACCTAATGATGGTGCTCATCATCACCACCCTACCAAATGGTTTTTTATCCTCTGAGAAACTCAATCCTTTTTCTTCACTTATTTTAGTGCCCTTGTGGCCTCTCTAACATCCCAAGGTATCATGTAAGGAGTATCTTCAGGAGGGTAGAACCCTGCATTCTTTTCCACTTCCTCCCTTTCCTTGTCCTCTTCAGCTTGATATTGTCCTTCACTCAGTCCTAGCAGCAAAGGTGGAATGAGTTTTAATCCAAGCCATTTGATATTCATTGTTTGAATGGCCCTTTTGTACCAAGGTGCTCGTTCTAGGGCATCTCTCAATCTATCTGGAGTATGATACTCCATGTTTCTTAGGCTAAGTGGGAGGCCATTCCATCTTCTCTGAATTTCCATCACACACTCCTCTCTTAGTAGTCTAGATATGTCATCATAATGTGAAATTTCCTGTGCTTGGTTGTTGAGATATCTGTCTGCAAGGGTGGCATCATTGGCTATCATTTGGTGGTTGTTTATGACCCCTCTAGGGATGATTATATTTTCCCTGATTTGGAGAGGTTATTTTCCTTCTCTATTCATCACCATTTTTACCTCCTCTTCTCTAGCTTCTTCATTTGACATCCAAGAGGCTAGGGCCATCAGTTGCATATCCCCCAACCTAGATTTTGGGTCCCAAATGTTCAGATCCATTAGGATAATATTATGCATGTAAAACTATTCCAATTTGGCCCTATCTTCTATGTTGGACTGACTACAAAAATCAATAAATTGCCTGTAATTATAGAAAGGAAATGGCCCATATGATGCTAATGTTTTGATCTGGAATTGTAGCCACTGCTCCTTCAAGTAAATGACATAGGAATTTAGGGATGCATGTGTTGTATTTCCTCCATGCACAGGTCCGCCATGGTGGAAATATGCTTGTATTTTTGTTGCATTTGGCCCTTCAATCTTTCATTCTCTTCTTGTGCTTCTTGTATCTTCTCTTTCAACACTTCCTCCCTAAGAATGACATCAGCCAAATCTCTCCCCATCTTAGTGTGTTTCTCTTTCATGATCCCTACATCTTCCACATTCTTAGTTTTGGAAATTTGCATCCAATGGTGTGTGTGCGCGCTCTCTTTATCTAGCTCATAGAATAGGGGAACTAAAATATTTTGAGGGATCGTCCTCCCTCATTCAATGAATGTGTAATAGGATCTCAATTTTGGCTATGGGCTAGGATGTCGAATTACTATAATGTATTTTGGGACAATTTTTGGAGAGTTTGGTTCTTCCTTTGGTTCCTCCTCTTCCTTCTCTTCTATATCAAATTTTGCATATTGCCCCTCAACTTCTGCCTCTTTTTCATCAAATTGGGCATATGCCCTTCCAATGGTGTATTTTTATATTCTCCCATGAACTTTTTCTCTTCCTGTAGAAAATTCTAATTTTCCTGTAGCACTATCTGAGTTTCTTGTAGAAAACGTTGTGTTTCCTGTAGCAAACCTTGTTTTTCATGCTTCCATCCCTTCTTTTATTCCTCTTGGAGGTCAGTGGGTGTTGGTGCTTGTTTGAGGTATGCTAGCCTTGAGGAGTGCCTCCTTATATAGGTCATGGGTGTATTTTTAGGTGAAGTGACCTCCTGAATATTTCCTTCCTCTGGCCCTATTTCTTCTTTCTTATTTGGTGATTCTTCAATTGTGATGGGGCTCTTGGTTGAAATCTGAGGTCTCCCTTGTTTCACCCTAGCACTCTTCCTAGTCCTAAATTCCACGAGGGTCTTCCTTTTTATATTTTCTTTCACAAGGGTGCTTATAGTGGCTAAGGTGGTAGCCACTTCTTTTTCAGAGATCCTTGGTGAAAGGCTGGATTGTTAAGGGGAGATTTCAGTGGTAAGCTTGGGGTCTAGTGTATCCTCCTTTTACTGTCTTTCCTTATTTCTCTTCCTTTTTCATATTTCCTTTCCTCCTCTTCTCTTCCTTCATCTTCTCCTAAATTTTTTGTGGGTTTTTCCGCTGTTTCCATTTCCTCTTCTTCCTCTTTCCTTTCAATCCCTTCCTCTTCTACTCTAATGCACCTTTCTCCAAGGATATAGGCAATGGTCTCTCCAGGAGTGATGGTTTGTGTCCCAATGAATGCTTCTCTGTCCATGTCAATGAAGGTAGACCAATGTACAGGGATGTGGCCAAAGGTACAGGGATGTTGAGTCTATTGAGAGAATCTCCCACTATGAGCTTAGTGATACCATGATGAGCTAGGTGTTGATACTTTCTTTCTCTTACCCTCTGGCTCATATCACTTATTTAATGGAGGAGAAAGTATGGGATGTTGAATCTATGATCTAAGGTAAGATCACCTTTGAACTTAAGTTCATGCAACAATCTAAAATGGTATCCATAGACTACACTTAGTCTTCCCTTACAGGAGATATATTTCATGATGTGGTAGGCTACCTCATCCCATGGGTAAGGTAGACTTGATCTTCTTACCTCACTCTTATCTTCAATGCATTATTCATTGGGAAAGAAGAAAATATTCTTAGAGGAAATATTAGAGACTATGTCCTCTCTATTCCTTTTAACTCCTAGAGGTAATAAGGTGGCGACTTTGCTAATGAGTTCGTGGGTTATGGTAATTTCTATCCTTCTTACCATTGTGGTGGCCCTATCATCTTCTTAGGAGTGCAAGGCTACTGCAAATTCTCGAGCCACCTCATCATCAAATCCTTTGAGGAGCTCAAATAACCCCAACCACTGGTTATTTCTAAAGAGGTCAATCATAAGAGGGTGTAGTATAATTCTTTTTATGTCTGTTGGCTCCCTTCTATTGAAACCTCCACCCATCTTGTGACTAATGTTAGAGAGATGGTTGTCTGTGGATTGTTTATAAAAGCACTCTGATATGGGACCCCAAAGGTTTTATATTTACACACAATGTGGTTTTATTATCCCTACTCCTTTGAACAACATTTTAATTTCATGAATTATGGATTGATTGTGTGTAAATTACCATGAAAAATATTTTCAACTTGATGGGGTGATGGCCACTTACCTCTGCAATTATGATTATCCCTAGCTTGAAGGATGGTGTTAGGGTGTCAACACACTCTGAGGTTGGATTACATGACACTTTATAGCACTTTTTGGTCTCCCTGGAAACCTCCTGTAGCAATAGCATAATTTCTTGTAACACAGGATGCATGCAAAGCTAGACCATGGATTAAAGCTCCACGATGTCTTCTGTATTTTTCCTTCTCTAACTAATATCGAAATGCACAATAATATGAGGGGGAATGAGACAAAGTACACTTTTTATTCCAAATCGAGCAGGCTTGGAGCATAGTGGTGATGTGGATTTGGCACGAGGTTTCCTCATTTGGACCATTAGTCCCAATCGACCCAATCATTCCCTCCTTCCTCAGAATCAACTCCAAATCCTCGTAATATTTCCTTTAACTTATGTGAAAACTCCATGTGGCATGTCTTAGCACTCCACCAGTTCTTCGAAGGCTGAAAAGGAGTCCAATAAAGATAACCACATACCACTTTGACCTAGTAGCTAGCCCTACCATGCTTAGAGGGCTCTCTTAATAAGATCACAACCAAGGATTGAGTGTGACATGAAATATATTACGCTAGATATGATAGGCTCAGGTAGGTTTTGAGAAATTTAGGTTTTGATGTTGGATCAGAGTTGAAACCATGTATCTAAGTCTAGGTATCAAAGGGCATACAACTGCAAAGATATAAAGGAGAAAGGTAGAAGTGGATCTATGATAGCTTTAGGGTTTGTAGATATGGTGGTGAGTATAAAATATTATAGGGATTTAATGAGTGTGCTCAGTCATGAATTCATTAAATTGGAATCATAGCACACAAGATGACATTTCCATATAAGTAGAGCTAAATTAATAGAATTTTTCCTATAAAATATAAGGAAAGCCACTAAAGATACAAGATATGAAAGAGGAGATATATATCATTCAATAAATACTATAATAGAGAATATACAATCATAAACTCACTGCACATGAATTCCAAGATAATAGTTGCAACTGCATCCTTTGATTTCTTAATATAAAGTGAAAGTACAAGCTACAATAGTTACAATCCTCTGGTGTCCAACCAGTTAAATGACTTTGAAAATGATAGATATAGAACAAAACAACCCCTCCCCTCTCTCAGGAGTCGAATTTCCTCCAAGAAAGCTAAATTCATGCACCTATTCAATGTCTATTACAAGCAAGGGAGGTTACCAAACTGACTTCCTACTTTTTTGAACCACTTGAGCTAATTCCTCAAAGATGTTAATACATGATAAGCAACTTAAATAACTCAATTTTACCATAATTACATTCAATTTTGACCATTTACCCGATATCATTTACCTCTCAACTTTTTATCACATCAAATTTACAAATTACAAAATTACAGTGTAAATTATGGAAATTTAGCAGGTTTTTTCCCTATGCATAGTGAGCTGTTGGAGGAGGCTTTTGAGTGCCTTCCTGAAGTCAAAATCTGAAATTGATACTTGTTCTGGATATATTGGAGAGTGTATATGTATTTAGTCTATTTAATCATGCAAAATGACCTTTTCTAGGCTGAGATATGCTCATTTTCCCAAGACTACTCCATGTGTGTAGCGAGGGGTCCAAAACAGTGGCAAAAACCTATTTTTTGGGCACTTTTTTGCATTTATCTTGTTATCTGTGCAGGGGATCAGAAAACCAAGGAAATGGGTCTGATGTAGAGGTCATTATCTTTCTAAAAATTCCGATTTTTGGTCATTTGGATGCTCTGAGGAAATGTGCAGCATGAGCTCGTTGCACATGTGGGATGACCAAAACTGCCAAAAAACTCAAAAATTCACAAAAACCAAAATTTGCTCCAAAAATCCTCAAAATTGGTCAAAAGATGCCTGAAAAGGTATATTATGCCACTAAGGAAGCATCAACAAGAATCTCCAATTTTTCCTTCTCCTTTTGACTTTTTAGGGTTTCCTCTAGCTTTGCTTGCACTTGTTTGAGTTTGACATTGCAAATATGATTTCTTGCATAGTAGTGGTCAGCCATGTGTTTTTGCATATTTTTGTCCCTATTTTCCTTTTCAAGGAGCTTCTCCAAGTGAATATTGACTTTATCAAGCGAAAACTCCATGTTTTCATTGATTTCCATGGCTATCCTGTCTTCAAATCTCAATTATTCATTTGATGGATTTTTCTCTCTTTCATTCTGCAATGCTCTTTTGAGACCCATGGTCCTTGGCCTCTTCCTTGTCACCTTCTCTTCATTATTCTTTGAATCTTCATTCATAGCCACAGATTTTCCTTTCACATCATGCTTACTAACTTCAAACTGACTTTTCTCTAAAGCCAATTGTTTTGCCTTCAACTAGTTGTTTTCTTGATCTAGGAAGGAAATGATGAAATTAGCCCTTCCCAAGTTATCTTAGAGTTATTTGATCTATTCGTATTTGTCTTTGATGATCCTCTCTAGGTTTTCATTCTCTTCACTAGCCTCCAAGTCTACTAAGTCAAATTCATGCTCCTCATCATGCATAGATGTCTCATGATGTAATGGTGTTTCCTGCTATGTTGATGTGGCCTTGGCCCCTTCCTCAACCCGAGGAGAAAACACAAGCCTTTTGCCTCTTTTGTATGTTTTGGTCACTATTTATTTGGTTTTCTTTGTAACTGATTCCTTTGGTGATTGAGATTTCAAACCGCTTGATGAGCCCATCTCTTGACATGATTTGTTGTTGGCTAGGTGAACTAACAATAGGTATGAGAAAGGCTGCCTCAATGAAAGTATCCCATGTCATGTTATTTTCAGCCAACTGATGGAGAACCATGAAATTTATCAAACTATGATGAAAAAGGCTAGGAAGATGTTTTCCTTTCACCTGCACTTTTTCAGAAATTTTACGTATGCTCCTATACAAGAAATTATACAAATTTAGAGTTTTAGCAGCTCTGAAGTGCATGAGCAGCTTTGTGTGATAATGGTTGTCTTTAAAACCTTCCTTCGCATGTGAAGTATTTTATGATCTCTCACATCACTGGAGAATACTTCTCAAGAAAGTGTCTAAATGGAAAAACATGTGAAGGATAATTTATGTACTGTGATTTTAGGTAGAGTTTGTACTCAATGTCAAAATCCATACCCTTGAACAAATTGTCTCCATGATTAGGTATGCCTGTGGATTGAGAGATGGAATCCATTGAAACTGTAAAGTTTACCCCTGCTAAGGTAACTTTGTCTCTCTTCAATGTAGTGGAAAAAAGTCTAGTGAGTTACTCATGATAGCCAACCTCTTGGATATTCTTGCAAAACTCCAGACAATTCACATCTTCAATACATTTCATGATGAAGGGAGAATAAATGATCTCTGTGACATTTGAAGGTTCAAATCTCAAAACCATACCTCCCTTGTTATAATTTTTCTTTTCTAAGGGTGAGGTATCAGTCTCCATGATGAAACCCTAGATGATAGGAGGGAAAAACAGGGGAAAGGAGTAAAGGGATAAGACGAAGGGGTTAGTGAAGGGAGATGGGAGTAAGAAAATTTAGGGAGATGGGTAGGAGTTTTAGGGAGCTGTGGGAAGGGAAATGGAGTGAAATGAGTGAGGGAAATGAGCTAGGAATTTTTTACACAGTCCTAGCTAGGAAAACTACCCAAATTTGTAGAATAGGCTAGGGTTTATGGTTTGGGACATAGGAATTGGGAACGAAGGGGTGTGAAGGCTATGGGAGATGATTTTGGCTGTGAGGGAGGGTAAATATTTTTGGGAGTGTATTTACCTTGGAAAATGAAGTGTGGTGACTATGAGACTAAAAAAACAAGAGAAACCTTAGAGAAGGAATTAGCTTCAATCTTAGGAAAATTTGATTCAAGGGCTAAGATAAATGGTAGTAAATACTTCTTTTTAGCTGATATAACCTTCCTCAAGAGAAGAAAACCTTTGGAAATAGTCATCCCACAATAAAATGTGTTTTCTAGCCAGATGCGTAGCATAGGCTTCCTGAACGCAATGAAGATGTGTAGCGTAGATTGGCCAAGTGCATAGCACAGTGTTGTTGTGCATAACATCGTGCTTTTGTGTGTAGCATCGTGCTTCTGTTTGTAGCAACGTTCTTCTGTGCATTGTGAAACGATGAAAATTTCCAATATGAGGTAAAACATCAAATTTCTTGGAAATGGGAGAGCAGAGCTCGATGGTAGGAGGACAGGTAAGTACAGATGAACTATATCCTTTGTCTTTTTGGCCTTTTTTTAAACTGAATTGACTTCTTTTGAGTGAGGATGGGCCCCACATGTCATTTTCCAAGCATGATTTTCATTTTTAAACATTGTAGCTTTGGACCTTTGTAACTTCTGGAACTTTGTAGCTTTTTGGAACCTTCAATTGCAACTTTAGGAACATGATGAACTTGTTACATATTAGAATCATAAATTACATTTGAAACCAAATTTATAGAACAAATTTACCTATTACCACTCCTCCATTGCCAGATTTTATGCATGGATGACATATTTGGTGACTGAAACCCTAATGACCTAATGGAGACACTGAACTAAATGAAATCATGATGATGATGAATGAAGTGAAATTGATGATTTTTCAATGGTGATACACTTAGCTAAGTGATGACAATGACTGACATGTGAATATTTTTAAAGGAGTGGAAATAGCCCTAAACACACTAGTCAGTGACCAAATTTTTATTTGAAAACCTAATGAAATGACAAAAATTTGACTATGAGACCCTAAAAAGACATGATAAGAGCCCATTTGATCACTGGTTACAGGTTGTACATACTGACACTAACAACATGCAAACTCCACTCACTTTTTGTTTTAACTATTCGAGGGTGGCCAAGTTAACTGACCGCCTTTTTTCCTATTAAACTCTCTTTTCTCAAAATTTACTCATTTTAGTCAAATGATGCATAGAGAGAGGGTAAGGGAGCCATACCTAAGCCCACCTGATGTTGATGAGTGGTAGGATCCTTTGATGCAGGAAGCTAGTGCACTGTGATGGTCACAAGTGATTTTTTTATTTGCTATGTTTTTTTTTATGAGTGAGGAGCTTATTTTCTGAGTGAGGGGCTTATTTCCTTTGCTTGTTGATTCTTTTGCAGGTGCCTCATGGAGATCCTAGGATGTTGTTGCTGGTGTAGCTTCTATTTTGGATTCCTCTAGTGATATTCAGGAGCTATCTTCATCAGTCATCTCATGCCTTTTTGATGTGTTGGTTGCATGCACATATTTTCTACATGAAGTGATCATCTTCCTATAGTAGTTCCCTTATTGTTGTTTTGGAGCTCAACTTACCTTGAATGAAGAAAAATAGTGTAGTAATGCTAAGGGTGGTGTTAGGAAGTGGATGGAGTGGTGTAATGGAGGATCATATGAGAGGAGAGGCTCTGTGTGAGGATTTAGCTAAACTAGCTCACAATGGCGAAATAGAGGGTTTGATGAGTGAATCTTTATGCATGGGGTGGAGTGATGGTTAGGAATGGTAGATATAGGTAAAAAAAAAAAAATCATCTCTTTTTGACACTTAGGTTTCCTTGGGTGAGATTATTCATCCTCAGATGAATTTCCTGTAGCATTTTAGGGTTTCCTGTAGCACTACAGGAAATCTTGTTGCAGCCTAGGACATCCTGTAGCACTGGAGAGAGTAAGAGAAAAATTGAATTTTTTCTCTCCTGGTGGGAGAAATGGATGAATGAATGCATTATGGGGTTGGAAATGGAGTGGATAGAGATATACAGACAGACAGACAAAGAGAGAGAGAGAGAGAGAGAGAGAGAGAGAGAGTTGCTCCTTTTGTCCAAATTTTCCCTGATAAAAAACCTGTAAAACAGAAGTAGGTTAGTGCATAGGTGTTGTGTGACTCTTGTGATTTCTTTTCTTCTCTTTTTTGTTTTTTTTTTTTGGAAGACAAGTGGACTTCCTCGGAAGAGGCTTTCAACCCCCAAGCCTGCCTTGGGCACCTCAAGGAGGTTTTCACCCAAGGATATTTTATATCTCTATTTTTTTTCTTGTTCTTATTTTTTGCTCCAAGGTTTCTTCATGGAGGTTTTCAACCCAGGAGTTGGCGTTGGATGCCTAAGAAAGGTTTTCACCTAGACCTCTTTTTTTTTCTTTTTTCTTTTTTAGGAAGATGAAGGGCTAGAAACTATGGAGCTCCCAATGACATTCACCTCCATATTTATTGTAATGATAATCTCAGCCTTAGACAAGGGCTTAATGTACATTTTTAACCTATAACTATTGACAAGAAAAGGGATCCCCTCCTCATCTATGGTTCTGATCTGAATAGCTGCATTGTCATGGAATTTATCCACTTGATAAGGTCCTAACCATCTAGTCATTAACTTTCCCTTGAAATCCCTAAATCTGGAGTCACAGAGCAGAGCCCAATATCCTTCCTGAAATGTCATTTCTTTGATGTTCTTGTCATGCCAAAATTTTCATTGCAACTGGATTAATTCTATGTGAAGGAGGGTTTGCATTCTAAATTCAGCCAAACTATTTAGCTACAAAAACCTTTCTTGTTGTTATTTTGTGGTTTCCAAGCCAATTGAGCTTCCATTCTAAGTGTGTTATACTCAAAATCAATGGAAATAAAAGCTTTCTTCACATAAGCTATATCATATGGAGTAAACCATATGGTTTTTTTCCAGGTGTTATTGTAAGCCCAAATGGAATTCACCAATATATTTGCCCAATCTTTCCTGATGTTGCTCACAATTTTGGTGAGGATGTTCTCCAAGGATCTATTTGTCACTTCCACCTGGCCATTTGTTTGAGGATGATAGGCAGTGGAAGTCTTGTGCTTTATTTTGTGCTACCTCATAAGGTTTTCAATGAGATGAGATATAAATGGAGCCCCCTGATTGGTGACTACCTCTCTGGGGTATCCAAACTTGTAGAACACATTCTCTCTCAAAAAATTAGCTACCTTCTCTTCTGTTGTTTCTATTACATCCCTTGTTTCAGCCCACTTGGTCAAGTAATTGGTGAAAACTATGATATATCTCTTATTCCGGGATGGTGAATCAATGGTCCAATGAATTCCATGCCCCACTTTTCAAATGGCTCTAAATACACCTAAGGTTGCAAAGGAATTTCATCCCTCGGTGTAGGTCTCCCCATCCTTTGACACTGATCACATATATTGGTGTATCTCTTGGCATCCTGGTGGAGGGTAAACCAATAATAGCCTGCTTGAAAAGCTTTGAAGGCTATCCTCTTGGTAGCAAAATGACCCCCACAGAGACCATCATGACATGCTGAGAGGATGTCAAAGAACTCCTCTTCCCTCACACATCTTCTGAGAATTTGATCCATACGAATTTGAAGAGAGTTCCACCAATCCAAGTGAAAGGGGCACTTTTCCTTATAATCATGCTCTTTTCTCTCGATGAAAGATTTGGAGGAAACCTCTCAGCAACCAGGTAGTTAGCTATGTCAGCAAACCAAGGAGAGAGTGTTGAGATAGCTAATAGATGTTCATTCAGAAGCTAATAATCCACCATTTCTTCCTCATCTGCAGATGAATTTAGTCTAGATTATAAATTTACAACAACATTTTCCTTTCCTAGTTTATCAACAATTGTCAAATAAAATTGCTACAATAACAAAAGCCATCTAATGATTCTAGCATTACCATCAGGTTTATTCATTAAGTACTTGATTGTTGCATGCTCGATACGTACAAAGGTCTGATAACGAGTAATGTAGTGCCTGAATTTTTTTAGGGAATGGATAATGGATAAGAGCCCTTTTTCAGTGACATTATATTTAAATTCATGTTTGGACAGATTATTGCTAATGAAATAAATGGCATGGGGTAATTTCTCTTCCAATTGCCCGAAGGCATCCCAGGAATCTTTATCTGATGCATCTGTATGAATGTGGAAGGGAAGATCCCAATTGGGACCTCAAAGAATATGGACAGTGGTTAACTTCTCCTTAATGAGATCAAAATCCTCCTGACATAGAATAGATAAGAAAAAATCAAAATATTTGGCCAACAATCTAAATAATGGAAAATCGACTTTAATGAAGTCCTTAATGAACCTCCTATAGTAGCCAAGCAAACCTAGGAAACTTTTGACATCTCTCTTCTTTTGAGGAATATGAATCCTTTTGATGATGTCAATTTTGTTTGGGTCTACCTATATTCCTGCTTATGATATTGAATGGCCTAGGACTGTCCCTGCCATTTCTAGAAATTCACATTTTTCAGGACTTAGGGAGAGATGAATTTCAATGCACTTCCTCAAGATTTTTACTATATTGGAGAGATCCTCCTGGAAATCATACCCATAAGGTGTGAAATCACCCATGTAGATCTCTACAGAATCATTGATTAGCTCAGCACAAATTCTCAAGACTTCTCTTTGGAAAGTAGCAGGGGCATTGCACAAACCAAAGGGAAGGACTCGGTAAGCGAAATTTCCCTAGGGACATGTGAAAGTGGTTTTGTCGTGGTCCTCAAGGCTTATTTGAATCTGGTTATACCCACTAAATCCATTTAGTAAAGAGAAAATTTTTTTTCCTGCAATACTATAAAAACTTGATCGATGAAGGGAAAAGGAAAATGGTCCTTTTTAGTGGCTTTGTTTAGTTCTCGGTAGTCAACATAGATTCACAAATTTCCACTTTTATTTGGGACTAGAACAAGAGGAGACACCCACTCACTATCTAATATGGGGTAGATGAAACCTATATCCAACAAATTTTGCAGTCCATCCTTCACTGTGTCTTTTAAGGTTGGGTTCATCCTCCTTTGGGGTTAACGCATAGGCTTAAATCCCTCCTTAATATAAATATGATGTGTGAAAACCAAGGGATGCAACCCTTTCATGTCCTTGTAGTCCCAAGCAAAAGCATCTAAGTTTTCCTTCAAGAGCTAGCAAATTTTCTCTTCTTCCTTGGCCGAGACGGATGAATTAATCTTCAGGGATTTAGATGGGCTAAATTCCATAGCCTTGGTGGCTTTAGATATTGATTCAAATGAGTGCAGCTAAATCCAAGGGTGGATTTCATATTCTCTCACTAGGCCAGCGAGTGGAATGGAAGTGGGGGGATGGATTTGAATGATGTGGTTAACGAGATCATCCTCAATGGGTTGCCCCCCTCTAAAAAAAATATCTATGGTACAAATGGAGTAAGGTGTGGTACTGTACACTTCATCCTCTTCTTCTTCATCCTCCAACCACAAGGGTAGGTCATGGTCAATAGAAGGCTGGGAAGGAGGATATAATACCAGCTATTTGGACAAGGGCCCATTCTTTATAGTCATGTTTCAACCCTACAATGGATATAAGATCGGCAATGGCCAATCAATATCTTCCTAAAATGAGAGGATATCCATTAAATTTTTTTTTTTTGCTAGAGGACAAGGAAATATGTGGTGCACTCCCAGAAGTAAATCGAGACCATCACGTCCTCAACAATTCCTTCTAGAGCTGCTGTGGATATGTCTGCAAGTTGTAGAACAATGGTAGTCCTTTTCAAGGCTCCTTGGAGGTTGAGTTTAAGCATAGTTTCCCTGGTCATTACATTAATGGCATCCCTAATATTGATCAAAGTGTGGGGTACTATGACACAATTGATGTGTACATCTACTACTGGAATTCCAGGGTCTAAGTACTTCGGGAAGATCGCCCTCCCCATCATTAAGTCAGAAATTTGTTCCACAATATTGATGGTGGGGGTGTATTTATTCTTTCTCCCAATATTTTTAAATGATTTTCCTTTGATGATCCTATTGTAAATAGGGACATCCTTAATGTCTTGAAGAAGGGGTATTTTAACACACAGGTTTTTCAATTCTCCTAGGATTTCAATCTCTTCTGGGTGTGCTGACTAGAGTGGATTAGGCACTCAGGAAAAGGAGGTTGATTTGTCTGATGGTTTCTCCCTTACTTTTCCTCATCAATCTATGCAAGTGGAGATGGAGGATTATTGTCTCGAATTACTCTTCCAGATATGAGGTTGATTTCATGTATCTCCACAAAAGAAGTTGGATAATATGTTTCCCCACTATAAACCTGTTGTGTCTGCTTGTTGTTCAAGTTCGAATTGGGTTGGGAAGGAATCTGAGGAAACTTAGGTGGAGAAAAGTGAGTGATATGAGGTTGAGGTTGGGGTGGAGGTAGTAAAATAGGTGGTTGGTTGTGTTGGGGCCTCCACCCTTGTGATGGGTTACTCCACTGAGGTGGTTGAGGAAGATACTGCTAGAAGGGTTTTTTTACAGGCTGAGCATGATATAGAGGGGTATAAGGCCAAGTAGGATGTGTAGGCCATGATGGAGGAGTGGATGTGTACCAACACTACATCGGTGCATTTTGGTTTGTATGGTAGCAGGGGAAAGGTGCACCTTTCATGCCATGTTGATATGATCGAGGCCCTTGAGGTCTTCTCTAATTTATGAAACAGAGTTGCTCTGGCCTTTCTTCCCAAACTTGATATACAAATTTGAGAATAGGTAAGGAGGGACACTTATATGTGACATGATTCTCTTGACAGACTAAGCAAACCTTTATGACATTTAGTGGATATTCATTTCGAGGGTGCTTTCTGGTACACCTAGGGAAAAAGATAGCCAAGGCCCTCTCTACATCATCTTGCTTCCTCTTGATATGCATTGTGTCCATTTGCAAAGCAATGGTGTGCAACATATAACCTTTTAAGTCCTCCAACACATTCACAGTCTCATGCTTGATGGAGGTGGAAGAGGAAGGGGTGTTGGTCATACTTTTCTTAGCTAAACCTTTCTTCCTAGCTGCCCTAGAGTGGTTTCTAAAGGATATTTTGATGTCCTCATAAGGTAGATGATAGATTTCTCCTCCAAACAACATATTAATGGTTTCTATCACCTCTTCACTAATCCCTCATAGAAGTACTAATTTCAATGATCCGAGATCAAGGGTGTAGTTAGCTCTTTTATAGTTCAGCTAGAATATTTCTTCATAATCCTCCAGGGATTCATTAAGTCCCAGAGTCATCCTAAAAATATCCTCTTTTCTCTCTTTAGACTTGAGTTAGTTTCTATATTTGTTTTTAAAGGACTCTTGCATCTATGCGCAAATAGTGCATTATTCTTAGGCAAACCCATGAACTAGTGCAAGGTTGCATCCTTGAGGGTGGATGGGAACAATTTTAGATTTTGGTCATCTGAGGCATAATCATAAGTCCCTCAGACAAAAAAAAAAAAACATGAAGGTGTCAGGATCCGCAAAAGTAATGCCATAGAAATGTGGAAGGGTTGAGGGACTTGTGTTCTTCATTCTAGTTTCCACATCTCTTTCTCTAATGGGAAAGACACTTGGGCCCTAGTTTCAGGCATGGCTTGAATTGGTGAAGCAGGTTCCTTAGGGGAATAAATTTCCTCTTCTTCTCTAATAGGCTCCTCAAAATTTTCAAGTTGTTCACCTATGGTGTGTTAAACCTCACTGTTTCGGGAAAAAACACCCTAGAGGTTTGTTGGGTCAAAACCTCCACAGATCAGGGCATGCTATTCAAGAAGGACTCACACAAGCACACTTATATGCTAAAAACTAGATAACATCGATAGTAGAACTCACCTGTAATCCTACGTTTGATGTAGATCCCGCGGGATCCAAACCCCCAAAAACCCTTCTTCCTCCTTAACCTAAAAACCAAGAAGAAACGTGCATGGAAATCTAGTTGTACAGCATATATTTACCCTAAATGTCAGTGAAAACCATGTGAAACATCATGTAAACAATAATAAATGCTTAAATAATAGTCTTTTCACATATACGAGTAGATGTTAACACGTTATTTCGGGAAAAAGATGGTTCTTCTTCATTACGAACATCATGTACAGTAATAAAAAGTGGAGAGATCACCTGAATCCTTCCATGATCTTCGAACAGACCGTCGTCCAGATCCATCCCGCCCTTGCCTCGCTAAGATACTTTCAAGACTTGTGCACTCGAGATGGCATATGAACTGATGAACATCTCCAGGAAACAAGGGTTTCCTGTAAAAATCTGGGAAAGTGCAGGAAGCACGGGAAATCAGACTTGAATTGGGATTCCAACAGAGTATAATATCTATAAAATTTATCTCTCACTTAGGCCATACACATGAGGGGCTTTTATACTCCCTCAAAGTAGTTTCAATCAGTTGGAAACAATTGGCCACATGCTGGGGTGGTTGAACTACTGGAGTAACCATCAACCCAGCCCAAAAATAGGGAATTTTTATATATTTTTTAATGATTTTAATGGCATACGCGGAAAAGTACATGTGGACTCACGTATACACGCGGAAAAGTCTGGGCATAACCGCGTATGGGATTTTTAACACTGTTTTTTATGAATTTGTTCAAGTCTGTGGGAATGGGTGCCCAAGGCCATAGAGACAATCATGAATCACATGAGGGTGAAAAATGATGCTATAACAGATGCCCCCTAATATATGAGGTCAGAAGGGGTACATGATGGCCGAAATGTATTATGCACATAGAAAGAACTTCGCAAGGACAAGGGAGGACTTCACCAGACTTCAGCCTGCCAAAAACCAATGAAAGAAAACAGAGAGTCAACTCATGCTGAGGCGGGCATACCCATGCTCAGTCAAAAATACATCATATCGAAAGTACAGAATAGATCCAAAATGTATACAAGTATAGTTGAACTGAAAGTACACAATGAATCATCTGAGCATGGCCCAGAAGTACAAGTCAGAATCAATGTCTAAGTATCACATATAGAAAGCTGATCAATGATGCTGAAACTGGATGTCTGATCATATAAGTAACTGAATCTCCAAGTACCAAATCATAAGGGGTGGAACACATGGTACAATCACGCAACTCGGGAGCCAACATATAAGATGCTACTGTACTGACACTGCAACATATAAGGGTGAACGGCATCACTGGCAGAAACTGAATGGACTGTCAAAAGTGAACCGAAAAATGTTGATGCAACCCGAGGTCTTCACCGATCACTATGGCACAATTCTACACAATGGGAATAAATGAGCTGAAGTCGACCATGTGAGAAATCGTTGGATTACCGGTCAATGATGTATACCATTAACCAACACGAGACAACCCACCAATAATGAAAATGAGAATCAAGGTGCCCCAGTACAATCTAACAAGTGTGAATGAATGAGTTGAAGTCGAACACTTGAAAGAATCTACCAATCAGGAGGCAATGATGAATCCCCATTGTCGATAGCGAAGAGTCTGCCACTGATGACTGCAAACCCTAAGGTACTGACAAAAAGACTCTAGACCTTATTCCCAGAGCAATGAGTCGGAGTCGATGGGAAAAGATCTGCTGGAAGGAAGGCATTAAGGCATCCCACATCAGTCCAGCGTGAGTGTAACCCGTAGGCCAAGATTTGGAAGGAATCGGACGAAGTAGAGTGACAGAACCAAACCGAAGTACGTTTCCGACATGCACAAGATGAAGCTAGCGCATGGAAGAAACCCTCTGAACCAACCAATAATGAAAGCTGACACAGAGGCGAGAAATCCACTAATAGGGTCAAATGGAAATCAAGGTATTGCACGAATCCCAAGTGTGATAATGTGTGCTGACGTCGAACACAGGGGAAACCACTCAGTCAAAGACCCATGATGATGATCAAATGCTGAGCACGAGGTCACCTATCAATAATGGAAATAGGCCCAAGGTGCGGCTCTAGGCTTGCTCTCAGAGCAATGTGTTGTAGTCGATAAGAGACAAACCCGCCGGCAAGAAGTCAATGGGGACCTTCTCAAACCAGCACGAGCAGAAGACCAAAACATCTGATGTGATAGAACAAGATACTGACAAGACCGGGAAGGCCGACTGATAATGAGTCAAGAGACACCGCATAATGGCCGACTCTGGTTAGACTTCCCTTGAACAAAAGCATGACTCATGATGACCATGGCAGTAAAAAGTGACACTGTATAAGTCTGTTATGCAGGAGGCAAAACAAACTCTCCATATGATTGGAAGAGATAACCAACCGGGGGAGGACTGACCAGTGAAACAAGGAAAAGGCTGAACCTAGGTCAAAACTAAAACCATCCCAAATGAAGGAAATATATAAGTGTATGTGCTTTGTTCAAGGGCGACAAACTGACACCGTACTGCCATCAAATTACGAAGTGACATCCCGTTCCCGCTCTTTTTGTTATATTTGATTTTTTTTGTCTTTTTCATATAATAAGCCTGAAAAGGAATAAAAGAATGCTATAGTACAATGGATAGAACGAGTATCAAGAAACAGATGCACTAGTTCCTGGGATAGGAACAATCCTATGCTCAATGCAAGGCGTCGGAAACTGGTAAGCAATACTCATAGGAATGTTCCATCCATAGGTAAAAGGGTGTCAAGTCGCGATAGCTAAGTGCATGCAATGGTTAACTTGTACAGACAGTCAAGGTCAAAAGTTGGCTTAAACATCGAGTCCAAAATGAAGCCAGCTAAAGGCCAGGATAAAAAAGTAGCCAATATGCAATGCAGTAATACAACTTAACAACACCAGGGAGCCTCTAGGGTAATAGCCAGAAAAATAATAGTGGAGAAGAAGAAGAATGAAGCTTCAACACATAAGTCATGGCGGGACTAAAGAGAACTCCCGAGCCTACATAAAACGCAGCATGGGCAACAAGTGATAGCGAGGAACTAACTAGGAAGCCCATGTAAAGGAAGGCTCTACCACCAAGTCATGATTAAATAATCGGAGAGTGAAATGGGTGTAATACTCATGACCTGATGGGATCAACCCTATGGAAAGTGATCAAAATGGAGGCTAGTATGGAAAATGCAATGGAAAGTGGATTTCCTAACCTATATGCCAGTTTTAGTTTATAAAAAAGAGATTTCAAGAAGACCAATTGAACTATCTGGTAACTAAGTCAAACAAACTCTGAATTTCAAGTATAACTTCAACAAAATGCTCAAATCCAACCATGCCACTCTCGCAGCGGGCTTTATACGAGCAAAAAGGAAGACAAGAAACTCAATAAATCAACTCAGTACAATAGTATAAACTTGCAATAAAAAACTTCAAAGAATCAAAAAGAGACTCTTCGAAAATTGCAACAAAACTAGTCTACTGAACACCAAGGAAACCAAACGCACCAAATAGGTAAAAAATCAAAATGCGTAGCAACACACAAGGAAAGAGTAAATGAGCAGGAGCTCTCTGTTCTGATTAAGCAGAACAACCAAGAATCTTCAAGAAAAGACCTCGGTACTCAAACCAAAATTGCAAACGTAACCATCAAAAATTTCACCAACCGAGAGAGTCTTCACACAAAGGAGAGAGAAATAGACATATAAACACTTTAAACACAGTCCAGAGATTAAAAAACACTTTAGAAATAGGTCACCACAGGCAGACAAGACCAGAAAAGCTAAAAACCAAAATCTTCAAAATTTGTCCCCAAGCATACACGCTTTAACAGTCTTTCAACACGTGTGCATGTTGAACGATGTCAGCGAAAACTCATGATACGCAACTACCTTGACAGTAAAACAATGTGTATACGCGATCGTGCAGAGAAAAAAATCAAGCAGATTCAAAAGAAAATAATGAAAAAATAAAAGATTGCTTCAGATAAAGAACCAGGTCTCTTACCGACCGAGAAAAGTTAATCGACTAGAAATAACAGTTAAAACTATTAGAAACCTTTCAACAGATGAAAACCCCAACCGTGGAATCACAAGAATGCGATCCCTACAGAGACGCTAGTTTTGTTTCGTAAAACACCCCAGAGGCTCGTTGGGTCAAAACCTCCGTCGCATCAAAGGCGTTATTCGTTAGCATTCCACTAAACTGACACTTGTATGCTAAAAAATAGATAACATCGATAGTAGAACTCACCCGTAATCCTACGTTTGATGTAGATCCCACAGGGTCCAAACCCCCAGCAATCCTTCTTTCTCCTTAACCTGAAAACCAAGAAGAAACGTGCACGTAAATCTAGTTGTACAACATATATTTACCCTAAATGTCAGTGAAAACCATGTGAAACATCATGTAAACAATAATAAATGCTTAAATAATAATATTTTCACATATACAAGTAAATGTTAACACGTTATTTCGGGAACAAGATGGTTCTTCTTCATTACGAACAGCATGTACAGTAATAAAAAGTGGAGAGATCACCTGAATCCTTCCACGATATTCGAACAGACCGTTGTCCAAATCTGTCCCGCCCTTGCCTTGCTAAGATACTTTCAAGACTTGTGCACTCGAGATGACATATGAACTGATGAATACTCCCGGTGAAAACAAGTGTGGTTTCCCATAGAAACTGAAAGTGCAGAGGCACGGAAATCGACTTGGAATTGGGATTCTAAATGGTGAGTACAATATCTATAAAATTTCTCTCCCTTAGGCCACACATGAGGGGCTTTATACCCCCGCGTTGCATCTAAAACCGCTGGAAATATTGGCCCTAGGTCAGGGTGGTTGAACTACTAGAGTAACCATCAACCCAGCCCGAAAATAGGGAATTTTTGTATATTTTTTAATGATTTTAATGGCATACGCGGAAAAGTAAATGTGGACTCGCGTATACACGCGGAAAAGTTTGGGCATACCCGCGTATGCGATTTTTAACACTGTTTTTTATGAATTTTGTTCAAGTCTGTGGGAATGGGTGCCCAAGGCCATAGAGACAATCATGAATCACATGAGGGTGAAAAATGATGTTATAACACTCACAATCATTGAAGAAGAGACAAGGGTGAATATGTGGGGAAGTGGGGGTTTTTGGTAAGAATTTTCCTTGGTTATCCCTACTCTTATGAGGCATGAAAGTCAAACTATTTTTGTATTTTTCAATATTTTGGAATTGAATGTAAAATAAAAGAAGAAAATAATGCTAAAGTAGAAACAAATATCTACTTAGACACCTCCCCAAAAACGGTGCCAAAAATTTGTGAGCCCAGGTGTTATGTGGATTAATCCCTCTTGCGGACAAGAGTGATCTCCCTACTATTCTGTTCTACAACAGCTAGGAAAACATGTAAACATCCATTTATAAATCATTTCTTCTAGATTATTTACAATTTAGAATTATTATAAACAAAGAAAGAGGACATGCCCCTACCTTGAAATCCAATGTTTGGTGCAGTCTTTTATCTAGTCACTGCAAAGAGGCTTCTTCAATAAGTAGAACCTGCAATCAAAGACAGACAAAAGAATTAAAATCACCTGCAACATATAATAATTAAGAATAGCTAATCTAACTTAGTGATCAAGGAGTCTAAGTATTGAATTATTCAAATAAGAACAGGAAAAAATCAATGATAAAAGGAGATCCATATGTATTATCTTGAATGAAAAGAGTAAATTTACAACCTGATGCCTTGATGTCATACAAGTTTCTCCAAGGGTCATAAATAATCTTTCCTCCTTTAGTTTGACAAGCCTTCCTCTCTTTGAACAAGCATGGAGTTATGGACATAAGGTTGTGATCATTCTTATGCCAACAATAACTAGTGTAAAGAATATGCTCTCTTGAGAATTTCTTCAACAATTACCATATATCAGGTACCCTTGAGACTGAAACATGAGCTCAATTTATAGAGAAATGGAGGTAGTTTCAATTCCATGAAGAGGGGGATGGATTCCTCTCATGAAGGGATTTGAGCTCCATAGACCAAGGGATAAGCTCCATGAGTGGAGGGATAGAGCTCCATGAGCGGAGGGATAAAGCTCGAACTAATCGTGCCTCTAGAAGCTTCTAGTTGGGAGAATATTCGAACAATTGGGCTTATATAACTTACTTTTTCCTTTATTTGAATTTTTACGGAGGTCCACATATTTTATATGTGGAATATGCAGGAGCTGCCGAAATCTATTGAACAATTATCTACAGACCTACAAGAAAGGGCTAGGAAAAGTGCAGAGTTAGACTTTTAAGGGTCTTAATGAGCCTTTCTCTAATTCCAAGACTTGGTTTAGGAACATTAAGGTTTTTGAATTCTTAAGGGAGCATAATATAGGTAGTGATGGACCTATATAGACATTCAAATGTCATGGTGACAAAATAACGTGTAACAGATTTCCCCCTAAAATGCGAAGTCTGAGGTTGTTCTGAAGAGTGAAGTGCTTTATCATTCCGAGGATTGGATTGCGGACACCGGTTAAAAACATGTAAAAACATTCAATGCAGGCATATATATATATATATATATATATATATATATCATCTTTGAGGTAGGCATTCCCATACTCAGATCAAAACTAACTAAATGTTTTGGTATATAAATGATTTTAATATTACATCAATAGTAGACACAGCATGGGTGCAACCATGTGTCATAAGTAGTCTATTGTATCATGAATAATAAAAATCCTCACAGCTTGGATGGTATAAACTAGATCCATGGTCTTGATTTCCGCTTCCCAAACTAGTACGATTCTATCCATGCGATTGATTCTGTCAAAGTCAAACATGGTAGAAACCACTTGATTACCAGTCAATGACATGAACTTTTAACAAGTGTGAGAGAAACCACTAATAATGAAAATGGTTCTCAAAGTACTCAGTACAATCCACGAAGTGTGAATGAATGATTTTCAGTCGAACAGTTCATGGAATCATTCGATCGAAGTTCAATGATGCAACCTGTCATTGAAGGCGAGAAACCTGCCATTAGGGCATGTAGATCCAAAGGTACTTATAGGATTCTAGATCAACTTTCTATATGATGAGTTGTCATTGATAGAAAGTGATTTGTTGCAGGAAATCCCACAACACAAAACCATTAGATCAAGTTTTGAAGAAATATTTGCAAGGACTGAATTAGGGATGGTCAACGCGAATGGAGACAAATTTTTTCAATGAATGGTTTATTTTAACTATCTCTTGAACACATAACGACACTGCAGATGGTTTGGTAACAATTGACCTAAAGCTAATACCTAGAAACCAACTAAAGACTTTCAATGTGGTTTAATTAACTGTTAGATAAATGATCTTCCCAACCCAGGTACAAGTGTGAAAAAAGTGTCATATTCAAGTGTGGTATACTACTTTTTAAACAAGGGTGACAACTGGATTCCTTTTCTCTCTTTTTCCCCCACCATTACTAGAAAGTACCTCCTTATTTTTGACAAGCTTGAGGAGGATAAAATTTGCTTGTTTGTGTAATCTCATCCTTCAGAGTCCATCTTAGTATTAAAATTGAACCCTAAGAAGGAGTGGTTTGGTCCTATTTGTAATCGACAGGTCCTTTACTGTTAAATTTTAACAATTCCAATATTGGAGAAACTCGATGTTTTTCAGTTTTAGGGAGTCAAAAGAAAAAAATAAGTAAACTCCATGGTTGTACTTTTTCATAAATTTAGTCTCTCAAGCCCGAAAATGGATAAAATAATACAGGATAGAACTCTATTGACCATGATTATTCAACTTATACCTTTTTCGTAAATAGTCCATTTAAGTCCAGAAAAGGGGTAAACTTGTACTGAAGGGACGACTGTTCATTTCCTTTAACGAGTTCGAATAGTCAAGTACTCGGCAATATTTTCATGTATAGAGAGTATGAAAAGGGATTAAGAGATAACTCCAAGGTTCCGTTTTTTCGTAATTTCCAAGAGCCCAAAAAAGTGATAAAGGTATACTCGGCGTCAAAATAATTATTTTCACCAAAAAACATGTATTCTACACAAAACTCGAGAGATTAAACATTACCTGTTCTAGAGAAGTAAAAATATTGAAAAAATCCTCTTAAAGTGAAAAAGAAATAAAATGCAATATTTTATTCATTCAAAAACTATAAAAAGGAGTTTAACAAGATCATTTTCACCTTTTATCTTCAAAACAGTGAATTGAGAACTTTTAGCAAAAACATTCTGGAGCTAATATCAGGAGAAATAATCGTTAATTACATGATTCATGAGAAACAGGTAATCCACATCATCTTACTCTTCATTTATATCCATTTCAATTCTCTTTTTTAGCTTTAATTTCATTTTTGGGAAGAATTTATGTTCAAAAATGTGCTCTCCGAGGTCCGCAAGTGATACGCGCGCTACCTGCGGACCTCGATAATTTTTCAAAAGGAAAATTATCGAGCTTCCATGGTTTTTGTGTGGAGCCCGTGTGTACGTCCGCATTGTCTCTACACAAACACTGCGGAGGCACTGTGACCATTTTAAAATTTACAAATTCTCTTAAAAATGATTAAAGTTTTACACTCCAATGGTTTCTAACTTTCAAATGTATTTACTTACAGGCTATTTCACCATGCTAGAGTGGAGAGAAAATGAGCATGAGGCTATAGAAAATGAAGCAATGAATTATCCTGCAACAATGCGTGTGCTAAAAAATTGTGGTTTATATAAGTTTTGGGCGATCCAAGGTATGAAAGCACATGTAGAGTTGATGACATGGTTAGTAAATACATGGGATGTTCAATATCAGTGCTTTATCATTGGTGACCATCGGCTCGAAATCGAGCTCAAGGATATATATTTCCTCACTGGATTGTCCCAAAGAGAAGAAAACATATCCTTGTTTGGGGCTAGACAAGGTGGCCTACCCTTTGCTAGCTACAAACAATGGTTTTGCAGTGATGAGGAAGATCCAAAGGATAATTGCATAGAAATAAAAACTATCTTGCGATTAGATCTCAAAGTGATTGCATTCATGATAACTAGATTGTGTGGAAGTGTGGCCACTAAATCTCAAATGCAGACAGTGGCAGAGTGTTTCAGAGGCACCATCTTCAACTCTTGCGAAGGGTTATTGGCCAACATGAAAGGCCAACTAACCAGAGAAAAGAATGCAAATTTGAAAAAATTTGGTTATGGCGCCATTTTGATTTCTTTTACTTTGGATAGAATCCCACTTCTCGCCCCTTAGCTTATTCCAGTAGATCATGGGGAACCTCGAGAACCTCAGATGGTACGTTGGGTTGCATTAATGGCCTACCATGGTGGCGATGGAAGTTCAGTGGTTTGGTTCACTCCGGTATATTTTATGTGGATAAGGAACCAAGTATTCACAATCGAAGACTTACCCTATGCAGGTATAGATTTCAGAGGTGATCCTGAGATGTCCTTGCCTCCAGGGGCACAGTGGGATGAATTAGGTAAGAAATTTTTTTTAATGTTTTTAATCTAATTTTTATTTGCTTTTTATCGTCCAGTACTGATAACAATATTTAAATGCAGATGTTGGTCCATGATGACCAACTACACTTCGTCGCTTTGATAGGCAGCAAGCAGAGCCTATAGCACCACCATAGGATCAGGCAACAGAGATCCTAACTGAAATGGAACAAAACCTAAAGAGGTTAACCATATATATTCCCAAGACAGGGATATATGACATTCCTCTCCAGCTTCAGAGACATGTTATAGGTGTTCCAGAAAATTTTAGGAGATTCCTACGCAAGGTGGCATGTGCCATAGTCTATTACCACGATCATCATCACGAATAGTGGATGATCATTTTGGATTGACATGTTTTTCTTTTGTATTATTATCTATTAGATCATAAGGTGTTTGAACCTATGATCATAGACGATCTAATTTTTTTGAAAACAAACCTATCTATGATATTACTACTTTCTCTGAGTATATTGTTCAACATGTATCGATGTTGTTTTGATTTACTATTTTAATGTTGCAAATGTCTATTTAGAACACGATTAGCTACTGCATTGGCCAATGTGTTTAAATTTCTTGAAATGTGTTGATATTCGATGTAATCAAATTGTCGTTCCAAGAGACGAACCTTCAAAAATAATCTCAATAACACAGGATTTTTAATTGTGTATACTCTGTTTAAATGTAATACAATGAGTTCTGAATCTAACCTAATGATCAAACGTCAAATACCAAATGAAATGGCATCAGATAATAACTCAATGACTGCGCTATATTCTGCAATATTGTTCGTTGTTTGACCAAGGCTTACCCCATGCATAGAAACTAACTCATCAATGGGTGAATAGATAAACCAAGCCACATAAGAGATATTTCGTGTACTACTATAGGCACCATCAGCAAAACCAATGTACGTTTGAAAGGATGTCGACATCTGCAATATCAAGAGTAATCAAGATAAGAAGTGATAGTAGTAATAACAAACTTAATCTAGACACACTTATCTAATATAAGGCATACTATCTAAAAAATAACTAATATACAAGTGAGATCTTCACACGAGAGTCAAGCATAATATCTCTTAAGATAAAGACCATTTCTGGGCTTTTCTAAAGAGACCCCGTCATAATCAGTCAATTCATAGGCCCCTTTAGCAAGCACATGCTTGAAAATGTAGGGACCATGCCACATCGATTCGAATTTCCCAGCACCTAGCTTATTGTTATCTTGATTATATACTAAGACTAGGTCACCTTCTGAAAAAACACGAGGGTAACACTTCGATCATACTAAGCTTTCACACATTTCTTATGAGCTTCGGTAGCTAATGCAGTGGTGCATCGAGTCTCATCTAATTGTGCTAAGTACAAAAAGCGTATTTCCTCTTCAGAGGTAGCTGGTAGTAACTCTATGGCTAATTTGAGTGACGGTATTTCACATTCAATGGGTAACACAACTTCTAAACCGTAGACCAGTTGAAAAGGAGTGAACCCTGTAGCATTTTTTACTAAGGTTCGATATGCCCATAGTTTGAAAAAGCATGGTATGCCAATTCGATTTGTGAGTTCTGATAATCCATTTAATCATGGTGGTTAAAAATTTATTGACGGCTTCAACCTAACCATTAGCCCATGGGTAATATGGAGTAGAGTTATCATGGTGGTTAAATCTTTATTGATGACTTCAACCTGACCATTAGCTTGTGGGTAATATGGAGTAGAGTTATCATGGCACAGGCCAAGTTGATCGTAAATTTTGGTCAACATTATATTTCGAAAATGAATCCCATGTTCTTTGATAATAGATTGGGGTACACTAAAATGAGCAATCACATGATTGAATACGAATGTAGCTTCAGTTTTTCCATCTGCCACGAATGTAGGCATCGCCTCGACCCATTCAGTAAAGTAATCTATAGCAAGAATAATATACCCATGCCCCTCGGTCGAGTGAGGGTTACATGTAATGAAATAAATGCCCATTTCACAAAAGGACCGACATCAATGATTGGGTGAAGAGGAGCTAGAGGCGCACGCATATTTCAATCAAAAAATTGGCATTTGTGGCATTTTCGGACTGCAATAATACAATATTTGAACAACGACGGCCAAAAATAACCAACGCGCAATATATTCTTGGTTGTGGCAAACATAGACATATGACCACCACAGGCTCCAAAGTGGTAGTCATTCAAAACTCTTTCAGCCTCTTCGTGAGTTATACAACGTCAAAAAACAGAATCCACTCCACGACGATAAAGTGTGTCCCCAATAATATTGTATTTTTGGGATTAATATTGGATTCTCCATCAATTTGAACGTGAAAGCTCTAGGTGAAAGGTTTGGGTTCAAAGATATATGATGATATCTCCATACCAACTAACGTACTAATAAGAAACAGAGATTCATCTGCGATGAAATTCTCGACCATGGTTTCTGTTTCAATATTGGGAAAGTTCCACATGAGTTCTGCAAACACTAGTGATTTCTTTGATTTATATTTCTCGAATTCCAAATCAAGCTCTTGTAGGATGACAATCCAAGTATTTTCCCCCGAGTAATTGTTTTGTCAAAATATACATCATCGGGTTGAAATTATATATCATAGTTGTTTTACGTAATATTATGTAGTGACGGAATCGTTGGACAGTTTGAACTATTGCCAAGGCCAATTTCTCGACATGCGAATATTTAATTTTGGTCAGATTCAGATTCCAACTTAGGTAATAGATCACATGTTCATTGTGAGATTCATCCTCTTGAACTAGAACCATTCCAATGGTGGAATCAGAGGTTGCTAGGTATAAAAAGTAGTCCTGGTGGTAATTGGGTGGATGCAATAATGGTGCATGGGTTAACACGTTTTTTAGAGCATAAAAAGATTGATCAGCAATCTCATCCCAAATAAAAGGAACATTCTGTTTCAATAGCCGGGTAAAACCTTTTGTTAACTCAGCATAGTTCGGGATAAACCTACGTAGAAAGTTTTCTTTCCCTTGCAAACTTTAGAGTTGGCGAAGTGTGGAAGGAGGAGGTAAATTAATGATGGCCTCAACCTTCGAGGGGTCAACACAAATGTCATCTTTTGAAAAGACGAATCCTAGTAATTTTCCTGATTGCACACAAAAAACACATTTGTGTGGGTTCAAATGAATCTTGTAATGCCTACATCTCATGAAAATAGCTTGTAAGTGTGTAGGATGATCGTCCCTGTGTAATGAGTGAGCAGGTAAATCATCCAGATAAGTTTGTACAATATGTTTGATATCATGAAAAGCATAAGACATGGCCCTTTGAAAAGTTGCACTAGCATTCTTTAATCTGAAAGGTAGTTTGCAATAAGTAAATGTTCCCCAAGGATATATAAATGTTGTTTTTGGTTGATCATTAGGGAGTATGTTGATTTTATTTATCCGGAAAATCCATCCATATATGAAAAAATTTCATTTCTGGCACAATCATCAATAATTTGGTCGATATAGGGGGTAAGATAATTGTCTTTTGGACATGCTTTATTAATATCCCTATAATCGACACATACTCATATAGTCCCTTGTTTTTTGGTAACGGGAACTATATTAGATACCCAATCTATCAATGGAAATGGATATATAAATCTTGCTCATAGTAGCTTTTCAACTTCATCTTTAATAGCAGCAGCTTTTCGCAGATGTATTGGACGTAATCTTTGTCTAATATGCTTGGCATCTGGGTATGTCTTTATTTCATGAATTACAATATTTGGATCAATTCCTGGCATCTCTTTATAAGACCAGGAAAATATGTCTCATAATTCTTGAAATAGGGCTTTATATGTATTAATCTCTTCAATCATACAAGAAGTGCCTATATGAATGTTTTCAACAATTCCAGGTTTAAATGATATGTCAATAGGAATAGCGGTAGAAATGTTTCCCAAATTAATCTCAGAATCCAAATTTGTAATCGATATGGGATTTTGTAGTTCCTTGAAATAATGAATCGTAAAAATAGATGAAAAATAATTTTCAAGTCTATCAAGTTTAGGTAAAAATGAAGATCTATGATGTAGATCATCCCACAGTAATTCATCCAAAGACAAAAATTCTTGAATACTTTCATCAGTGTGAAACACTTGTTGAAAAGGATCGAAAAGTGATGTCAAGGCGGAGCTTGATGGTGAAGAATATTCTTTGGTGATCACATTCATTTGATCAGGTGTAGTCGAAAGTGTGTCAGAAAATGATTTTACTACCACATATGTCATTTCAAAAGGACTCAAAGGCATCTCGCCATTGAAAGAATCCATTTATGACTCTGAAGGAACTACCCAAGTGTCATCAAATGCTAGAGTGCTTGATGAAATCATATTGATGTTGGCAATGGTACGTGGTACATTGGGTGGAGGCATATAGAAAGTTCCCATGAGATAATATTCATTTACTAAACCTACCCCAACATCTCATATGGGATAGTTGATTTTCCAACATGTTGGATAATGTCTGTAGAAGCAGGGTCGGACGAATAATATGACAACTGATCGATTTTCACAATCTTCCCTTTATGAGGAAACATGATTAACTGAAAGACATATGAAATGACAATAGTCATGGCATAAGACCAACTACGACCCAAAAGAAGTTTGTAATCTAGAGGGGCATCAACAACTTCCACATCTAGATTAACAGTTTTTCCTTCTACTTCTATAGGTAGATCCTGGAGTATTCTGTATAGATTATATTCTCTTCCATCAAAGGCTTTAAGGAATTTTGGTGATGGTTTGAATGATGGAGAACCTATATTTTTCCAGAAATTTAACGAAATTATGCACGTGGATGTCCCCTCATCAATTACAGTACGAAAAACTCTTTTGTTTTTTACTGACAGTGGAATCTGAAAATCCATCTAATGAGGGAGTCTCGATGTAAAGTTTTCTATATAAAAAACCATGAGGTTAGAATCCTAAGGATCTATAGCTCCAATAGATGATAAAAGTAATTTCCTTTGTGTTGGACATGATTGTAGCACTTCTATGGTCGACATTGCTGAAGGGGATATCACCAAGTCTTCAATAATGTTGTAATATTGAGCAACTCTCGCATGTGGATTGAAAGATGGTTTTCGATGTACACCTTTAGCAAGCGGTTTAATCACTAGATCAGGATTAGGTTTCTCGATGTGAAGGGGATCGGAAACCGAAGGAGATATAGTTGGTGTTGGATTATAATTTTCTATCTCTTTACTAGTTACATGATTTTTACTTCCATAGTCTTGTGATCGCATCACAACCACAACCTCAGACATCATTAACATATTTTCCGATGAATTTGAAGAAGATCCTATCATTTTTCTATCTTGATTAGGAAAATGATCCTTCAAGACAGTGAGTGTGGGTGAACCTTTGATGAATTTAGAGACCTCGGACCGATGTGGGCACTCTTTGGTAAAGTGATCCTCGTCACAGATAAGACAAGGATAACGAGGTTTCCGCTTATCATCAGATGGTTCATTCTTTTCAGTTTTCTCTTTGGGAGAGGAATTTTATTTGTTTTTATTATTTCCTTTCTTCTTATTACCGGTTTTATATTTAGCTATAGATGAATCTACAACATGAATGTCGGCAGAAGTTTCAACGGAAGAATCCCTTTCGGTGAATTTGGTAAAGTTATGATAGGAGAAGTAGTTTTGGAGGACTTCTTCTTACTCTTATTAGCGCTAACTAAACCAATTACACCATCTGTTGCATGAGAACCTGAAGGAGTTGTAGTTATTTGACTAAGATGTGGTAAGTCAGGAATTTTTTCGTATAAAGTACCAAACTGTGTATATACAAGGTCTAAGTATTGAGCTTGAGAAATGACTTGTTCTTCCGTAACAACCCTCCCTTAGCCACATCTTCAGTGATTTTTGGAAGAAATGATTTGATAAACCATTCTGCTAAAATCTGATCCAGAATAAGAACTTTCACTAAACGTCTTCTACGTCTCCATGCATGTATGTGATTTGATATGTACATAGACGTAGATTGTTTTAATGAAGTCAAGAGTTCTGTGCCATTGTCATATCTGACTGGAAACTGAAAGTGCGTTAAGAAAGTTGCTTCTAAGGGACTGAAATTGTTGAATGAGCCACGTGGTAATTCAATATACCATTTTGCAGCTAAACCTATCAATTTTCTATGAAACAGTCTAAATCGAATAGAATCATCGATTAAAGAGTTAGATGTTGTTGGAAATACTGAGAGGGGGGGGTGAATCAATATTCCTTTCAATTAGAGAATTAGTTAATCTTCAATTATTATCAGTGTTTGTAAAATGACAGCATCAAACAAGAGGAACACAAATGCACACAGTTTTTAAGGTGGAAACCCACTCCGGGACAAAAACCACCTAATGATTTTCTAATAATTCTTTAATATTCAACTCCAATTGAAAATAAAGCTCCAACTTCCTAGAATCTAGAAAAGCATTCTTCTCTGGCTCCCACTAGATGGACGCTCCAATGCCCGAGATTCTTCAGTGGTCAAATGAACGGATGCCCCAACACCCAATGAGCTACAACTCATCCTAGCACCACCCTACCACCCTATAGAATAATAAAAGAAGAATGGACTCTCGTACCAGGGAAAACGGTCCAATTTACAATGATATAGAATGATGTAGAAGAAGAAGATATACTAGACCATAACCCCAACTTTTACACAACCACCTAATGATGATCCTAGACCTCCCAACACTGCCTCTTCAACCCTTGGCAGATAGACACTAGTACAATTTGTACAATAATGTATTTACAATGATTTTATGCAATGCTGCCCACTTGAAGACTTCATATGATGAACTTCTTGCTATTGTTATGCACCTTGGTTGCTGCTCTTGTCATGCTACCTTCTGTTGCACCTTTCTTTGCTTTGCTGCCATAGAAAGTCTGGTCCTTTGCAACCCTTGACAACACATGATCTAGCTTTTTCTTGCCTTCTAGGAGCTCAATATTGAATCTAGTGTATCTATGTTATTTCAGATCCTAAATATTTGATTCTCAGTCTTATATTAGCCCTCTGAGTCATCTTTCCAATGCCATAGGTCTGACCCAATTTGGATTCTTCAAGAGAGAGTTATACCCAATCTCTCACAATGCCCTAATTATGGATTGTTTCAACAGAGCGAACTTGTATGACATGCCACGTGTCAATGTTTCTTCATTTAGCTCTAAAATTGATAGAGGGAAAATTAAAAATAGTGCACTATCTGCGACGTTTTTTTCAATTCCAATCCGATACTCAGAGAGAGATTTATGATGAATTTACCAAGGTCACTTCTTTGAGATGAATTTCAGGAGCCTGCAAAAACCCTGACTTCCACAGATCATATCTCCACAAATATTGCGCACCTGGATCTGAAATTTTTACAGAAGCTTCCTCAGGATTTCATCTTCGACTTATAAAAATTTTAGCTTCTGAACCTTCATATAAAAAAGGTTAGAGTGAAAATTCCACGCTGACATGTTTCAGATGGCCGAATCCCTTGCCTAAGGAGGAAATGAAGATCACAATTTATATAAATGCTCAAGTTGAGAGGGGCTTCAACAAGTGAACATGGGAGGGAATTTAGGAGCTTAAAAAATATTAATTATGACTTTTCAATGAACCATGCCCCAACCCCATGGGGTTTTATCCCACTAACTGGGGGTACAAACTTCAAACATGAATATCTCTCAAACTGTGAAGAATTACATGGCGTGCCATATAACATCTCGACAAGTAGAAACCATCAAAATAATTATTGACCTAGAATATATTAATTTGGTAGGTCAAAATTCCCATGCAATATTGGGTTAGCCCCTGGTGTTTCTTGGGTTGACATCAATGACAATTGATGATCAACAATCTCCCCCTTTGGCATTGATGGAAACATAAGTACTCCCCGAGGGGGAGTACCTGTGTTGACACCTCTTCCTACAACATTCTCTCCCCCTTTGACATCAATGGCAAAGGGTAACTCCCCCTGAAACACAACCATCCTGTGGACCTGTACACACTTCCACTCCCCCTGACACACAACCATCCTGCAGACTTGTAATCTACTTCCACTCCCCCTTTATATTCTAAAAAGGATAATCTAATGAGAACTTGGGAGAATCCCAAGCTTCTAGCGAAGATATTCCAATGCTGGTGAATATTTAATATGTGACTCTTTTGGTGCTGCTTGGAATCTTGCTACTTGTCCAACTACTTGCATAACATTTGGTCGGGAGGCTGTTACATATAGAAGACTACTAATCATAGATCTGTACAACCTTTGATCCACATCCTTAAATGAGTCGTCTATACTCAATTTGCAACCTGTTACCATTGGAGTAAGGATGGGTTTGCAATCTTCCATTTTAAATTTCTTGAGCATTTTCTTGATGTACTTGGCTTGACATATAAATATTCCTTTCTCTTGCTGAGATATTTGAAGCCCTAAGAAGTATGTTAGCTCACCAAGTAAAGACATCTCTAAATCACTTTGCACCTTTGTAGAAAAATTCTTACTTATTCGATCATCATTGCTACCAATTATTGTATCATCCTCTTTATCTATTAGACATGCTTTAGTTGCTTCATCTAGAACATATATGTCATTTGGAGCTTGACTTGTTGTAGCCACAATTTCACCATACACACCTTTCCTGATTTCAAATTTCGTGGAGTTGAATAGTATTGTGTGTCCTTGATCACACATTTTTTCAACACTAAGCAGATTGTGATTCATGTTTTCAACCAATAGAACATTCTTGGCTAGAGAATATTTTCTTCCGAGAGTGACAATACCTGATCCTATAACATTTGAAGATCCATCATTTCCAAAGGACACGGTTCCATTCTTCTTCTCTTTCAGAGATACAAATTTATTTCTATCTCCAGTCATATGCCTTGAGCAATCTCTATCAACATACCACACATCTTTTTTCTTTTGAGCCTTGAAAGCGAGAGCACAATTATCATTCTTCTTCTTCTTCCATGTTCGTTCGTTCTGTGGCTTTGAAGATTCTTCTAGAGGATTTCCAAGTCTGCAGTCTTTGGCTATGTGTCCAAAGTTAACATTCAATATTATTTCTTAAATGTTCAAAACTATTGATGTTTCGTTGAGCCCTGGGAGGTTCATATTTGACAGATCTCCTGGAATTGTATTCGTTCCTAGGGTACGTGTGACATTCTACAGCTTTATGACCAAATTTTCCACATGAATAATAGTAGCCATAAAAAATATGTTGGTACCTGGATGGAAATTTTTGTCGAGGAATTGTCTTCCAAGGTTGTTCTTGTGAATTTTGTCCAATGAAGTCTACATGCATGTCAGATCTCATAGGTTCATTGTATTTTGTTGTAGAAGGTCCTACTTCTTCTTCTTTATAATCGATGCCAGTTTTGTCGTTGTAAGATCGTTGATTGTTGATGAGTTCTTCCAATGCCCTTGAGCTATTGGCATAGTTTTGGACAGTTTTTCCTTTCTTCACTTCCTCACGTAGTGAGACTACTTCGGCTTCTAATTCTTTCCTTTCTTGGTTTCTTTCTTCCAACTTCTTTTGAAGTGACTCTTCAATGCATTTTTGTTCTTCAACTTCAATTTTGAGACCTTGAACTTGTTATTCAAGAGTATTGGAATGGATCTTCTCCGCCTTGAGATCTATTATAAGCTTGATTGCTTCCTCATAAAATTCTTCTATGGTCCATCCTTCTTCTTCGTTGTTTGATACCTCTTGTTTATTGTGCTTGGGTTTATTGTGCTTGGCCATAAACAATACTCTCTCATTGGCTTCTTCTTCACTGTCATTGTCTTCATTAGATGATGAGCTATCTTCTTTAGAGAGAAATTTCCTTTTGGATCCTTGCTTGTTGAATTTCTTAAAGCCTTTCTTTCCTTTTGAGTTTCCATTACTTCTATTTGGACATTTTGCTGCATAATTCCCATCCTCATTATAGCTAAAACATATCAATGGAAGTTTACCTTTGTATTGTCCCTTACCAATTTTTATTTTTCTCGTGAGGTAAGCATATTCTTCATCTGAAAGACCTTCTTCATCATCTCCCTTTTCTTCACACTTTCAGGTGCATGTCATTTCAATTGAAGGTTGTTTGTCCTTATTGGTTTGCTTTGATGCAACGAACGTAGTTTCTAGATTTGAAGTACCCTTTTCTTCATCAAGTCTCATTTCATATGCTATGAGAACTCCATGTAATTCTTCCTTGATGAGTTTTTCCAGATTTGCACTGTATTCTAAGACCGATACCTTTGGGTTGAATCTCCCTGGTAACGTTCTAAGAATCTTCTGTATATTAGTCTTCTCATCAACTGGCTCTCCCAATCCTTCCAGAGTATTGGTTATTTCATCAACTTATTCAAAGTATGCATCAATGTTGCAATATTATTTCATTTTGAGTTGCTCAAATTTTGCTCTATATATTTGAAGCTTTGCTTCTTTGACATTTGAGTCACCTGCATATATATTCTCAAGCTTTTCCCATACATTTTTGGCGGTTTTACAACCCAAAACCTTATGATAATCGGATTCAATAAGTCCACTGATAATAATATTCTTTTCTTTTGCATCATTTACCAAATTCTTCTTACCTTGTTCATCCTCGGTTGATGTAAATCCATTTTGAACAGTGTCCCATACTTCATAACCTTGCGCCAAGAGATATACCTCCATTCTTCCTTTCCAGAGTGCATAATTATTTTCATTGAATAGAGGTACACCATTCTTGGTATGCTCCATGACCTCCTTCCAGCTATTAAACTGTTATTGAAGGAACCAAGCTCTGATACCAATAGTTGGAAATACTGAGAGGGGGGGTGAATCAATATACCTTTCAATTAGAGCATTAGTTAATATTCAATTATTATTAGTGATTTTACAATGATAGTAGCAAACAAGAGGAACACAAATGCACACAGTTTTTAAGGTGGAAACCCACTCCGGGACAAAAACCACCTAATGTTTTTCTAATAATTCTTTAATATTCAACTCCAATTGAAAATAAAGCTCCAACTTCCTAGAATCTAGAAAAGCATTCTTCTCCAGCTCCCACTGGATGGATGCTCCAATGCTCGAGATTCTTCAGTAGTCAACTGAATGGATGCCCCAACACCCAATGAGCTACAACTCACCCTAGCACCACCCTACCACCCTATAGAAGAATAAAATAAGAATGGACTCCCGTACCAGGGAAAATGGTCCACTTTACAATGATATAGAATGATGTAGAAGAAGAAGATATACTAGACCATAACCCCAACTTTGAAACAACCACCTAATGATGATCCTAGACCTCCCAACACTACCTCTTCAACCCTTGGTAGATAGACACTAGTACAATTTGTACAATAATGTATTTACAATGACTAAGTACAATGATACCTTTACAATGATAATGCATTTCTGCCCACTTGAAGACTTCATATCATGAACTTCTTACTGTTTTTATGCACCTTGGTTGCTGCTCTTGTCATGCTACCTTCTGCTACACCCTGCTTTGCTTTGTTGCCATAGAAATTCTGGTCATTTGCAACCCTTGACAACACATGATCTAGCTTTTTCTTGCCTTCTAGGAGCTCGATATTGAATCTGGTGTATCTCTGTTATTTAAAATCCTCAATATCTGATTTTTGGTCCTTTTGTAGTCCTCTGAGTTATCTTTCTAATGCCATAGGTCTAACCCAATTTGGATTCTTCAAGAGAGAGTTACACCCAATCTCTCACAATGCCCTAATTATGGAATTTTTTAGCAGAGCAAAATGGTACAGCGTGCCACATGTCACTGTTTCTTCATTTGGCTCTGAAATTGATAGAGAGAAAAGTATAGACTGTGCAATATCTTCCACCTTTTACAGAATTCCAATTTGATACTCAAAGAGAGAGTTATGACGAATTTACCAAGGTCACTTCTTTGAGATGAATTTCAGGAGCCTGCAAAAACCTTGACTTCCACAGATCATATCTCCAAAAATATTGCGCACCTTGATCTGAAATTTTTACAGAAGCTTCCTTCGGATTTCTGCTTCTCCTCATGAAAATTTCAGCTTCTGAACCTTCATAGAAAAAAAATTTAGAGCGCAAATGCCACGATTACCTGTTTCAGATGGCTGAATCCCTTGCCTAAGGAGGAAATGAATATCACAATTTATATAAATGCTTAAGTTAAGAGGGGCTTAAACAAGTGAACGTGGAAGGGATTTTAGGAGCTTAAAAAATATTAATTATGACTTTTCAATGACCCATGCCCCAACCCCATTGGGGTTTTAGCCCACTAACTGGGGGTACAAACTTCAAACATGAATATCTCTCAAATCGTGAAGAATTACATGGCATGCCATATAATAACGGAAACATATTGACAAGTAGTAACCATCAAAAGAATTATTGACCTAGAATATATTATTTTGGTAGTTAAAAATTCCCATGCAATATTGGGTTAGCCCCTGGTGCAGCTTGGGTTGACATCAATGGTAACCGCTGAACAACAGATGTGCACTAGAGGTGGTAATTCATGACATGGTTTGAGGGGTATTCTCCTAGTTTACCTTCGAACTTAGGAATATCACTGGGCAAATTATTCGGCATTGGCGGCTAATACAGAAGATAATAAATTAGATCATTCGTTCAGCATGACAAATCGGGTAAATCCAAAGTTGCTATGAATGGTAACCAATGGTTAGGGTCCTGTTGAGAAAATTGATAACCTTGTGTAACTATACCAGTATGTTGAAGTTTGCAACAAGAAATAGTGAAGGATGCATCCTGAAACATCATCCTTGATCCTAGTTGGAAAATAATCACCTAAACTAGGTGGGGCCCACACAGGCTATTTGTAGGTGTATGTCTATTTTTAGACATGGTGATCATATTTCAGAAGTTGCAGGATGTTATTTGTGGATGGTTGGTCAAGTTGTAAAAATAGATTAAATTCTATTTTTAGAATATTGAGCGAAGTCTATTTATAGATCGTCGATCCTAAAATAGAAGTGTCGATTATTATTAGCTCTTAGTAATAATCTGACAATAAACATAAACTTATTCTCTTGGAGCACTTTATTTCAATGTACAGATTTGGAAAATCAATGGGATGAAGGAATTATGAAATTCCTAGGGTTTACTAGTGGTTCATGCATGGAGGACTCAGTTAGAACTGAAGTGGCAAAGTTATGACAAAGTTGGAAGAGTAGTTCATGGAGTTGTTATTCAGTTTAACTCGGTTAATGGAGTTAAACTCAGTTGAGTTAGTTGTATATATTCTAACTGAATGATGCACTAGTGAGAGTGGAGTGAATTAATTAGTTAATTAATTCACAAATAATAACTCATTAATCAGCTGAAAAAATATAGTAGTTAACTACAGTGCATGACAGTTCCAGTGGAGACCCAGTGGAGAGATAGGTGAAAGGGTGAGATAGACTATCTGTTGTGACTACTAGTGATGCATTAATTGCATCTAAATATACATTGGAGAGGCAAATGATAATTACACACTCAAGGAGAGTGGGATTGCATCAAATTGGTCTTTGTAATCAACTTGGATTGCACAGTGGAGGCAGGCTAGCAGGTGGCAAGAAATCGATGCATGGATTTGCAGATTTCTTCTCATTAGTGTGTGATGATTGATTGTACTGAGAGCTTGATGTACTAATATTTGTATGAGATTGTTACATGATCTCCATGATACATAATATATGATAGTTAGGGTTTTCAGCTTCAAGATTTCCAGTTAAACAACTTTGTTATGTGCGATTTTTTTTATTTCTTCATGTGTTTGCAATTGAGTTTAAATTTCCACAAAATATTAACAGTGGAAGGATTCTGTATTTAGCAAGAAGATGAATATTGTTAGATCAGGAGAATCTGGATATATACATGCATCTTTTATATAATTTCTACACAGTACCAGGAGGAGGATATCCAAGATAACCCCGAATAGCCTGTGCATTTGGGATTGGAATGCCTCATAGATAACCAGGATTGGTTGGACCATACCGAGGTTGAGCTGGTCTCTGATACGTGTAACCAGGGTATGGTTGATGCTATTATACTGGATTTTGTGCTACAAGTCCATATTGATACTGCCCTTGATAAGGTTGATAAAAAAACTAAGGCTGGCTTGTTACAATTGTGCTTGTACCAGGTTGTACCACAGGCATCTGAAAAATAGTTTGAACTATGGGTCCAGGTGGTTGTGCAGTGATTGGAGGGATTTATTGTGATACTTGAGGGACTGTAGAAATAGGGGCTACAAAAATTCCAAGGATAGGTGTGGTAGGTTGAACAGAAGTTGGTGCAGTAGTTTGAGGTGGAGTTCTAGGTGTACTCGGGCCAGGCTGTTGAACATTACTAGGTGCAGATACCTGTGGTATAACTTGAAGCATAGGTTGGAAAAGTTGCTGGATTTGACTGTAACCAATTGGCTGACCAGGTTGATTATAAGGTACTTTCACGTTAGGTTGAAAATTTTGTTGATTTGGTATCAGATTCCACACCGTGTTTACTCTAGGATATGGAGCTCCCATTGAAGGTTCTCCTACATAAGATAAACCATAACTAGGTTGATAATTTGGAACATATGTTTGATAATTGGTTGGATAATTCCCATTAAAATATTGACCTCCCTGAAACAATTGTTGTTTCTGATAGAACTGCGGCCCTAAAGGAGGTTGTTGTCCTTGGAAAGACTCTTGCCCTGGCATAGGGTACTGTCCTTGAAGAGGTTGCGGACCCTGAATTGAGTACTGCCTTTAAGGTTGATATTTTCCTTGAGGTATGTACTGGCCTTGCATTATGTACTATCCTTGAGGTTTCCCCCCAGGCAGTAAATTAATACCTTGAGGATGCCCCGCAGGCAATAAGTTACTACTTTGAGGGTCAAGGTTAGGAATGTTTCCACACATCATTTAAACTTGTTCAGAGTTCAATTTTTTTATATGTGATTCATTTGGACCAGGTGATTGTATAAGTTTTTCGGGAGAAGGAGCTGCTCCTATGAAAGTACCAGAAAGCGACTAGTATCTCGAAGGAACAGACAGAACACCATACAAATATGATTTTGGCAATGCAGAAAACATGGATGACTCACCATACATGTTGAATGAAGTTCTGTAATTACCTCTTGGTATGGCGTAAAAAGGAATTCGGGGTGGCGAATAGTTTAGACCAGAGTTTTGTAGAAAGTTGGTTAACTGAGAATACCAAGGATCCTGTTTGAAAGGGATATAATAGTAAATCGATTCACTTCGCCTAAGATCTAAATATTCCTAATGTGAAGGAAGAACAACCTCTTCTTCTTTGTCAATAATTTTTTCAATGCTAATGAGGCCAGGAGGAAGGTTATCAGTGATGTGAAACTTCACTCTCGGTGAATGAGGACGACCAGGGGTTGGAGTGATGAACTCTGTAGCAGGTTTAGTTTCTGGTTCAGAAATTTTAGGCTTAATAGCTGATGATTCACTAGTTGTGGAAGCAAGTTCAACTAGTTCAGAAATTGATATTTTCCTTTAATAACTTTATGTTATTTGAGGTTGATATACTTCGTAATCAGGATGTATAATTACTAATGTTTCCTCATGTTCATTTGATCCAATCCCTGATGGTTGTCCTTTCTCAGATTTAAGCTTTTCTAACTGGCTTGGTGTGTACTTAGGGGGTTTCCCCTACATTCTACATGATTGTCTAGGTAATTTAGCCACGATTAAAATTTTAACACACGAAATCAAAGAAAAATTCAAAAAAATATCCTAAAGTCTCTAAGGAAACAATCAAATTGATCAGACACCTACAAAATCTAAGAGAAAAATCCACACACAAACAGTAGGTTCCCACATTAAAAACACTAGTTGGTGATGAAATCCAACGTTGTAGAATTTTAATGTGGAAATGGAAGTTGGAACAGTTACCCTGACAACCTGCTTAAAGAAATATTCTGGTGCAAGTATCTCCACTTATGCCATCTTGAAGTGAAGAGTACCCTTCGGAAAGTCCAAGTGAGTCTAATCGACGTCTTCTCCAGGTACAGTGGGACCTTCCCTCCACCGTCACCTTGGGAAAAAATCCTAAATTTTATAGTCACTAAGGTCACCAACGGGAACAAATGTACTTGGGGGAACAATCTACGATCTGATATACACGCAAGGGCAGAGTAACTAGCTCAATCCCCTTGAAGGTTCCTTGATATAATCCAAGTTTTACCAGCAAGTGACCCCAGGCTCCTCGACAATGGTCTATCTGAGGTTTACCATTTTTAATACGTACACATCTGTTATCTTTCCCAATGAGATAGGTACGATTACCTCACTGGTTCTGACATGATCTCATTCTTGAATCTTTTAATAAGAGTTTCCTAAAGCACAAATGCTACAATTGGATTTTCCTACCGCAAGATTGCTACATTTTTGTTTGAATTGTCTTGGAATGTTAATTACAACCTGTTCCAAGACACTAGCCTAAGATATGTTGGTGGAAAGAGCCCTAGAAAATGTAAAATATCTAGATTGATTTTATTAAAGCATTATTTTTAATTTGGTTGTTGCTTAAGACAGAAGTTATGGAAGTGAAACTTCAATGATGTTTATGACCCGACTCAAAAATACGATAAATGCATCTAAATTAAAAGTGAAACTCTTTTCTTTTCAATGAATCTTATTTAAGGGAAAGATTGAGAGATTTAACAATTTTCAAAGCACCAATTCTTTCATTCATAATCAAAATATTTGAAAAGAAGACGATTTCTTTGAGAACTAAATTTCGCAAAAATGATCAATTACTCGTTCAAAATGAAATTCCTTTATCAATCATATCAGAAACTACAAATCATTAAACAAAATATTTCCAGAAAGAAAACAATATCTAAAACTATAAAAACATAAAATTCAAAATCAAAGAAAAACTCTAAATTTGAAGTCTATCTAGAAAGTCTGAGGATGTTTTCTCCTAGTTTGTGATTGAACCAAGAAGAATTTCTACTTATCTCAAAAAAATGAAAACATCCAAAAATGGTTTGGTGTGAAAATTAGGCCTTACTAAGCTAAAATCTCTTCCAAATTTTCAAATGAAAATGAAATTAATTTTCATAAAAGTAAGGTTTGCTATGGGCTTAATGGATCAGAAAGAGAACATCATCATACCAGTAAGCTAAGGTATATGAAGGTTTCTTATATGGGGCAGAAAAAAGTAGGCCAAACACTCACTCATAAAATGCAAATCAGATGAAAAATCACACAAACAAAAAAGTTTGCTGAAAAGAAATTCACACATAAGATTTTGATAGCTAAGGTAGACTGGGGATTTAAACACAAAGAATCAGGTAATCTAGCTCCTAAAAAGAGAATTTTAACTTTTTCAAAAAAATTCTACAGGTCCCGCGAGTTCTAATGGAGAATAGAGTGGTACCGCACTGTTGTGAACTAAAAATTGCGGAGGCTACCGCACTGTTTTCAAATGAAACCGCAGAGGCAAGGAAAAATACAAAAAAAAAAAAATATTCAGCTTTTCTTTTTATGGATTCTTAGAAGTTTTCTATCCAACCCAGTCTCATACTAATCAAAATCATAAAACTCTTAAAATTCAAACTGAAAAATAGAAAAGGAAAACTAAGTTCTATTCCCCAACGGAGTCGCCATTTTGTTATGCGGATTAATCCCTCTTGTGGACAAGAGTGATCTCCCTAGTATTATAAAAATAGCTAGAAAAAAAATATCCATTTGTAAATCATTTTCTCTAAATTATTTTCAATTCATAATTATTATAAACAAAGAAAGAGGACATGCCCCTACCTTGAAATCCAACTTTCGGTGTAGTATTTTATCCAGTCGCTTCAAAGAGGCTTCGTTAGTAAGTAGAACCTGCAATCAAAGATTGGAAAAAGAATTAAAAGCACCTGAAACATATAATAATTAAGAACATCTAATCTAACTTAGTAATCAAGGAGTCTAAGTATTGAATTATTCAAATAAGCACAAGAACCACTCAATGAGAAAAGGAGATCCATATGTATTATCTTGAATGAAAAGAGTAACTTTACAACCTGATTCCTTGATGTCGTACAAGTTTCTCCCGGGGTCTTGAAAAATCGTTCCCCCTTAAGTTTGAAAAGCCTTCCTCTCTTTGAACCATCATGGAGTTATGGACATAAGGGTGTGATCATTCTTATGCCAACAACAACTAGTGTAGAGAGTATGCTCTCATGAGAATTTCTTCAACAACTAACATGTATGTCTACCATCTACCCTTGAGACTAAAACATGAGCTCAATTTATAGAGAAATAGAGGTAGTTTCAATTCCATGAAGAGGGTGATTGATTCCTCTCATGAAGGGATTTTAGTTCCATAGACCAAGGGATAAGCTCCATGAATGGAGGGATAAAGCTCCATGAGTGGAGGGATAAAGCTCGAACTGATCGCGCCTCTAGAAGCTTCTAGTTATGAGAATATTTGACCAGCTGGGATTCTAGAACTTACTTTTTCCTTTATTTGACTTTTTACGAGGGTCCACGGGTTTTATAAGTAGAACGTGCGGGAGCTGCCACAGGCTATAGAACAAATATCTGCGGACCCGCAAGAAAGGGCTAGTAAAAGTGCAGAGTTAGAATTTTAAGGGTTTTAATGAGATTTTCTCCAATTCCAAGACTTGGTTTAGGAATATTAGGGTTTTTTACTTCTAAGGGAGAATAATATAGGTAGTGATGGACCTATATGGACAGTCAAATGTCATGGTGATAAAATAATGTGTAACACCTAGTATTTCACCAAGAGTGTTGCAACTCCCATAGGCTACTCAACTTAGTTTATCAACCCGAGGTTCATACAAAATTGTAGGTGATAGCGCTATATGCACAACAGATGAGTTCTACTCATGCCATCCTCATCTAAGTTCTACAATGAGGTGTTATTGCTAGGGTTACTTCTAGTAAAGGAAGTATTTCACACTTATAAGTGTAATATAATACTAGAAATTAATCATGGCCATTACTCTATCAAGAAGGAAAGAAATTACTCTAGATCACACTGATTCAACTAGCTATTTTCAAGAAATATAAATTCACACTTATGCTAATGAAGGAAAGGAAATTACACTAAGTGGCATTTAGACGCTATATTGTTGAATTGAATTGCAGAAAAGGAAACTAATCTAAAGCACACATACTGAATCAAATGACTAATTGAATCATATCTATCTCATGCTTAACTATTGTGTTTAATGATGCATCTAGCAATGAAATGATCGCAATTCTAAATGATTGTGTTTTCCAACAAAAGAAGGAGGTGTTGAGGTGGTCTAAGAGGGTCCCTGGACCAAATGTTTAGAGATGAAGGTCTATTGGTAGCTAGGCTAGGATTAGATGAGGTGAAAGAGTGATTTTGTGCTGAAGGAGAGAGTGTTTTGCACTACCATAGGAAGTTGCTACAGGATTTCCTGTAGTGCTATAGGATGTCCTGAAAAGCTACAAGAAACAGACCGTGTGGATTTTGAGGCTAGAAATGGTGAGGAAAATTTTAGGAGAAGTGGGGTGAAGGTGTATATATATAGCTGAAGGGTATCCAACCCCTTGGCCAAGCTCAGAATGCTTCACAAATATTATCTTGCACCTTCAAGGTGGCTCTCGGTGATGTGGTGGTGATTTCCAAAAACAAGGTTGTAGGTGACTTGGATGGAAGGAAATTGATGAAGGGTGGAGACTTAAGCTAATGGTGTTGAATGGGTCCTCCTCTGCTACTCTATTCAAACCTGTAATCAAACTACCTTTTCATGCATTCATCATTGATAAACTTATCACAAAGAATGGTGGAAAAGATGATTTGAATTTAAATAAATCTACAGGCTATGAAACTAAACAGAAACCTACTTGTGCATCTACAACATGTTCATGATAAGAAAATTAAACAATATAAATTTTCTATGAAATCATAAAATAAAATACATCTTTGTCTGTGGTGGAAAACCTTCCTCCTCAAGCTCCAATGGAAGAGGCGAGAGAGGGAGGCTTAGCACACAATTTTGAGGTTTTATATGCTACTCAACATAAAATGAAAGAGATTAACTACTACAACATAAGAGAAAACACAAGTACATAAGAGATACTGAGGCACATGGATTGAGCCCTAACCCACGAGCTCAACTCATTGAAACTAACTCAGTGGAGAAGAAACCAAAAACTCATTTTATTTCATAACCAGTCTTGTACATAACATATGAAAGTCAAAAATGTCTAATACAAGAGCCAAGAGTGCTCTAGCTACAACCAAAAATAAAATCCTAGTGAGCTCTTGCTCTAGCCTATTTATGTTCAAGGGTAGCTACCAACGAATCCCTAAAAATTAGATGTTTCTTCCCTTGGAACTCGAGAGAAGTGGAGTTTGGCTCCTTTTGATCTTTCACTTGCTTGGTTGCCTCTAATTTCGAGCTATTGGAGGATAATCTCGAGGAGATATTGGGAGCCTTTAGGAGTTAAGGAGGTGGTCAACCCTCCTATAATCACTCCTAGTTGTCTAATCCAAGGCCAATTGTGCAATATTCCTAAAAAATGGCATTATTCCTCTGATTTTCCTACATTTAAAACACATTAGGCCTCAAAGAATGAAAACCCTTAATACACCATTCTCACTAAGAAAAACATGACAAAATACAATTAAATGTGTGTGTGTGTGTGTGAGAGAGAGAGAGAGAGAGAGAGAGTAATTAGGCTAAAAATGTGAAAATCAACCCCTTAGAATGTACCTAATGATGGTTCTCATCAATAATATGCTCAGGGAGAAGAGAAAAGGGTGTTTTTCATAGTGTGTGTCCTAATGTGATTAAATTGCAAAAAAATAGAATCATTTTTTACAAATTTACTATTTAGGGGCTTAATGAAGACAACCAAGAGGGAATATAGGGGGGCTTTTCCACCTCCTTAGCTCTCTAACTCGACTTTGGATCACAAATTCCTCACTCAATCTCAGATTCAATGACAACTGAGTAACTCCAAGTGCAAGTGAAGCTCAAGAAGGACTAGAGTCACAATTCTCGAGATCAAGGAGGGAATCACTCCTAGTTTCAAGGGATTTTTTATCAGCTACCTTTTTGTATAAATAAACCAGTTGAAAGGCTCATTAGGATTCAAATTATTGATTGAGCTAAGATTAACTACTGAGCCCAGGGATTGGAATTTTTATTTTTAACTTTCATGTGATGTATGGGACTACTATTTTCTGATAATGAGAAATTTTTTATTGAGTTGCATCTAAGATAGTTTTAGAGGGTTGAAACCCTTAGGTTTGGGCCCAACCTAGGGGCTTTGGTCCCTCTTCTATATGTCTATATTTTTCTGGGTTCCAAGCATTTCATTTATTTATTTTGTTGCAGTATATGTTAAGCTATAAAACTTGTGATTGCAAGCTTCCCTATCACCTCTCTTGTGGGAAGAGTGGTTGGAAAGATTTACAATATTAGTGTAAAAACATTTGTTTATGATTTCTTGGAAATAAATAGATGTTGGTTATCCTTTTGAATTTTTATTTTATGCAGCTTAGGAGTTAGTTTTGTGATTGGAGTAGTGTTGTAGAATATAATATATATTACTCAAATTCAACTCATATTTTCCATGATAGTTTATCTCACCATTTAATGCATGTATCTAGCTAGTTACAGGGTTGTGTTGATTTACATGGGTTGGTACATATTTCCATCTCCACCTAGACCTCTCCATATTCTCCCTTTACACCTCACATTGCTCCCAAACTCTATTTCCACAGTCACTCTGTTAAGAAAATTAAAGGACATCATGGGCATCCACCTTAGTGCAAGATAGACCTTCAAGAGGTCCTAAGATTGGCTAGGAGGCTTCCCCAACCTTCATTCACTCCCTCCTAACTTCAACCACCTTCTTCTTCCCTCTAGACACCATTTCTACTCCTGTAGCAAAATAGGGCCTCCTGTAGCAATACATGGCCTCCTGTAGTAGACCTGTAGCACTATTTTCCTCCACTTGTGTTGCTCCACGCTTTCACCTTAGCTTAGTTAAGATGAATAATGACCCGAAATTTTGATTTGATGATTAAGAGAAGCTCTTAGACCACTCCAAACTCCTATTTTCCTCATTGCAAAACATAGTTAGAAATATTTTTTTTTTATTCACAAGCATGCTAAAAGTTAAACTTCTTATTTTCAAGAAAATGTGAAGTAGATCAATGATACATGAAAGTAGGTTATTGATTTTATTAAATGTGAAAAATAGTGTAGCTTCTCTTCTACAAGTAGACTAGCCCTTTCTCTCTTGTGCAATGTTAATTAGCATCTACATTTGAATGAATGGAATTTCCACTTTCGTAGTAGAACCATGTTCAATTATGCTTTCATAGAAAGTTTTCAATATAGTTAAGTTAGAGGAATGGTCTCTGAACACCTTGATCTGATGTCATGATTAAGGGTGACATGAGTAGAAATTAACCTATTATTCATACAAAAATGTCACCTCTAAGTGTCCATGAACCATGGTTTGATAATTTGAGTTGAGGAGCCCTTGGGAGTTTCAACACTCTTGATGCAATTTCAGGGCTCGCCACTTTTTGGCGTTATTTCCGGGGAGGTGTCTAAGTAGGTGTTGTTTTTTCTTAAGCATTTATTTTTTTGCATCACTCTTATTTCTTTGAAAAAGTTAAAGATCCAAAAAAATGTGTTCTTTCATGCCTCGTAGGAGTAGGTATAACCAACGAAAAATATTACCAAAAACCCCCACACCCTTAAGCAGTTAGCCTTCATTCCTCTTTGGTGCTTGTGAAATTCCCTCTCTGACTATAGGGGATTTAGAAGACCCTCTAGGTGAGCAACCTGAAATTATTGAAGAACCTATTGGGAAATAAGAAGAACTCATGACCTCACCTACCCAAAACATTGATGAAAATAAGAACAATGATATTTTCCCCATCAGAGAAACCAATGGAGAGGCTAGAATGAAGAATATAAACCCTTCTTCCCTTCCACATTTACATGGCTTGACCTCTGAGGATCCTGACACCTTCATGTTTCAGTTTGTTGTTTTTTGTAGGACCTATGACACTGCCTCTGATGAGCAGAAGCTGAATTTGTTTCCTTATACCCTTAAAGATGCATCCTTGCGTTGCTTTATGGGTCTAGTGGTTAGAGGTAGCATCACTATCTAGTACCAAATAGATTAGGCCTTCAATGAAAAGTACTGAGACTACTGTAGGTCCAAGTAAACAAAGGAGTAAATCTTTAGGATGATTCTTGGACCTGATGAGTCCCTAGAGAATTATGATGAAATATTTCAACTCAATTATAGGAGGGCCAAATGTACCCTCGATCTTGAGTCACTCAAGCTAGTTCTTCTCTGAGGGATCAAGGAGGATGTGATGGAAACTCTCAACATTCTATCTGGAGGATATATCTACCAATTACATTGTGATTCCATCAAAATTGTATTCAAGAATCACCCTAGGGTCGCTAGGAAAAAGGGTAGGTCTAGCCAAAACTTGGTCAGTACCCCCCCTCCCCAACATCCATCAAGAATGAGCTAGGGAACATGTTGGAGGATTTCCAAAGTGAAATTTTGCATACCTTTGCATTTAAAATGGATACCATGCAAATAAAATAAAGAAGGAGGAAGAAAAAATGGCACTAGTTATTTTCTACTGTAGATATACTAAAAGACATCCTAGGAATGAATGCATTAGAGAAATGTTGAGATCTAAAATGGGCCTCCTAAGAAAAATATACAACCACAATAAACTTTATAAGAACCAATAGGATTCAAGATTATGATGTCAACCATGGGGGATGATTAACCATTTTTTCGGTAAAAAGGTAAAAAGATTAAAAAATAATAAAATAATAAAACTACTTTTTCATCTTGTATTTTCAACTTATCTCCCTAATTTTTTACTCAAATTTCGAGTGGGAGTATTCGTTGGATGAAAAAATTCAATTCATCATCCAAGAAGTACCCATGTTGCATACTTTTTGTGGACCTTGCTACATGAAAAATGGAAAATACATGAAAAAATGTGATTTCAATCACGTTTTTCATGTATTTCTCATTTTTCATGTAGCAGGTTCCATCGAAATTATGAAACATGCATACTCATTGGATGAGGAATAAAATTATTCACCCAACGAGTGTTCCTGCTTGAAATTTGAGTAAACCCATAAGGAGATAAGTTGAACCCACAAGTTGAAAAATTAGTTTTTTCCTTTTTTCCCTCTAAAATTTGATGATGTAATCTAATATTATTTTATTATTTCCACTATTATTTATAATTTCCTTAGGAGACCCATTTTATGCCTCAAAATTCCCCTAATCGCCTACTGGATGTCATAGAATTTTTCCTAGTCTATGAAGAGAATCATGCAACAAAAAAATTTCCCTCTCTTCCAAGCATAAAGGTTGTATACCAGGGAGGAGTAGAGGGTCGGTCAAAACATATTTGTTTCATTAAACAAAGGATACCCCCAAGACCTCAGCCATATCAATAGGGCGTGCAAGGTGCACATTATCCTCGCTACAATCCAAATCGGAATGCACCTTTCTAGCCTTGGTACCCTTCCACTCATCCATCATGGTCCACACATCCTCATTGGCCTTATGCTCCTCCATATCCACATCATCATGTCAACCATCCTTTTCAGCCATATACACCCCAATCTTCCCAATGGGGAAACCACTCACAAAGGTGGAGGCCTCAAACAAACCAACCTCATTCTTTATTTCCTCCAACCCAACCTCAACCAAAAATAAATCATCATACCCCACCCAATAAACCTCAAATGTGTGCTCAACCCAATCTAAACCCAAACAATAAGTAGGAACAATGGGTCTGCAGTGGAGAGACATCCTATCATGCCTATGTTGTGGAAATCCAAGAGATCAACCTTTAGCCTGGGAGAGTGCTCCCAGATAATCACCAACCTTCTCCACCTGAGGAAATGGAAGAAGAGAAGGAAGAGAGTGCTCCTCAAATCAATAGACCTCCCTATCTTTAAAGGTTAGTCCACTGCAACCAACACACGCCAGAAAAATTTGAACTTCTAGGAGAATTGAAGAATTTTTGTGTTACAATACCCCTTCTCCAGACCATTAAATATGTTCCCATATACAATAAGCTTATTAAGGAAAAATATTTCAAAATTACTAGGAGAAGAAGAAGAGATACCCCCACCATCAATGTTGTTGGACAATTGTCTGATCTGATGCTTGGAAGGGTGATCTCCCTAAAAGACCTAAACCCTGGTAGTCCAGTAGTGGATGTGCACATCGATGGAATTATGGTCCCTAATACCCTAATTGATCTTGGGGTTGCAATCAATGTGATTACTAGGGAAACCATGATGGAGCTCAATCTCCAAGGGGCTTTGAGAAAGATCACCACAGTGATGCAGCTTGCTGACATATCCACAATAGATGCTGAGGGAATTGTTGAGGATTTCATGGTATCTATTGACTCCCGAGAGTACCCTACTGATTTCCTGGTCCTCCAACTCAAAATAAAGTTTAATGGCTATCCTACCATCTTAGGAAGACATTGGTTGGCCACTTTTTATGCCTACATGATTAGTTGTATGGCTCAGAACATGACTATAAAGAATGGACATTTATAAAAACAACTTTTATTGGATCCTCCTTCTCAACCTTTTATTGAACATCATTTACCCATGTGGTTAGAGGATGAGGAGGAGTATGAATTGTATCACAAAACCCCCTACCCAGTATGCACTCTAGAAATTATTATAGGAAGGGGGGAACTAGATGAATATGACTATATTGAACATATCCTACGGAATCAGCCTCCCACTCCCATACCAATTGATCAATTTCTAAAATAATTTCAGATTAGTCCCTAGGTTTACTTGTGCTCTATTGAATCTAGCCTTGAACTTGCCAATATTGTAATTTTTTTCCCATTCAGAACTCTAAATATCAACCCCTCTCTCTCGGTCAACTAGGAATAACAGTTGTGCAATTTACTGATGCAACACCTAGATTATTTTTCTTGGGATTATAAGGAAATGAAAGGTGTGCATCCCCCAATTTGTACTCATCATATTTACATCAAAGAGGGATGAAATCATGTGCACCAAACCCAAAGAAGGATGAATCTAAATCTTAAGGACATTATGAAAGAAAAATTACAAAATATACTTGATGTAGGATTCATATACCCCATTTCAAATAGTGAGTGGGTGTCACCTCATGTTTTAGTTCCCAAGAATAATGGGATGTAGAGAATATGTGTTGACTACCAATAACTTAGAAAGACTACAAAGAAGGACCATTTTCCTTTTCCGTTCATTGACCAAGACTTAGATGACCTTATAGGAAAGAAATTCTTCTCCTTCCTGGATGGATTTAGTGGATACAACCAGATTCAGATCAACCCTAACGACCAATACAAGACCACATTTACATGTCCTTGGGGTACTTTTTCCTATATCGTTCTTCCATTTGTTCTGTGCAATGCCCCTTCTACTTTTCAAAGGGTAGCTCAAAGTATATTTGTTGAAATTTTTCATGACTCTGTTGAGATATACATGGATGATTTCACTCCTTAAGGGTGTGACTTCTAAGAGTCTCTTTCTAATTTGTGCAAATTATTGAAGAAATTTATCGAAATGAATCTCTCATTGAGTCCTGAGAAATGTGATTTTTTTATGAATGTAGGGACTGTCCTTGGCCATTACATATCCAAGGAAGGGATACATGTTGACCCAAAAAATATTTACATCATCAAAAGTGTTCATATCCCTAAAAAATAAAGAGATGTAAGGATTTTCCTTGGATTAGCTTGGTATTATAGAAGTTTAATTAAATATTTTAGTAAACTGGATTCACCCTTGTTTGGACTATTGGTTAAAGATTCATACTTTTGTTGGATAAACAACTATCAAGAAGCTATTGAAGTACTAAAATAAAATCTTGCAATTGCACCCATCCTTAGGGGTACTAAATGGGCATTACCTTTCCATATATACACAGATGCCTCAAACAGAGTTGTAGGGGTTGCCTTAGGGAAAGTAGAAGACATTTGTATTATGTTATCAATTTCATCAGTAAGAACCTTTCCAAAGATGAGTTGAATTATACTGTCACTGAAAAGGAAATCTTGGTTGTGGTGCATTATTTGAACAAGTTTAGGCATTATATCATTGGTTATAAAAATTTGTTTCACACTGATCATGCAACCTTTAAGTATTTAATGAATAAAAATGATGTCAATGCTAGGCTAATTAGATGGTTTTCATTATTGCAACAATTTGATTTGACTATTGTTGATCAATCATGGAAAGAGAATGTGGTTGCATATTTCTTGTCAAGATTTACCCTTCCTGCAGAAAAGGAAAATTATAAATGATCAACTTCTAGATGAACATATATTTTCCATCTCAGTTCTTTCTCCTTGGTTTGCTGATATAGACAACTATTTTCTTGCTAGGAGGTTCCCTCCTAACCTATCGTTTAGGGAGAAAAATAAGATTGTTAGGAAGAGTGCCCCATTCACTTGGATTGGGGGAAACCTTTTCATATTGGGGCCAGATTAGATCCTGAGAAGATGTGTGGGGCAAAAATAGGTCTTTGATGCTAATATTAAAGCCTTAAAAGTTCTACAATCATGTTATTATTAGCCCAATTTACATCAGAATGAAAGGAGGTACACCACTAGGTGTGGTCATTATCAAAGGATGGGTAAGCCAAAACCCAAGGATGAAATTCCCTTACAACCTCAAGTGACTCTAGAGCCATTTGAAAATTGGGGCATGGATTTCATTGGACCTATTGACCCCTCATCAGGACAGAAAAATTATATCATTGTATGCACTGATTACTTGACCAAATGATCTAAAAAAAAGAAGTAAAGGCAACAACTGAGCATAAGGTGGTTGAATTTATGATGGAGAATATCTTCTACAAGTATGGTTTTTCAAGGGAATTAGTCTTCATAAAGGAGCACAATTTACATTAACTTTGATCGAAGATCTTATGAAGCAACACCACATCAAGCACAATACAACTACTTTCTATCACCCTCAATCAAACGGGCAGGTGAAAATCACAAACAAAGCATTGGAGACATTCTTACCAAGTTTGTTAGCATCAACATAAACAATTTGGTAGGAAGACTTGTGGAAGCCACTTGGGCCTACAACACCACTTGGAAGACCACCATTAGATTCACTCCTTTTGAGTTGGGCTATGGGAAGAAGGGCCTATTGTCTATTGAATTTGAGTAATACACCTTAAGGATGGAAGCTCAGTTAAACTTGTATCTCACTACAATACAATAGGAAAGGTTGCTCAAACTCAATGGTACAGATTAATTCAGAATGCAAGCTCTCCTACACACTAAGGTAATCCAGCTACAAAGGAATATTTGTCATGATAATCACATTAGAGAAAGGAATTTTCAAGAAGGATATTAGGCCCTATTGTATGATTCCATATTCAAGGATTTTGTTGAGCTGCATCTTTGCCCAATTTTTCACGATATTTATCACATGATTATATACTTGTACATAGTGTTTTAATCATTTTTTATCTTATTGAGCTAATAGTTAGAGGCATATAGAGACAATAGATATTAATTTATAAATTCTTATTGAAGATTATTTTGTGTAAATTTCATTAATAAATGCCTTATTAGTGGCAGGTGAATAAGTCTAGTGCAAGAATGCAGATGGTTTCAAATATGAACCAGGCCATATTTGATGAGCATACATGCAATACTGTGAAGAGATGGCACCAGGTTGCCAAAAGGAACATGAAGCAGAAAAAAAGATCAAGAATTTTATCTAGATTTAAAATTGGAGAATCTTCAAATCAAGGATCCTCCCCAGCGCATTTGCGACACAGGGTTCCATTACCGAAATTCTTCATAATTCAATAGAGTACAGAAATGTCTAATTTAGGGATTTGACACTTTCAGCATGCTTCCGGAGAAACCGAGAGAAGTTATTGTCAAAAATGATGTTATAATACCTTTCCATACCTTGGATTTCACCTAAGTCACTCATGTCAGTCTCTAGAAGGAAATTAGCAAATTTACCCAAATATACAACAAATTTCAAACTCCCAGCTTCTGCCTCGATTTTTGTGCAACTGAAGGAGAATGAATAAATTTTGGAACATGGGTTTTGGTCCCAGTATAGCAAATTTATTACACCTAAAACAACTTTCTAATATTCCGTATGGTTTGGGAGATATACAGAGTTCTTTGGGGCCAATTTATATAAAAATTCGGAAAATCCAGATTGTGGTTTTCATCGTGGTTTGAAAACATGAAGATGAAGTTGTTCCTACATTTACAAACATGGTTTCATCTTCCAAGTTGCTACGAAGTGAGCATGCACCCATCCTAGGAGCCAAAGCTGAAAATCTTGGGCATATCTTGATAAACGAGTAATATTCAATGTGAGACCCTATTCTTGAAACTAGCAAAGGGATCTGATTAAACATTAACACCTGATTCTATTTCAGATCAACGCCATATCATAAAAATATTTTTGAATTCATTATTATATTTCTTTCAGAAAAACTGAGCATAAATTAAAACAAGTGTCAATTTTGGTTTTGACTAAATGTTGAAGCTGTGGACCATTATTTCTACTAAAGCATCCTAGAATATATGCGAAAGCGAACGATGAAACAGAAAATATTGTGAAGAGAAGGATAGATAGGAAAACACGTATGAGTTTCTCAGAGCTGCGAGAAATTCATTACCTCCAGAAGGTCCTTAACGAAAGCCTCCAGTTAGTGAACATTTCGCCCATGTTTTTAAGAGAGGCCATAGATGATGTTGGATTCAATGGCTTTATGATTCCAAAGGGATGGAAGACACAAGTATGGCTGAGAAATGTGCACCTTGATCCTCATGTTTATCATGATCCATTGAAGTTCAACTCGGAAATATGGAATATTCTATGTGTTTGAGGCTACATGTTTGGTATTGATCCAGATCTTGCTCACGTTTAAGGGAATCACCTTGAATCCCATTAATACCTTGTATTATGTTTCTTGCCAGGTATGGATAACTTCTATTAGCAATATCAAGATCTAATTACCTCTAGAAGCCAAGATTGCACCGGCTTGAATTAGAAGTGAATCTTCTTGTTCCGATTTTAATTGATTTATATCCTAAATTTATATCCTATGTAACAATCGACCCATTTAATTAAGAGTAATGTTGTTGCTATATAGGAGAGAGTTTATCATTAATAAAGGGTAGTAGTGTATTAGAAAGAAGTACTGTGTAGTAGTGGATAGGTAGAGCTGGGATCAGAGAAAGTAGGAGACGTTGGGATTGCAGTAAACACTAGATCATGGACTGAAGTGAGCATTCTAGTATTTGTATTATTTGATTTGACTGAATATTTTGTAATTGGCTTTCTGTAATTTGAATGCACATTTATTTTGTATTTCAAGGCTCTTTGAATTTCTGAATTGATGTGTTAATGTAGTTTTCTTTCAGGAGGTTCGATCTGGGTGACTGGGCCCATCAGTCATATCCTTTTTCCAGTTTTCTTAGAATTTATTTAATTTCATTTCCTGTTAATACTGATTCATTTAGCTGATTGTGTTTGACTGCGTTTCATTTTTGTGTTGTGCTTTCATTTCCTGAATAGTGTGGTGTGCTTCAATTTAATTCTGCCATTTCCTTTATATCTAATATTTAAATGTATAGGTTTGGTCATTAAATTTAACATTATAATTCATTTATAATTCATTTATGTTTCAGAAATTAAATTAAAAATAGAATATCAATTAATAAGTTCTTCTCATTTTTCTCATCATGCCCTATTCAATTTATTTCACAACAAAACATATATTAAGTTGCAGGGGTTCAAGACAAGGATAAAATCAACAATGGCTTCATTTGATTTGATATTTATATTATTGGGCACTTATAAATAATTTAAATTGTTTTATGAATTGATCTTGGTATTGTAAGGGAATCACATGTGTTTAAATACCAAGATTCTTTTAAATATATTCTTAACATAATTAAAGTGTCCAAGAATAATCTTGAAGATGTCTTCATTCAATAAATTTAAAAGTTTGAATTGAATATTTCCATACACTTATGATTCCTTTCCATCAAGAGTGCTTTCATCATTTGGAAGCAGCATTTTAAGTACAAATCTTAAAGTATCATCTTAAGTACATATTTAAAGCATAATTTTAAGAGCAGAATTTAAGTAGTTGGAATAGAATTGTTTTATGCTTTTCAGTTGTAGTCTTTTATAGCTTTGCATTCTTTTTCTACAATGTGTTTACATTGAAATGTCTTAATTTATTTCACTACATGATTTCCTTTCTGAATTAGTTCTAGGGTTTTTATTTTTCAAGTCCCCGAGGCCATATTCTAGCATATATTGTGCTATGTCTCTAAGTCTTACAACCCCAGATTGAAAATTTAAATGTGGGTGTAAATCTAGAATTTATACCTCCCAACAGATTTCAAGAGGAACTTAATGACAAGATGGTTGGGTCCCTATTTAGTATAGAAGTGTCATGAAAATGGGTCTAACCAAATCATAACAATCGATGATAAAGGGATTCCCTTACTTGTCAATGGTCATAGGTTGAAGTTGTAAAAGAAACCTTTGTCAAAGGAAGAGGTTGTCAGTTAAGTCAGCATAGGGTTTAATGTGTTTGGGAGGCTCATAGCCCTTGGTCCAATAAAATTATAAAAAAAAATAATAATAATAAGATGGCCTATATGAAAACCTCCATGAGGCATCTGAGGACAACTCCTAATTTGAAAATGTCTCTGAGGCAACCCAGGAGGAAAAAGAGGAAAATAAATAATAAATAAAGCATCCATAGATGAAAACCTCCTCTGAGGCTCCTAGGGCAAGAATGTAGGTTGAAAAAATCTACAGAGGCAACCTGCTTGTCTAAAAAAAAAAAGAGACAGGAAAAGAAAAACACAAGGAAGGAGTTCTTACACCACTTATGCTAACATTTTATTTTTGCAGGACTCCAAGCAATTGTCAAAAATATGGTTACAGGGTAGAATCTACAAGTGTATTCCTCCATTCTTCCTTCTCTATATTTCATTTCCACATTATCCACTCACATTCCCACCTCTCTCCATCATCCAATAAACAAAACACCCCAATTTTTCCTCCTCACTATAATGCTAGAGGGGGAACTTGTAACGCTATAGGAGGAGCTTGTAAGGATACATGAGGTACATATGATGAGAAAAAGAGACCAGAAGGCCATGGTTTCTTTACGCAATGTTGAGAAGGGTCCTCCAATACTAACTGCATCACCGATCCACCCATTCTATCCAAAACTAACTCAATATTACCACTCTATCATGCATCTAAAAAATACATAAAGTCATTTTTTTCCATTCTTCTATCACCCACACCACTTCCTCATGATCTTAATTCTTTCCACATACCTTTCATCACTTTCCCTCAATCTGAAATCTAAATTGAAGTATTGAAAAGGGGATTAAATGAATGCTATAGGAAGGAGACTTGTATTGTACCAGACTATATAGTCACAATAGAACTCCCTAAATTTATTTTTTCCCACCCACAGAGAGCATAATGGAGACATTTATGAAATATAGAGGAGGCACATCATCCTTAGGAAGTAATCCATCTACTCCACCAGCAACAACTTGGACACAAGGAAGGCACTCGCACACACAACAAAGTTATTAGTCAAAATATCATCAAGTTATGAAGACTTGAACAGAAAAAAACAAAGGAAATCAAATCCCTCAAGATCACGATGTTATGAGGCCCAACTCCAACATGCAACCATATTCAGCAATTCAATCCATGGGTAGGCTCAAGTATTAAAAACCTCACCTCTTCCCTATGTATATAAAGCTAAAATGTGTTAATGGTTGAGAAAAGAGTTTTAATAGGCTGGAGGTGGCCAATGAACTTGGACACCCTCGCCTAGTAAACTACAGTTCATATTAGTAACCCATGAAACGTGGAAATGTCAAATCAAGTGAGGTGGTGCTTATGAGAAGTGAGGTGATAATCACGAGGAGAAGGATAATGATTGCACGGAGTGTGGAAAATCGTTCAAAAAAGGAAACTCGTGTATGTGCCATGTCACCAAAGTGCTCCGAGCCTTTACCACAAAGGGAATATTGTACTAGGCTCGACTCCATTTGCACCATCACTCATTTCTAAAAAAGAAATTAGAGGAAGGATGAGTTAAGCGCTATCAGACTGCCTATGGTGCCACCGAGATGCTTTGAACTTTGTTTTCAGGTGCTGCAGGAGAAAGCTACAAGAGGAATATACAAGAGGGTATGATCTACTACAAGAGGGTTGAGAAGGAGCTACAAGAGGGAATTGGAGGGTGAAAGAGAGACACAGTGACCCAAAGTTGTCCTCAAACCCTCTTGCAAATTAAGATCTATTTTGAAAAGGATTAAGTGGCTTTCTCACTCTCTTAATTTCTATATAATTGCATAGGAAATTATCCCTGAAGTTGATGCCCTTTAATAGACAAATTGAGAAATAGGCCTTTTCAAAAAAAAATATGTGTAAAGGCATGATAGGGACAAAAAAAAAAGTTTATTTGATATAAATTCTAGCATCCTTCTCCCTCACTAATAAAAAGGAAGTTTAATATTATTCCTACCACTGATATTGCTTTGAGGAAAAATTGAATTTCACACCTAAGTAACACCAAGAAGGAGTAGTAGAAGAAATGGAGGGAGGATTTAATAGAAGAGAACCCAAAGACACAAAGATAATTCACCAACACCCTCCTCTAGTGAACATTTTTAGAAGACATCAATGGTTGGGATTATTCGAACTATTAAAAGGGTATGATGATGATATCACTCATGAATTGTCCATGACATTGAATTCTCAAATAGAAGATAATTCCACTACTATTTTCATAGGATTGGACATCTCTTTAAGTCCCAAAACCATAAGCAGAGTGACCACCTTACCCTTGGGAATTTGGTGGAGCAAAGAGGACAAAGTAGTGAGTGTCACGACCATGAAAAAAATATTCACTATGAAAGAGAAACCTATAGAAGATAAGAATGGAGTGAGAAGGGAGAGCCTACCTTACCCCTAGGATGAGGTGGTTTATCACATCATCAAATATATATCTTGTGAAGGGAGATTGAGCATTGTATATGCCTACCATTTCAACTTTCTCCATGAGTTAAGGTTCAAGGAAAAATTCCCCCTCCCTTAAATACTTAGTGTTCCCCATTTCCTCATCCAATAAATCATTGAAATGGGCCAGAAGGTGAGGGAAGGAAAACATCAACACATATCCCACCATGATCTCATCAATTTAATTGTGATGGATGCTTTAAGTCACTTAAGGAACCCTGTGTTGTAGACTTATTTTGTAGACATCGACAGGGAGGTCTTCATTGAAACCCAAGCCATCACACCTAGAGAAACACCAGCCTTTAGCTGATCAGGAATGATCTAAAATGATCAAGATATGATTTGGATTAATCCAAAAGGGATTAATGGCCAAAAATTTGAATTCATCAGATATGACCAAAATAAACGCCATTATGTAGATATGATGAAAATTATTCCAACACAACTTGAATGGGAAAAATATGACTTCGTATGAATAAGTTATCCAAAGTCAAATATTTCAGTGTAAACTCAAAAAAGTCAAAGTCAAATTGGTCAAATTCAATGTTCATCATCAAGCAAGGTTCCACTTTAGGGTTCTATGGTCAAGGTTCCAACACTAATGCTGACACATGGCCCATCCAAATTGAGACAAGTGTCAGTTTATGATTGGTGGCATATGGAGTGATAAAAAGGCAACATGTGGCCCTATCAAAGGGAAACACATGGCCTTCACGAGTTGGTCAAAATTATGTGTTATCGGACCGACGAACCTGACAAGATTTAATCCTGTGACCTCTACTCTACAAATCCCACGTCTTACCGATTGGGCTACGTATTCATTCTTTTTATACATACTCCACTGCATATTATTAAAGTACATACGAAATGCATTTGGAATCAAAAAATGTGGAGCCTTCCATTGTTGGAAGCTCCAAAACATCCATTGGCTATCCAACTGTGAGATCCCAACTCCACTCCAACTCCTCCAATGAACGATTAAGGTCAAAAAGTTAATACATTGCATATGGTTTAATATTTATTATGGAAATGTAATATGGTGGTGGAACCATATTATAATTTTTTATTTATGTATGCCATGGTTTACTAAAAACCATATTATAACATGGGCTTTTTAATTTAGTTATGTGGGAGGATAATGTGAAGGTATAAGGTTAAAGGATATGGTGGAGGGATAAGGATATGTGGGAGTGGAATGTGGGATATGGTGATAAACCATATCACATAAATATATTTTTATTATAATATCCAATGTATTGTATCACACTAATCAGTGGGGAGGTTGAGATTTGAGCATGGAAAATTTTAGGGGCTATTATTCGCAGGTGGGCTAATTTTCCATGATTTTTCCAAAAAAAAGATTTTCCAATTTCCATTTTTTTATAAAAATGATTCGCCCAAATTTTACAATATAAAATTATTCTACATTAAAAATCGCCAACATTATATATAGAGTATATATAATATCATTATAAATTTGAATAATTTTACAAATACATCAATAGACATTTTATAGTTTTCATATCAGGGACTAGTGAGATTCGCCACTTTTTTAAACTTCAAGATTATTTTCCATCCTTAAAATTTTCCCTGGATTTGAGTCCCCAACCTCTCTCAAAATATTATAAAAATATTTCAATAAGCCAAAGAAGGCATAGTTGGATTTTTATGCAACAGAATGTGTTTTTATGCAGAGAAGGCAGCGAGACAACCAAATTTTGGGAGCCATTCCAGACAAAACAGGAAGCCTTTTTCAAATCTGAAAGTTGCTACAAGATCCATAGACAGAGAAGAACACAACATAGTCATTTTGGATTGTAGTTAAATTAATTTTATATGTTCTTTTGATGGATTTCGAAAAATTTTATTAAAAATTCCTCCACATTAAAGACTGGGTCTAGAGAGATAGGCTTGAAGATAGACGAACAAAGTTACAAATGTGTTGGTGTAATTTCCTCTTATGTGTTTTGTTATTGCTATTTATTTTTTGCTAATTTTCCTTACAAGTTTCCTATGTCATTTAAATTTAGATTTATTTGATGGTGATTTTAACTACATGAAATCACTTTTAAAAATATAACAAGCAAGTATCAATTTCGATCAAGATTCAGATCAATTGGTATCAAAGCGGTTATTGATATCTTGGTTTTTAAATGTGCATGATCACCAAGTGAAGAAGCATATATGAAAATATACATTCCAAAAAGCTTTAAATTAGGAAGGATGTAGGAGTTGGAGGAAGTTAACCACAATCTTCAACTAGAAAATGTAGAGCTCAAGAAACTGCTCAAAGACGCAAATGACGAGAAGCCCAGCATTGCATCTTGAGATGCAAAAGGAAAAGAAAGAGAAATTTGGAGAAAATTATGCTATACCTCATGTAATTAGAAATGATGAGATGTGTGTACATTCATAGAATACATCATATGTCCCAGCCACTCAAGATGAAATTGGGGATACCTCCAATGCGTCAACCATGCAAGAATATCGACAAGAATCTTCGTCTGGTAGTAAGGCATGTGAGATGTCAGGTGGAAGAATGAACACAAAATATTCACGACATGCATGTGCGAGAGATGATCATCCAAGGTATAATAAAGTTAGTTTTTCCATCATTCGTTTTGATTTTAGGAATATTAGTCATGTGAAAAGTTGATGTAATAGAAAGATATGCACTTTTTCTGGGTTGACTAACCACTGCATTTCCAATTTCTGGAAGAGAAGAATTTTCTACAGGAAGATGATGGCCATGAGGAAGGAGGAAAAGTATGAATAAATTATTCCAAATTTTCATGATGAGAAGAAAGACTTGAAATGATATTGCTTGTATTGTAAGAAACATGACCATCACAAAGAAAAATGAAGTTACACCTTGAAAAAAAACCTAAGCAGTTCCAAGATCAGAAAAGGAAGCGAAAGGGAAAGCAAGAAGTGGATCGAAAAACACAACAAAATCATGGATCTAAGTCCAAAAATGAGACTCATATTTTATAATTGGGAATGAGAAGTGAAAGATTCCCGCTCATGGCTACGAAAGTGAGAAAAGAAGTTGACCTGAAGCAAGAAAGTGAGATGGTGGCAACAAGTAGATCTAACCATGTTATGCTTCATGAGACAACAACACTACACCATGAGGTGTTGTTGTGCAGACCTGTCCAGAAGAGTAAACATATTTTTTCTTATTATCCCTATTTATGTGTTGTACATGGGTTGTAGTGAAATAAATAGAAACATAAATATGTGGAAACATGCATACAACTAACAATGTGTTTTTAGTTGTGATGGTGGTTTTACAACTGATTGTGATGAGACAGGCACACAAGACAAAATGGCTTCATGACCAGGGACAAGTGGAGGAACATTGTCTTCACGTCAAAAATAAGTAAAGTATTTTGGTGGTCCAAAAGGTCTTAGTGGGGAGGAATGATCAAGAATGATCAAGAAATGATCTGGATCAATCCAAAAGGGATTAATGGAAAAGCATTCAAAGTGATCAGATTTGATCGAAAGTAGTGTCATCACGTAGAGCTTGGAAAAATGATTCCAATGCAACTTGAATGGGAAAAATCTGACTTTGTATGAATAAATTATGCAAAGTCAAAATTTTCAGGGAAAACTCCAAAAATTCAAAGTCAAACTCATCAAAGTCAATGCTCACAATTTTAGCAAGAAAGGTTTCTCTTCAGGGTTCTATGGTCAAGGTTCCAACACCAATGAAAATTTTCACATGGTGCATCCAGATCGAGACAAGTGTTAGTTTCTTATTGGTGGCATATGGAATTATCACAAGGGCATACATGGCACTATCATAGGGTGTTGTGTAGGAAATCCCTTCTACAAATGGAAGTGATCCATCTACTCCTAATGGGAGGATATAACAAAAAACAAGAAAAATATATGCAACCTTTCATAACTTATGCAAGAAAAACATAAAGGAGGATAGAATTCCTACCTCTTTCTAATACTAATGCTTGCATTTTGTGTCAGCCTTGCTTCTTTTGCTTCCACACTCATGATCTCCTCTTCATCGATGAACACAAATTCCTGAAAGGAAGAACAAGTGGAGACAAAAAATGGATACAAATTGTAACAATATCTAGTATAAGCTATGTAGTACATCAAGGATCACTACAATAAACATAAAAAATAGACGCATTTATGGAAAGGAAACACATAATCTATTATTAATAAAATTATAAAGGGAGAAATACAACTAGAAGCCTTGATGTTGGATGTCTCCTTCAAGTGAGACTCCAAGTCCTAGACTTGACTCTTCAAACAAATTCCTCCTTCACATATGGGAAGCAATTAGGCATGCTTCAACTCATAGGATGGAAACCAAATATTAGTGGATGGTAGGGGCTTCATTTATAGGGAAGGAGAGGGAGTTGAAGATTCATAAAAGGTGGGAGGAGTTCCACATATTAAGGGAAAGGTCCATGTAAAGAGGATCCATGGCCATGAATGGGAGGTCTCGCTCCTATCATCAACAACCTGAAACCATGTCGTCATTCTCGAGGCTAATAGTAAGGGAAGCTTCTCCTCCATTTTTTTGGATAACTTCCTGAAGAGGAACAATGCATATTTTCTTGTAAAATGTAACTCTACCATCACTAGACAGATGTTTTAGAAAAGGTGAAAAGCATGGGTCATTAGTGTTACAGAACGCGTTGAGCTTGTAAATCATGGTTCTTTTACAAGATTTCCTGAATCTGTTTAAATCAAGTCTTCTTTCACTTCTTCAGGGATGTTCTAGGCATGTTTGATGGAGAACATATTTTGTGACACTGGTGGCATGATGACACAAAGTGGAGTGTGAAAAAATATTGTATAATTGATTCCCCTTAAAGCATGAAGTCCGAATGAGAAGTGATGGCTAAAGTGCTCTACAATTAAAGGAAAGGAATTTAGAGAACCACAATCAGGAGACATGAAAATCAAACATGATACAACATATATGACATCTCTGATGTAAGTATACCTAACAATACATCTTTGAGCAAGCATATAACAATACATTGATCCACGACATGGACGTAGCCATCCGACTGAAAAAGATCATAAATATATAAAGGCATGAATCCACACATGGGTGCAGTCAACCCACTAGAAAGCATCATGTGTAAAATCATGAATAAATCCACGCAACTGGTATTTATCAAAGGAAACACAGGGTCCTTGCCTTTATCTCAACTCATCCAAAGTATGAATCTGATCATGTGAATAAATGTGTTGAAGTCGAACATGGTAGAAACTACCTGATTACCAGTCAATGATGTAAAATGTTAACATGCACAAGAGAAACCACCAATGGTGATGATAGCTCTCAAGTTACAACATCACAATCTACAAATGTGAATAATGGAGTTGAATTCGAACACTCGCATAATCATTCGATCAAAGGAAAATGATGTGAACCTATTGTCGAATGTGAAGATCCTACCATTGAGGCATGCAATCTCCAAGGTACTGAAAGGGGGTTTCTATATCATCTTCTTGGATAATGAGCTGGAGTCGACAGGAAGTGATTCGTCGAAGGAGGGACATAATGTTTCCCACATCATCGACATGAGACATGGGATTTGCAGAGTTGATAATAGTGATTCAATATTAGTGCAGAGAGGATCAAACATGGTATAGGTGGTTTGAATTTTCATATGGGGACTTCTCTTGAACATATGGCGATACGACTCTGGAATTTGACAATATTTGACCCAAAATGGGATAAGAGATCATGGTGACAAGAGGATATAATCGAATGAGAGGAAAACATATTTCCCAAACCTAGGAAGGCAAGTGACAAAGCGAGGATATCCCAAACCTGACATGAGATACATATAAGTGTCATGTTCAAGGGAGACATGCTTCCATTCAGAAGAAATACAACATATGTGTTTCCTTCCATTTCCCCCTACTATTTCTAGCAAGTACCTCTTTATTTTTTATCGCAAGCTTGAAGAGGATACCATATGCTTAGCATATAAGTTCACCCTTTGGATGAATCTATCTTAGTTATCTTAACGAGCCCTAGGAAGGAGTAACTCGGTCTCATCATGGTGATAAGGCCTTCGTCGTTTAAGGTTTACAAGTCCGATGGAGGGTAACTCGACATATTTTTCATGTTTAGGGAGTTTGAAAAAGAAGTGGAAAAGAAAAATCCAACTGTTCCTTTTCGTAAATAGTATCTTGAACTCGAAAAGGTAGAAAAAAATATTCAAGAGAACCTCTTAGTAATGTTTGACTAGGGTATTCTTTTTTCATAATTATTCTATCTCAGTACGGAAAAGGGTTAAACTTATACTGAGAGTACATCGATTCATTTACTTTTACGAGCTCGAAAGGACAAGTGCTCGACAATATTTTCATTTTTTGAGAGTTAGAAAAGAGATGAAGCATGACTGCAGGCAGGTTCCTTTTTCATTTGTTTTTCACGTGTCCGAAAAAGTGATAAAACGAAGCTCCTCAGATCATAGAAAATCAATTACTATCACCCATTTGTAACCACCTATTGCTGCACATGTGAAAAAACATTACCTAGTTCGAGAAAAATATAAAAATATAGGTAAAAATACATTTTAAATGGTAAAAATACTTTAAAAAGTCTATATAAACTAAAAAAGTAAAAATAAAAAACACCATTTGTAACATGTGAATTTAGAGAGTATTCTTACCAAAATTACCTCGATCTTCAGGCGAGGAGTGTGATCGAAGCAGGGTACCATTCAACGAGTCGTTAGTTATAGGTAAGAGATTTTTACTTCCTCTAAATTTCAATGGTATTTTTAAGTGTTTTCACCCATAGAGTAGGTGTCTAGGGGAGCTTGAAGAAAATAGAGATCGTGGGAAGCCAACCCGGGATTGATCCATCAAGACTGTGTTATTTGCCCCGAGCTCCAAAGGACCAACACGATGGCAGCATGGAAAAATTCATAGTCAGACAAGATGCTGACGATTCATAATTTTTTCCAATCAAACTGAAAAAATTCCCATTTATTTCCAAATTTTCCTCCGTGAAGGTTAATTAATGTTTTTTTAATGATGTTTTGCAGGTATTTTGTTGGAGAAAAATGGCCATTGAGTGGAAGGAAATAGGTCATGAAATAAAATACCACCAGGAAGTGCAAAACCATCATTAAATAAGGGCTCTTCGTGAATGTAGATTTCTCAAGTTCTTCTGTACCCCTGGGATCAGATCCCACATAGATTTATTGTAGCACTTGGTGAGATGGTGGGATGTAGACCACCAAATGTTCATGACAGGGGACCAGCAGTTGAAAATAGAAGTATCAGGCATATACTTCATTAGTGGGTTGTCCAAGGGAGGACAACGAGTTTAGTTATAGGGTGTTCGTGCAGGAGGAGAGAGCACAGATATGTTGATTGCTAGGCATTGTGCCCATAGTTCTCGCAAGACAAAAAGAGAGAAGTTTGACATCAAGGATGTCAGGGAGCTTCCATTGAAAACAGTTCTATTTACCATATCTTGTGTGGCCGACGTACAAGATCTCCACAAAGCAAGCAAGTCTCACCTTCAATATTAATTAGAATGCCTAAACTCTACCATATTCAACTGGAGTGAGCTACAAGCCAACATGAAATACTAACTCACCAAATGCAAGACACGGAAGCTAAAATAGTTTGGTTATGGATCAATTCTGATTGCGTTCTTCCTAGAAATTATCCCATTGTTCAGGTATCAGTGGGTGGAGGTGGACATTCCCAGACCCAGGGAACCACAATTATCATGGTGGGCAGAGTTGATGCCTCGCCATGGAAGTGGTCAATAGATGCACTTCCCACCTACATTATTCATATGGTTATGATAATAGCTCATCATGGTAGATGATTGGGCCTATGCAGGGATGGATTTCACAAGATATCTTGATCTCCCACTTCCACCAGGGACACGGTGGAATGACTCAGGTAAAGAACTATTTTATAAGTTATCCAAACTTTTTGATTTTTTGGTTATGTGAACTAATTTTGAGACTTATGGTACTTTTCAGATGTTGGACGAGAGATACCTCCAGGTTTTTCTCCAATAGCCAGGAGGGTGGCATGTCAGGTAGAGGATGCTTCATATATCGAGGGAGCTAACCCTATGGTAGAGGTGGAGCATAACCTAGATGCCTTGACTAGAGGTATTCAAAATATGTGATGGTTGATGATGTACCACTCTAGTACTATAGGCACAACATGGGAGTTTCAGCTAGATTACACTGGTTGTTGGGCCAATTTGTTAGATCTATCACATGCTATCATGAGCACCATGTCGGTGGACTGACATGTCCCTGATCTTCATTTTTGCGTTTATGTAGGCTCGAGGAGCCATGTGTCTTAGAATACAGATTTTGATCTTTGATGTAATAAACATTTTTCAAAATCTCTCTCTCTCTCTCTCTCTCTCTTTCTCTCTCTCTGTATATATGTGTGTGTGTGTGTGTGTGTGTGTGTGTGTTAATGTTCCTATTATTTCATGGTTTTTATTTTTACATTTGTTGCAAATTTCTATCTAAAACAAGATTTGCTAATGTGTCTGTCAATGTATTTAGATGATTTGGAATGTGTTGATAAGTTATGTAATAAAAAATTATTTCCAAGACATGAACACGCAAATACATTCTTAAAATTTGTGTAAATCTGATGGAATAATGCATGTTTAATTGTAATACAACGAGTTGTGAATCAAGTTTAACAAATAACACCCTAACACCAAGAGAAATATATTTTGATAATAGTTCAATGAATGCACTATATTCAACTATATTTTTAGTTGTACGTCCTAAAAAATATAACTTGTAAACTCACTAACTCATTCTAGGGAGTAAAGAGTGACCACGAAGTGTAAAGATATATTTTGTTTACTATGACAAGCACCATCAGCGAAATCGACATAAGGAATAGTGTTCATCGACATTTGCAAACCAAGAGAAACACGCGGTAAGCAGGGGAAAACACGTTTTCAAACACACAAAAAATCACACCAACAGACTGCACACTAATGAAACACACACTAATTTACAAAGTATCCATGAAAAATCAAGCATAATACTTCTCAATTAGAGCTCGTTGTGGGGCTCACACAACTGATTATCATCATGAGTAAAAAAATAAGGCTACAATTTTACTATTGGAATTGTATGTAGGCATTGCCTCGACCCATTTTGTGAAAGAAACCACAACTAACCTGTAACAATTCCCCCTGGCTGAGGGAGGGTTATAAGTAAAGAAAACATTGCCTCATTTGGAAAATTGGCAAATGGTAATAACTGGGTATAAGGGAGCGGGTGGGGCTCCAATGTGAATATTCACAATTACACTGGGTTTTAGAAAGAAAACGGTATGCATGGTTGTTGAGATATTTCCCATATTTCCTTTGGACAACACATTCTGGAGTTGATTGAGAGTCCAAAGGGAAGCAAACATTGTAGGGGAAACTAAAGAATATATATAGGTAGGAATTTCTACAAGGCTAGGAAGAAAAGAGGAATGATGATGGATATCATTCCATGGAGTTTCTTCAATATACAAGACTTCAACGTTGCTTTCTTAAGTTAGAAAAGCCTCATTCAAAAGATCATTAGAATCCAAAGAACCAAACCAGGAGGATTTCGAATACGAGTCTAGGACCGTACTCAATCATTCGTTGGTTTCAGATGCAGCTGCAGAAGCTAAAAGGACATCTTAATAAGCTTTTAACATGGGGTTGAGCGGCATGGCATTTAAAAAATGATTAATCTGATCAGGGTTGGGCATGATCTAATGATCATGACAAGACGTGACCATATTAACTGAGGTGACATTAGTGGGAGGAGGAAGGGAAAATATTCCCATTAAGGAAGATACTTTAAAAATACTCACTCCAACACTCTCATAAGGTATAGTGGATTTCCCAATGTAAGGTATATTACCAGTTGAAGAGTCAGGGGAAAAGAATGCTAGCTCATCTACTGTGACAATATTCCCTTAATGGGGGAAACAAAGTACGCGAAATAGAGTAGAAACCACACAAGCCATTGCGTGAGCCCAAAGTATGTCAAAGTAGAAGGTTATAACTGAGATTTTCATCAACAAATTCTACCTCCATATTGACAGTTTTACCTTCTAACTAGATAGGTAAGGTATTGAGCCTTACCATGTGGATGGAAACCTCTACCATCGAAATCTTCTAAGGTATTCAGGGACTGGTTGAGAGGAGGATATCCATGGGCTTTCCAACATGAGCTGGACATGATGCATGTGGAGGCTCCTTCATCAGCAACAGTCCTATGAATAGTCTTTCCCATAAAAATAACTTGTATGAGAAAAGCAAGTTGAGGTGGTAGGCGAGGAACATGGATTTCAAGATTAAAGTGATCAAGCTGGAATACGTGGGATCAATTCCTCCAATAGCAGATAGCAAAGGCTTTCTTTTTTATGGACATGTTTGAAGGACTTCCAAGGTTGAAATCATCGAGGGTGCTTGAGATGAATCTTCTACAATATTGTAGTGTTGGGTAGCTCGTGCATTCGGATTATAAGATGATTTCTGGAGAACACCTTTGGGGGCTGACCGGATTATGGAATCAGTGCTCGGTTTTTTTATATGGAGAGGACTGGAATTAAGTGGAATGGAGGAAGAGGGCATATTAGTGGCATATTTCTCCACCATGGGTTTTTTAGGATTCAAATAATATTTCGATTTGGTGGCTACGTGAATAGGTTCTATGCCACTCATGAATACATGTGAGCTTCCGAAGGTTTGACCTTGAGATTTATCTACCATTTGCATCTACTGAGATGGGAAAGGTTCCTTCAGCATAGTTGGCATTCATGTGCTGCCTTTCAGAAGAAAACTTACTTCAGCATGATGGGGCCAATCCTTATTGTAATGATCTTCATCACAAATAAGGAAAGGACATTTAGGCTTTCACTTTGATGAATCATCAACACACGGATCCGAGGAATCCTATTTGCAGGTACCTTGTTTAGCTTTCCCTTTCCCTAGTCCAGACAGATATTGGTTGACATCCACCTATTCCATTTGGACGACCACCATCGTTACTTACATTTTTTCAGATTTAGCACAACTTACTATTTTTAGCAGTTTTTCGGGTCCTGAACTTCCGCAGCCGTTTTGAGGCCCTAAACAATGTATTTTGGGAAAATTAGGAGCAACATGAAGGTTCCTTTGATGTTTCTCACTCAAAATTTGTATTCCTTAGATAGATATTTCTAAAGAGGTATTGAGGGCATCAAACGAAGATCATATGCCAAAGTTACGTCCCCGAGAAGTTGATGTACCAATTTACACAAACGGGGCCCATAGTTTTGGTGCTTCATCTCCTAGGGTTAGGTTTTTGGATGTTTAGGGTTTTCCATTATTTATTAACAATAAATACACCTTTGAGCCTCATTGTAACATAGTTCACAGGCATGTAGCTGCCACATATCTTCTCCAAGATAAACTAGTAGCGTCTTAGCTAGTTTATTTCCATTTTTCTATAAACAAATTTCAATTCTTTGATATTAAGGAAATGAAGTTTTATTTTCATTGCATCATTGTATTTATGGTTATATGTGTATTCTATTGCGTTCCACCATAATTTCAGATTAGTGCTATCAATGCATTCTTCTCTTTCTCTTTTTTCCTTTGCATGTCCCCAACAAGGTCAGGGTATAAGGAGTTAGGGCTCAATTTGGTTGAACCCTTGCAAGATCAGCCTCGCAAGCCCCAACGACCTCCCATGGTAGAAGAAAATAAAGACAAGGGAGCAAGAGATCGTATAAAAATATTTCTTGAGGAGGCCCTCGATAAATAGATGAACGTGATTATGGATAACTTTTCCCAGATCCTTCAACAAATGCACACCAGTGACACATCTAAATCTAGAAGACACTCTGGAGGCGCCACTCCTTTCAAGGTACAAGTGAATTTTTACACTCCTATATTTGAAGGCCAAATAGATGCAGACATCATAGATAGATGGTTTAATTTGTTGGAAGGGTATTTCTCGGTCCATGATTTCTCCAATCGAGAAAATATTATTTTTTCACTCCTCAAGACACCCCCCATGTCAAAGACTGGTGGGAAACCTATTGTGAACAAAAGGATGAGAGGGAACCCTCTTTTTTCTCGGCCACATCCACTTTGAATTCATTCTAAGATGACATCAAGGAACAATATTACCCTGTGGGAAGCTATGAGGACTACTACATCCAATGGACCACACTGCGGCAACAAATGGATCAAGATGTGCACGAACTGATGAATTTGTTACATACCCTGTGCACAAAGTTGGGTATTAAAGATTCAGAGAGAAATTTGGTGCTCAAGTACCACAATTTTTTGCATTGATATATTCAAAAGGAAATGGATTTCCTATACATTACCTCTCTTGGCACGACATATCTCTATGCCACCAAGATCGAGCAAAAATTTAAGTAGAAGAAGCGAGACTTTGGATCCTTGAATCTGAAGCCAAGGAAATACGCCCCTGAACCATAGAAAAAGGGGCAAAGCCAAAGCGGGGAAACTCAGAAAAACACCACAAATCCAAAGGAAACAGGGAAATGGCGTGAATTTCATAATAGCCCCAGTCATAGCATAAATGAGTGTCGCGCCAAATAGTCATTGGTGGCTGAAGTGAAGGCACCCGAATCAAATGCATGTTCTGATCCTCAGTCAGAACTAGAAAAGGGTGATCAAAAAGGGAAGCAGATCATCGATGCAGATCCCAGTGCCATTTTTTCCACCACCAAGTTCCAAAGGGAGGATCCCAAGGATCCAGAGGAGGGGGAGTGCCTCTTCCATACATAGATGTGGGTGAAGGGTTCTCCACTGCAATTCCTTGTCGATAGCAGAAGCCAAAATAACCTCATTTCAGTATAGGTCACAAATCGGCTCAGCCTATTGAACAGAGCACACCCACAATCATATACCATTGGGTGGGTTTACCAAGGAAGATATCTCTGCATCCACTAGCAGTGTCACCTTCCGTACACCATCAAGCCATTCACAGATGAAGTACTGTGTGATATTTCTCCTCTTCATGTGTCTGATGTATTATTGGGCCAACCATACTTGTGGAAGCAGCATGATGTGTATGAGTATAAGCCGCATTCTGTTGTTATTAATTTGGGAAATAAATTGTACAGGATATAGGAGGTAGTACCGCGTCCTTCCATCTCTTTGACTACTGTAAAACAACGCAATAAGATTGTTTCCCAGACCAGGAAATTTATTTTCATTACAATTTGCCCACACAGAAAGAAGAAGATTGTGGCCAAAACCTCGAAATAGGGCTCCCCTACACGGCAGTAAAAAATGGACAAAGTCATGGAGGAATACGAGGACATTTTCTCCTCACCCACAGAGTTTCCTCTACACTGTCAGGTCAAGCACTCCATTAATCTAACCCGAGGCGCGCCGCTACCTGATGTTTCCATACCTCATGTGGCCACACAAACAGAATCCACACCTGTACTTTCTGAGGTTGATAAAGCAACCAAATTCATTGAACGCATCCAACACATTCACCAACAGGTCCATGACATCTTCGACAAATCCAATACCAAGTACAAGTGGCACCATGATCAGAATCGGGTGCCATGACTCTTCCAAGTGAGCGAAAAAGTGGGGCTACATTTGCAGAAGGAGTGCCATGCTGGACCCCACCGTAGGCTTCTCCCGCTCCGATATGGTCCATACAACATTTTTGGGCTGAGGAAAAGGTACATTTTAACCCTATCTTTACCACAATTTGTCATTTACTTTTATACGTTTTTCCTTCATTTTAGAAATAAAGTAAAGGAAAATAATGAAAAAGTAAGGTAGAATGAAATATTGATAAAAGGTGTGTTTAATAGCATAAAAATTGTTTTTTTGTTGTCTTTATTGATAGGGAAGCGAAACAACCAAACTGCTGACTAGGATGACCAAATAACAACAGACAAGAAAAGAAAACCAAATCGTATCGGCTCCTATGAATAAGTGGAATATGTAGAGGCATGCCTACTCTTGGAGTATGTAGTTGATAGCCATGAAGCGGTAGGATCTCCTGATGGGGAGGATCCATTTCACCTTTAAGCTATAAAAGGTTGGAGGTGAAAGAGATGAGGGGAGGCAGTTCATGTATATAATTTTCCTCTAATAAATGTATTCAGACAGAATCATCAATTTCGTGCTAATGTGTTTCTCTATTGATTAATGAAGAAATTGGCATTTTCAGTATAAACAAATTTTGAGTATTTCTCGACAGAAGACTTCTAGAGGCTTCGGGCCTAATCCCTGGAACTTCTCCTGTTATTCTGTGCTATACGTTTATTTATGGAGCTTTCATTTTTAGTTATCCTTCGTGTTTCACAGCATTATCATTCAATTGGTTAATCACAGATGTGATATGTTATAATTTCATTTTCAACAGATTAGATTTATCATTAATATTATTTTATCAGGAAGTGACGCTTTTACATTCGTTAGACTAGTTTCAGCATGGTTGTTGTTAAATTCTGCATATAGTTATTTCTTGAATATTTCCATCATAAGTGTGAACATTTGGGTTGATGTTTAATTCCGAATGATGCTATTAGTTGATTGATAGATAATTCCATTGCAAAATCTAGAATAATTGATTGTTGTTCAATTCATTAGGATTGCTATTCAATTCATTAAGGTTGTTGTTCAATTCATTAAGGTAGTTGTTCAATTCATCAAAGTGTGTTGTTCAATTGCAATCTATTCTTTATTTCAATCTTGAGTGGTTATTTTTTCATAAGCTTAGAACAAGAATTTTCTCCTTTGATTGGTCTGAAGTATTTCATAGTTCACTTTCAAGTTGGTTTGATTGAACTTCGAGAATTAGATAATATTTATTACAACAATCTCGAGTAGTTAACCTCTGATGTCACTTGCATATATTTTTCTTACACTCTTGAAATAACAAGACTTTCCCTGGGTTGATAATTAATGTAAGCATTAAGTTTACCCTTAAAATAGTCAAATTTTTGACCCAACATTTTGGCGCCATTGCCGGGGAGAGTGTTTAGGAGTGATGTATTTTATTTCTTTTTCCTTTTGTTGTGAAATAATTTGGTATTGAAAAAGAGAGGTAAGAACCTGCGTACTAGCAAGAAAAAATCTTGCTCTCGAGCCCGCTTCTCAACAATTGTGCAGAGGTTAATAGGATAGGTGTTTTTGTTTCTTTTTTATGACTAGGAAGAAAAATATAGAATTAGATCAAAACCCCCCACTTAAATCAACAAAACCCAAGGGATCGATAGCCCTTGGCAGAAAAACATATATCAACAAAATCATTAAGAAGGTTGAATCCCAGGCATCCATACGACCCAAAACCATCCCTGTGCAGAGTCCTACTATAGTCCCTCACGCAGCAGCCTAACCATCTGCAGCCCACGCTGAGATTCACAACAAAACCGAAGGATCTGAATGAAGCCTTCAGACTATAGAACACTTAAGTCCTGACCCTTCGAGAGAGGAAAATTCTTGCAATTTGCAGGAAGAAGAGGGAGACACCAATAATGCAGTACATGTAAAAATTCCAAAGCCTGGATATCCTGAGATAGTAGTTGAGATAGAGACACCCAGTATCCCATATTGAGGAAGTGTTGTAAGGTCTCCTCCAAATCCACTCCCTAATTCCACTCTGTTGACAGGAAAATCTGTCCGGCCAACAGCAAAGGATATCCCTGGTAAAAAGTCCCAACTAGACTCTAAACCATTTGGAATAGGGATCCCATCTGGGGTGTGGGTCCACCTACTGCTTAATTATCCTTTCCTTGGGTCTCAATAGGACTCTATAAACCTGCGGACACACGCTTATTTATATGATACAAGACACATGATTGATGAATTAAATGAACATAAAGCACTATGCGTAGCAAGTTGAATTATAAATAATGGGGCCAAAGGAAATGATGTCAACAACATATCATTAGGGTCATGCTTGTATGCTATTCTAACCACAGAAGAAACAATTCTTTATGGCAGAATACCCTTCACTTCCTTAAATGTTTTTGGTGAAAATATAAATGTCAGTAAAAAATGTTATTAAAATTCACTGAGAAAGCAAAATAAACTTAGCACCATTAACACATATTTAGAAAACTATAATGCATAAATGATGTAATTGGAGACATAGTTTCATTAATCAAAAGATGTTAGAAACTGAAAATAGAATACTCATAGTGTTCACACATTAACCAACATGAGATCCAAAAATGGGGTTAACACATGTTTGTATTCATGCTCAAAAATGTGTAGTCCTTCTATACAATGCTCTATATCTCTTAGAGTCCCAAACAAAAGTCCTTTTACAATCTCCCAAAGGAAGTATTTATAGAACAAAACTCGCCTTTTGGGCTTCCCTGACTTTTCGTCTTCCTGGCCGTTGGGCTGCCTCGCGACTTAGGACATTTTGTGACCTGCGACCCCACTGGATTTTGTGACTTGCGACCTCGAGCAATCCGTGACCACCTCGCGACTTGGTGAAGGTCGCACAGTCGGATAGTCGCAATAGTTGAATTCTCCTTCGGATGTGTTGTTTTGCAACCTTGCGACTTCATTAGAATTTGTGACCTGCAACCTCTAACAATCTGCAACCTGTGACCCTAGACAATCTGCGACCTATGACCCTGGGCAATCTGTGACTTGTGACCCTGAGAGAATCTGCGACTTGCGACTCAGTCCATTTACGACCTGTGACCCCACTATATTTTGTGACTTGCAACCTTGAGAAATCTGTGACTGCTTTGCGACTCTATGAAGGTTGCACAGCCGGGTAGTCACAACAGTTCAAGCCTCCCTCAGATGTGTTGTTTTGCGACCTTACGACTTCATTAGATTTTGCAACCTACGACCTCTAACAATCTGCGACCTGCGACCTTGGGGAATTTGCGACCTGCGACCCTAGGAAATCTGTGACTTGTGACCTTGAGAGACTCTACGACTTGCGAATCGGTCCATTTGCGACCTAAGACCCAAGGGTTACTTACGACCTACGACCTTGTGAAATTTGTGATTTGCGACCTCGGGAAATTTGCGACCTACGACCCCACTGGATTTTGTGACTTGTGACCTCGAGCAATCTGTGACCGCCTCATGACTCGGTGAAGGTCTCACAGTTGGGTAGTCGCAACAGTTGAAGCCTCCCTCGGATGTGTTGATTTGCGACCTCGTGACTTCATTGGATTTTGCGACCTGCAACCCTGGGCAATTTGCGACCTGCGACCCTGGGAAATTTGCGACTTGCGACCTTGAGAGAATCTGCGACTTGCAACTTGTTCCATTTGCAACCTGCGACCTAGGGGTTACTTGCGGCCTACGACCTTGTGAAATTTGCGACCTGCGACCTCGGGAAATTTGTAACCTTCTTTGGGTTTCACAGCAAGATTTATTTTCCTCCATCTTTGTCTCATGAAAGTGACTAAGCACCTTTGTAGTTCTTTCAAGCTTTGAAAGGATCCACCTTGTCTACCAGAGAAGACCCTAGCTCCGGCTCTACGCACCGTCCACCTCTACCTGCAAACAACATAACATGGGTCATAAGTCTTCAAAATATTGATGCTAAAGCACATTTAGTTAGATGAAGGAATGATTTAGCAAATAATAAACTTAGACCCCTAGGTGGGTTAGTTTTCAGTTACCTTTTAGAGGATTATGCCCCTCAAATAATCTACATGAGCTTATGAGCTTAAATGAAGTACCCAAAAAAAATGCCTAATGATCCATGGTGAGAAGGCTTCTAATGAATATAATTAATGCACAGAGAAGTTTCCCATTCGAGTGTATACATGATGATCCCTCCACACATGGCGTGGCTGCAGCAAAAGAATCTTGTCATGATGGTGAGAAGGTTCAATGACTATGGGACAGGTCAAAACCTTGAGGACTAAGCAAGCAAGGGGACCCGAAATTTTATATATACCCAAAATTTTGGGTGGTGTTGTAGCGGCTACAAAAATTGGCGAACCACTCGTAGAATCCAGCATCTCTGTCAACGCCCCAACAATAGTCTGAGTCCAGGAAGTGATGCAAGGGAATATTGAACAATTTCTGAGGGTACCCTTGTATTATTTTTACCTTTTCGGATATGCCCAATCCTTGTGCCTCAGCTAGGTCTCGTTAATCAAAACGCATCAAAGTGGAAGTTCACAGATGCCAATGGTTGTTTGATGATGTAGCGAGCAGGGCAGCGAGCTTATTATATTCAGAATTTTTAAAATAAGTTTCTAGTGTTGCTTCACTTCCAGCAGGCCTGGACAGTACCCCGGTGGAGTCACTTCAAGAAATCACAAACGTTGCTCCACTGCCAGCGAGCTTGGTCAATACCTCGGTAGAGTCATTGCGTTACCTCTCTGCGCAGGAAGCCTTTCTCAATTCTTTACCCTTATTTTTTCATGTGCTTGAAGCACTTATTTTATGTGCTCGTGGCACTTATTTTTCATGGGCGGATGAGGGATCCCGAATTATTTTACAGGCAAGAGAGGTTGTTTCTTCTTTGGCAGAAACTGAAAGATATCTTGATTTGGGTTTGCCCCCATGCCAAGCCTTCACATCCCATCTACCACCCATAGGCGAAATGTGAAAAACAAATCATTAATATGTTCGAGACTGTGTTGGGTGCAGGGCTTGGGTTACGGTTATAGGCCATTCAAACACGTTAAGGTTCCCCACAAGAAATCAGATCGTATCTCCCTGGCTAATGAATTTAAACTCATCATGTTGAGAATGCAACTTCGGTGACTTGTTCTCAGAGAAGCTGCCTTTTGAGGTAACCACCGCAACCTCACGCAAACCATGGAGTTATTGTTTTAGAAATCAAGTAGAAAAGATCATCAGGATTTCGATACATGCAAAGAGGTAAAATCAATCCATCCAGATTTGAAACCATGAAAAAGAAGGCTAGTCTGGGGCCTCAAGGTTTTCAAGGCTTCGGGTTTAATGAGGGCTCACGTAGTGGTATGCAATGTACAGAAACTTTCATGACTATCTCAACAACTAGTGAGAATGATGCGAGGAAGAATGCGAAGCAACAGGTGAGGCTTCATGACGCAATGCGATGCCTGTGTGAGAAAGATCAACTAGTTACAGGTGGAGAAATAAGCAAAGCACGTGCAGTGACTATCTGAATATTATGCAGCATGCATGCAAGAATAAATGGAAAATTATAATGCATAAAACTAATGAACGTAAGAAAAGAAATCAAGCATAATTCTAAACCATAAAGAAAAACCTTAGCAAGTAAACCTAATTATTAACTTGACAAACAAAATTTTATTAGCAGATCCTAGCTAGCCTAATCCTAAAACCCTAGTTTAACCCAAGAGGCAGTCAGGTTATGTAAAATCAGCTTTCCAGTGTAGCCACTGCATTAGTTCCCACCCTACAAGAACAACAATGTTCGCAATCAAAGCCAGCATACAAAATCATGCACCAACAACAAGGCTTACCTGAAGAGAATGTGCAATAGCAAGAAGGTCATGGCTACTTACTAGATAACATGCCAGAATGGATTATGCTAGCTGAATTTCACTTTCATCTTGATACATAGAAATATGTATTTGAAACATAGAATAATTTATCAATGACACACACCCATCCACGCACAACCTTAGTTCCAACGGAAGTGGGGAAAAGCATTGCCTATTTGCAGTTCTATCCCTTGGATAGGATTCTTCAAACCAACTGGGAATCTCATCATGATTTTGAGGATGATCACTTTGGTATAATGGAAAAAATAGGTGTGAGCCAGGCGAATTTGAGATGCTTGCAAATCCATTTGCAGAAACCCTAATTTCGAAAATCCTAGTTCAAAGTTGTTCCAAGGTTTCACGAAGGATGTGAGGATCCGAATTAACTGTCAGTGCAGGCTGAAATGCCTCACCGTCCTGGACCAACTCTGGGCCTTCAAGTAGGGGGCTTCCAAACTTTGATGGGTTCGTGAGATCAACTGGAAAATGATGTGATCATCAATTGTAGTGATTGGAAAAATGTCAGTGGGCTTTATATCAATTCGGCCAAATTTTTGCGTGCTGACAGACTACCAATACAATGTGCCAGATTCTTTAGATTTCCCAGGATGGGGTGAATTGACCGGAAGATTTTCAGGCAGGGGAGAGGTTTTCCAAACATCACATGCTTGCGCCTGCATGCAATTGGTACTGGTTGGGCAACAACCAAAAAGATTAGAGACAACATATGGTATTTTCCTCCCAGTGAATAAATTAGGGTAAATCGGTTGTTGCATATCAACTATTAGGGGATAGCACAATGGGCCCAGATCACTTGAATGGTAGGCTTGCCCAGATGAGTTGACATCTGACGCGGTTATGCTGAGAGGCGAGTGATACAAGGGAACCTTCATTTCAGAAACCCTAATTCGAGGTACCCTAGTTGGACTTGTTTGAGGGGTCTCATCAGGATCGTGAGAACTTGAGGTAACAACTAGCAAAAGCTAAATTGCTTCGATTTTCAGATGGGTCCTTGAATCTTCACAAATTGGATCATCAAATTTCGGAGGCTTCATATGGTCTACAAATAGATTCGAATGACAGTCCTCAGAGGCATGACTGAATATGTTTTCAAATAAGCAGTGATCACTGGAGCGATCGATTTGATCAGGTTGGGTACCTGGCATGTTAGGCTCCCTAGGAGTTAACAATTGGGATGGATCAATAAAAGCGACATCTTGAGGTTGCCAAGACAGGGAGTCACTCCTATGGCTATTTAAATATTTCGGATGAAAAATATCAGATCTATGAGATTCATCAATTTTGTGACGTGATTGTGAAACACCCCCCACGTGCTTTTGATTGTCGCCAATACCAGTACAAGAAAATTTTGAATGACTTGAAGAAATTACTGGTGTGGCAGGCTCATGAAACAAATCAGAGAATAATGGATGAAACAATTCAGATGTGGGGGTATCGACCATGCAAGGACTTTCATCTCGCACATCGGTGTCATCCGGAGTGAACAATGGTCTTGCATGCCTAGGACGGTCCAATGATTTTGTAAAGTCAACTTTATCCGGGACAAGAGTCAATTTATTATTAGCATGTGAATAAGATTTAGGACTATGTCCAGGGAGACATTCAGTGGACTCGAGATGGGTTTCATGAACCAGGAGAGATAATGGGCCACTATGGTTTTCAAGCTCTGATTCGACACAGTGCGTGAAAGATTTAGAGGTGGCACAACATGTTTTATCTTCTTGCACACATCTATCATTTCTCAGAAATTTCGAGGTCACAACTCCACTACACGGAAATTCAGGAGGATGAACGAGAATATCACAAATAGTAATACTCTCCTTGGAGGCCTGAATGTGGTCTGGACTTGGGGAGATGGACAAGGAAACATTAGGGACGAATTTTGAGTAGCTAGCAACTTGCGGGTGGTCATAGGGAACACTAGGATCAGTCTGGGTTGCTAATTGAAATTTTTCAAGAGAAACGAGAATAACATACCTGAACTGTTCACTTAAAAATTTCCAATCAACATCTTTTTCAGGGAACTCAAAAAAATAATGAACAAATCTGATAGAGAATTCATCTAGAGGTTTCTGAGGTTCCATTCTGATGTCATTTAACTTTGTTAACACATTCTAAAAATCGTACCTATGAAAAGCTTGTTGTAATTCACCGGCGAGCTACTCGTACGAATGGATAGAAGCTTCCAGAAACGTGCAGCACCATTGCTTAACACGACCTTCGAGAGTGAGGGAGAAAAGCATACAATTCAACCCTTCATTTTCAATTTCGTAGCACGCAAAAAAGTCACAAAAATCTAAAAGGTGTTTGGTTATGGAAACTCCATTTTCACCATCGAATTTTAACAGGGACAAGTGATACATAAGTTCATCGGGGATTGAGCATCGAGGCTCATAAAAATCCGAAAAACATCTCGGGAGAATGATTTGGGGATGAGCCATTACAGATATGATATTAAATGTAGGCTCTAAGGGCTCATCTTGTCATCAGGCCCTCCTTCTAGCGCCAATTCTGTTGACGGGAAAATATTTCCAGCCAACAGCAGGGGATCTCCCTGGTAAAAAGTCCCACCTAGAATCTAAACCATTTGGAATAGGGATCTCATCCAGGGTGTGGGTCTATCTACTGCTTAATTATCCTTTCCTTGGGTCTCAGTAGGACTCTATAAACCTGTAGACACACGCTTATTCGGATGATACAAGACACATGATTGATGAATTAAATGAACATACAACACTATGCGTAGCAAGCTGAATTATAAAGCATGGGGCCAAAGGAAATCTTGTCAACAACATATCATTAGGGTCATGCTTGTACACTATTCTAACCACAGAAGAAAAAATTCTTTATGGCAGAATACCCTACACTTCCTTAAATGTTTTTGGTGAAAATATAAATGTCAGTAAACAAATTTATTAACATTCATTGAGAAAGAGAAATAAACTTAGCACCATTAACACATATTTAGAAAACTATAATGCATAAATGATGTAATTGGAGACACAGTTTCATTAATCAAAAGATGTTAGAAAATGAAATAGAATACTCATAGTGTTCACACATTGACCAACATCAGATTCAAAAGTGGGGTTAACACATGCTTGTATTCATGCTCAAAAATGTGTATTCCTTCTATACAATGCTCTATATCTCTTTGAGTCCCAAAAAAAAGTCCTTTTACAATCTCCTGAACGAAGTATTTATAGAACAAAACTCGCCTTTTGGGATTCCCTGACTTTTCGTCTTCCTGACCGTTGGGTTGCCTCGTGACTTAGGAGATTTTGTGACCTACGACCTCAGCCACTATTGCGACCTGCGACCCTACTAGATTTTGCGACTTACGACCTCGAGCAATCCATGACCGCCTCGTGACTTAGTGAAGGTTGCACAGTCGGGTAGTCACAATAGTTGAAGCCTCCTTCGGATGTGTTGTTTTGCGACCTTGCGACTTCATTAGATTTTGCGACCTGCGACCCTGGGAAATCTGCGACCTGCGACCCTGGGAAATCTGCGACTTGTGACCCTGAGAGAATCTGCAACTTGCGACTCGATCCATTTGTGACATGCGACCCCACTAGATTTTACGACTTATGACCTCGAGCAATTTGTGACCACCTCGCGACTTTGTGAAGGTCGCACAGCCGGGTAGTCACAACAATTGAAGCCTCCCTCGGATGTGTTGTTTTGCGACCTTGCAACTTCATTAGATTTTGTGACCTGCGACCTCTAACAATTTGCGACCTGCAACCTCGGGGAATTTGCGACCTGCGACCTTGGGAAATCTAGGACTTGCAACCCTAGGAGACTCTGTGACTTACAACTCGGTCCATTTGCAACCTCCGACCCAGGGGTTACTTGCGGCCTGCGACCTTGTGAAATTTGTGATATGCGACCTCAGGCAATATGCGACCTGCGACCCCACTAGATTTTACGACTTGCGACCTCGAGAAATCTGTGAGTGCCTCGTGACTTGGTGAAGGTCACACAGTTGGGTAGTCGCAACAGTTGAAGCCTCCCTTGAATGTGTTGTTTTGCGACCTTGCGACTTCATTGGATTTTGCGACTTGCAACCTATAACAATCTGCGAGCTGTGACCTTTGGGAATTTTAGACCTGCGACCCTAGGCAATCTGTGACCTGCAACCCTGGGCAATCTGTGACCTGTGACCCTAGGCAAACTACGACTTGCGACCCTGAGAGAATCTGCGACTTGCGACTTGGTCCATTTGTGACCTGCGACCCAGGGGTTACTTGCGTCCTGCGACCTTGTGAAATTTTCGACCTATGACCTCAGGAAATTTGCGACTTTGTCTGGGTTTCGCAGCAAGATTTCTTTTCCTCCATCTCTATCTCATGAAAGTGACTAAGCACCTTTGTATTTATTTCAAGCTTTGAAAGGATCCACCTTTTCTACCAGATAAGACCCTAGCTCCAGCTCTGCGCACCAACCACCTCTACCTACAAACAACATAGCATGGGTCATAAGTCTTCAAAATGTTGATTCTAAAGAACATTTAGTTAGCTGAAGGAATGATTTAGAAAATAATAAACTTAGACCCCTAGGTGGGTTAGTTTGCCGTTACCTTTTAGAGGATGATTCCCCTCAAATAATCTACATGAGCTTATGAGCTTAAATGAAGTACCCAAACAAAATTCCTAATGATCCATGGTGAGAGGGCTTCTAACAAATATACTTAATGCATAGAGAAGTTTCCCATTCGAGTGTATGCATGATGATCCCTCCACACATGGCGTGGCTACGGAGAAATAATATTGTCATGATGGTGAGAAGGTTCAATGACTATGGGTCGGGTCAAAACCCTGAGGGATAAGCAAGCAGGGGGACCTGAAATTTTAGATATACCCAAAATTTTGGGTGGTGTTGTAGAAGCTACAAACACTCCAATTATCATCCCAGATCAAGAAATCCCTGAAGATTATTGGCACATCTCTGATCATATGGCACAGAACCAAAACCAGAGACAGACATCAAAATTTGAGTATCCCATTTTTGATCCGGCCGCAAATTCCCATATGAAATCTATTCTGTTACAAAAAATCCCCACCTTCCATGGGTTGACCTTGGAAGATCTAGATGCATTTTTATTTTTATTTGATGTCTTATGTAGGGGATATAACTACACCACTGACCCTCAGAAACTTAAACTATTTCCCTCTACGTTGAACGGGGCAGCACTATGTTGGTTTATGGGGCTTGGTGGAGGAACCATTAATAGTTGGGATCAAATTAAAAACGATTTTCTTAACAATTATCAAGATTATTGTCGGACTCGAGAACTAAAATACGAAATTTGCAATATGTCTGCAAAAGACGATGATACATTAGAAGAATATGTTGAATGATTTCAGTATAATTTGCAAAGATTTCCATATGCTGCACTCTCTAATTATATTTTGAAAGCAACAATGATTAAAAGAATGAAAGAAGAATGGGTAGAGACACTTAATATAATGGGAAAATGGGACATCTAACAAGAATAATATGATGATATTATTGCATTGTGCATCAGGTGCTCTCCAGGTAGTACGCGAAGTAGAAAAATTGGATAGGATTTAGTTACGAGGAATTATAAACAGTCAAGTGGCAGCATGACCAAAGAAGAATTCAGAAATATTTTATAATATTCTAAAACCAATATCCTAGGTACCATCAAAACATAGCTAGATGCCCTACAAGACAAGTAGAAGCAAGCTTTAGCAAAACATAACTTGGACTGTCCATTAGACATGGTCCAAACATGTGCTATTTTTACCAAGGACGATACCACTGACCATTTCCCTTCACTCCCAGGGTTGAAATCATTTTTTAAAGAGGCTGAAGAGGAAACAGAACCAGTGTATCTAATGAATCAACGTCAGCAGTGGCAAGCACAACTAGGTATGCCACAAGACCCATCTTAGTTCTTTTCTCCTCCACAATTTAATCAACAGAACCCTGGAACAGCATTGTAGGGCCAATCACCTTTTTCTGTTTGGCCATCCCAATAATTTTCCATGCCTCCTTGGCCAACACAATCCCCTTCATGTAATATTTGGTTAATTTTTCCTTTTTCTCCCCTTTACTGGCAAAATAATCGATATCAGTCCCAATGGCCTACCTCCACTTCATAGAATACAAATTGGTCTCAAAACTGGCAGCAACCCCTGGGAATGACCAATTTACCTACGGGAACAAGGGCTCGGAATCAACCAACATTACCATCTCCATACCTAGTCCAACGCAATCTGTAGCCTATTTTTCATCCTCAACTGCCAGCTCAACCCAATCCTACTCCTAAAAACAGACCGGTTTAGCTCATCCAAATTATCGAGAACCCAAACCCTGAAACTAAACAGAATAAATGAAATGAACTTAGGCTAAGACCAGGACGTGTTATTTCACCTGAAGAAGATACAGCCCTGCCACAACTTGAGTCTGAAATTCCAACAATACCTAAACAATTAACTGTGACAGAAACATATATAGAGAAGGGGAGGGACACGGTTGACCAATAAGATCTTGAAAACCCTATTATTTCCTCTCCTCCACTCCCTAAGAGATTAACACTACCTAAACCAACAGTCTCTTCATATTTTTATCTCCTAGGGGTATTTTGATCTCCTAGGGGAATTAAAAAATGTTTTTATTAAAATTCCTCTCCTACAGGTTATACAATACATTCCTATCTATGCCAAAATAATTAAAGAATTGTGCGGAAAAAAAAAACAAGCGAGGAAATCAAAGACTGTACCAACTGTTCATGTAGTGGGAGCATTGTTAGACTTACTCTTGGGTAAAGAAACACCAATACAATACGAGGATCCAGGAAACCCCATAATCAGAGTACAGATCTCTGACCACTCCTTTTCAAACACATTATTTGATTTGGGGCGGCCATTAACATATTAACTACAAAAACCTGCGAAAATTTATGTATAACATCCTTAGAACCCACATCTAACTTGTTGTAACTTGCTGACAGATCTGTTATCAAACCAGGAAGTACATTACAGGACATCCTGGTTTCTATTGGCTGATGGGAGAAACCGACAAACCTTTTATTTATTAACCCAAAAAGTAGGTTAGATGAACATCCCTTGATATTGGGATGACCTTGGTTAGTGACGGTTGATGCTTACATAGGTTGTCGAACAAGCAATATGACTATTGCTAGAGGAGATTCCATAAATAATATTTCCATATACCCCCTGCCAAACCAAGTCTTCCCACTGTAAATATTCACAAACAACCACATACATACTGGGAACAAAACATTCGTTCACCACTGACAATATTTGAAGCACTTGAATTCAAATATCATACTGAAGATGATGTAATCAATAAATTCATGAACCAACCATCTACTTTAGGAAATTTAAAGTGCCAAATGTTAAAAATAGTTCTTGATAATGAAGAGCAGGAGGACCCCTTAGCAGACATTGATGACCAGCACATACCCACGATTTCTATTCACAATAGCATGCCAATTAAAATTGAGCCAAGAAAATTTTTAAATATCAATGGAAGTCTGGATAGTTACCAGCAGCAAAAGCTCATTAAAATTTTACAAAAATATAAGGGATCCTTTGCTTGGGACTACCCAGACATGAAAGGTATAGATCCTCAACTATGCACACATCACATTTATACTGAAAAGATGCTCGGCCTATTCAGCAGCCTCAACAGAGGTTAAACCTTCATCTGAAAGACATTGTAAAATATGAATTACAAATGTTGTTATATGTAAACTTCATTTATCCTATTTTAGACAGCAAATGGGTCTCTCCATTAGTATTCGTTACTAAAAATAATGGTAAGTGATGAATATGTGTGGATTACAGAGAACTTAATAAAACAACACAAAAATACCACTTCCCCCTCCATTTATTGATCAGGTCTTGATACATTGGCAAGAAAACAGTTCTTCTCTTTTCTTGATGGTTTCAGTGGTTACAATCAAATCCTGAGGACCAAGATAAAATGACCTTTACCTGCCCCTGGGGTAAATTCGCCTATAGGGTGTTGTCGTTCGAAATATGCAATGCCCCAGCAACATTTCAAAGGGCTATACTCAACATTTTTTCTGATTTAATAAATGAAGGGCTCGAGGTTTACATGGACGACTTTACTCCATATGGAGATGACTTTGATCAAGCACTGTAAACACTAAAAAAAGTATTGGAACGATGTATTGCTACTATATTGTGTTTGAGCAACAAAAAGTGTCACATCATGATGACCGAAGGAGTGATCCTAGGACACTACATCTCTGTAGGTGGAATACAGGTAGATCCGACAAAGGTAGAGGTAATTATTTTATTAGCCACACCTTGTACCCAGATAGAGGTACGTAGTTTCCTTGGATATGCAGGGTACTACTGTATGTTTCTAAATAATTTATCAAAAATTGTTGCACCCTTGTATGCATTAACTGGAAATGTTGAATTCCATTAGGCTAACAAATGTGACACTACTTTTTTAGATTTGAAGAAACTGGTCTCGACTGCACCAGTCTTACGTGGCCCCAATTGGGAGATTCCTTTTCACATTTCCTTAGATGCATCCAATACAGCGATAGGGATGGTTCTCGATCAAGAATAGGACAAGAAGCCCTACTCTATTTACTATATCAGCAAGAATCTCACTCCGCTGAATTAAACTATACAGTGACCGAAAAGGAGTTCTTGGTTTTCATTTATACTATTAATAAATTGAGACATTATATAACTAGCTATCAAGTATTCCTATATACCGATCACTCTGCCATTAGATATTTATCTAATAAACCTATTGCAAATGGAAGAGTGAATCGTTTGTTGTTGCTTTCACGGGAGTTTTATATAACTATCAAGGACCATCCAAGAAAGGAGAATGTAGTTGTAGATTTTTTGTCTAGAGTTCCAAAGTCAAATGACCCACTAGCAGTGGATGATCAGTTCCCTGATGAGAATTTGTTCGCTATAGAAGAAAAAACTCCATGGTACGGAGATGTAGCGAATTATCTGGTAGTAGGAAAGCTACCAAGACACTTGGCAACAAAGGAACAAAATTTGATTGTTCAGTGCAATGCTATATTCTCCTAGATAGGTGGATATATTTTCCAAACAGGAGCTGATATGCATATATGCAGATGCATCCGAGAAGACGAGATTTATGACATCCTAAGGGCCTGTCATGATGAACCATGTGGCGATCATTTTGCAGATCGCAGGATGGGGCACAAAGTATTACAAATGGGCTACTATTGGCCTACAATTTTTAAATATGCCAAGAAATATGTCCAAGCCTGCGACAGGTGCCAAAGAATGGGTCGCCCTGGAAAATTTGACGAGATGTCATTGCAGCCACAGTTGGTAGTAGAACCTTTCAAACCGTGGGCACTGGAATTTTTTGGGCCATTCAACCCACCATCGAAATTGAAGACCTACATACCAGTTTCCACATATTACGTGACGAAGTGGGTATAAATAGTGGCTTTGTCGAGAGCTACAAAAGAATGTGTGATCATTTTTATTTTTGAGCTATTTGTGCAGTATGGCTTACCTAGGGAAGTGATAACTGATGGAGGGGCACATTTTGTGGGAAATAAAATCATGGCCACTCTAAAGAACAACCATGTAACCCATAGAGTCACCTCTCCCTACCACCCATAGGCGAACGGGCAGGTCGAAAGCACCAATAAAATCCTTGAGGCAATTCTCACTAAAACAGTCTCAACACATTGTCGGGATTGGGCTACTAGACTATTAGAGGCCTTATGGACGTATCGCACAACGTGGAGAAACACCATTGGATAATATCCGTACCATATAGTATTTTTAAGGGAACCAATTTTTACTATTGAATTTGATATAAATACTCTAAGAACAACCTAGGAAGTGGGGTTGGATTTGATAGAGGACCAAGTTAGAAGAATTCAATAAATAAATGAATTGGATGAAGCACAACTGCTTTCTCTACAATGCACTGATTATTCAACAACAATGATCTAAGTGGAAATATAACCTCATCAAAAAGAAGACATTCCAGAAAGGAGACTGGGCACTCCTCTACGACTCTAGATTCCAAGACTTCCCGAGTAAATTACAAACAAGGTGGCTTGAGTCATACGAAATTAAAGAAGTGCACAGCAATGGTATCATTACCTTGAACACCATAGATGGATCTGGCTCCACCTTTCGAGTCAATGCGCACCAGGTGTGCCTCTATCATAAACCACTTACGAAAGAGTCTTTCTGCCACCAGGTGTGTGACGACCCCACCATCCAAATTTAGCTGCAAGGGATGATGGCCCGACAGTTTTAAAATCATAAAAAATTGTTATTTCCTCTTGTAAATATTGTATATATGTTTCCTGCAATTTATAGTTCTTCTCATTATTGTACATAAGAATTCCATCTCTTTTTTATTATTTTGATGCTCACAACTGCATTCTTTTTCTCTTTTTTCTTCTTTATTTTGTGTTTTTTACTGTTCAATCCATTAAGAAGTTACTGTTCAATCAAATTGAACAGCTATCTTTAAATTCAAATGAACGACTGTCTTTTTAGTGTGTTTATTTATGTTGTTCAAACCATTAAACAGTTGATGTTCAATCGAATTGAATAGTTGTTGTTCAATTGAATTGAACAGTTGTCGTTCAATTCAAATGAACGTATGTTTTTTTGTTGCATGATTTGACTTTTGTTATTCAAATCCAATGAAAATTTTTTGTTCAATTTCATTGAACAGCTGTCGCACAATCCAATTGAACGACTGATTTATTTTCTATCATGTTTTTTTTTCTTTTCTTTCTCTTTTTTTTGTTTCGTTTAAAATAGAATTTTTTTGTCTTTTGATGATTTCTTTTCGAATATCCACTCTTCCTTTACACATCCTCACCATAAAAACCATTTTAAGAAAAGGAATTGGCACCTAAAGAGGAGAAAAGCAGTGACATTACTAATGTTATTATCTTTTGAAATTTTGATGGAAATCTCTACTTCGGAGGCTGACATGGTTTATCTGTATAATGACGGGATGGATATCTCTTGTTTAGACATATTATTACACAATTCATTTTCGTAGTCTTATGTTGGTATATCTTTTTACACTCTCAAGTAGTAATTCTCTTTTACATGAGGATATATGAATAAGAGTATTAATTGTATTGGCATTCTTTTTACTTCTTACACCATCCCTAACTCTTAAGGAGTTAATGAGCCTCCCTCCATTTATAATAAAAAATAAAATATTGTGTCTCAATGAAAAAAAAAATTAAGAAGAGAGAATTGGGGATCTCATCACGAGCCAACCTACCATTCTTGGGTGTCGAGCCTGATTATCTTGTTTACTTTGTATCACAACATTGGACCCTTGTACCTTAAAATAGGTGGCAACACCGCCCGTAATTAATCGCTGTCGTGGGGGGTCAAGGGCGTAGGCTGCCTGGAGCCCCTGAGGACCGAGGCAGAGCGCCCCCAAAACTAAAAAAAGATGTAAAATTTCCTTGTAAAAGTATAGTAGTTTCTATTCAATTTGGATCGTTCATAGGCGGATGATCTAACGGTAGAAGTTATGTTTATATTAGGGTTTTTTGCCCTAGAAGGCAACCCCTCGCTTTTATGAGGGTATTGTATTGCGGCTGTGTATTGTGTGTGTATTCTCGGAGCGAGAAACATAGAGGGAGACTGTGAGAGAGAATAGAGGATATTACAGCGGATCTGCTATAGGTTGTGTCTCTTCTTTTTTTGCTGGATAATAGAAAGGAAGGACTGGCTGTTCGGGGTGGACGTAGCCCAAACTGGGTGAACCACTTATATCTATGTCTCTCTGGTTTTATGTGTTTTGTGTGCTTGTATTTTCCGCATATTTTATGTGTTGCATTGTTCCATAATATATAATTTTCTAACAACCATAATCATAAGGGTTTAAAAGGTGACATTCCCACAATGGCCAACACACCAGGGTAATGACCTTCTTGATAGCTAAAACTTCTTGAAGGACAGGAGGTCTCATCACGAGCCGGCCTGATCACTCTGTTAAAATTCCCGTGAATGGCACTATGACTATCTGGCCACCACACCAGCACAGTGGTCTCTCCATAAAACAAGAAAAATGTCTACTTTTAAAAAATAAAATATTATGTCTATGTGAAAACTTTTTTAAGAAGAGAGAATAGGGGGTCTCATCATGAGCCAATCTACCATGATCATGAGTGTTTAATAGGTGACATTCCCATAATGGCCAACACACCAAGGTAGTGACCATATCGAAGGACAGGAGATCGCATCACGAGCCAGCCTGATTAGTCTATTAAAATCCCCGTGAATGGCAGTATGACTATCTGGCCACCACACCAGCATAGTGGTCTCTCCATAAAACAAGAAAAATGTGTACTTTTAAATAGAGGATTCTGGCTCATTTTCGAGTTAAAATAGAAATCCTGTCGAGGCTATGGACACCTGTTGGTAGCAGTGGCTCTGCTTGTGGTATTGAATTATTTTTCTAACAATAGCTAATTACTTTTATATGCCCTATTTCCTATTGATCAATTCTTGAAAATAAATGCACTACTTGAATAAATGTTATTACTACTTACCCATATAATTAAATATGATTAAATTATCTTTTCATGTTGAATTAAGGGATGACAACATCAGTCATAATCTGTCACCTGTCATGCTTCCATCATACTATGCCATCAAAATAGGACATCATTTTCATAATAATTGCTACTCTATTTTTCTCCCCTTCTTTGGTCATTTCCACCTGATGTACATTTGTGATGATTACCAACTTCTGACCTTTACTTCATGTGAATTCATGATTATTACCACCTTTCCTCTTTTCTTTATATTTAAGGTTGTGGACGCCCTTCTCTCATTAGAGGGGGTACGAATATTCATAATGAATAAGCATGTGAATTAACCATGTGAATCCCTTCGAATATGCTGACTAGACGAAAGAATCAGTGCATTTACGTCATGAAGTAACATTTTTAATAAATTTTATAAAATCCACATGTAGTGTTTATGTTTTTTTAACTAACAGAGATGAAAGAAACGCATGTAGAAGGGTGAAGAAACCAGTTCTGAAAACACAGTAGCGATGGGTGGAATTTCTCTCCGTAATTAACCCACAAATTTTCAAGCCTCAGAATAAACTTGCATCATTCTCCAAAAAGCTGGCTGGATTCCATATATACAAACACTACAAGGGCTTAATACAGAGACAGTAGTTGAATTCTTTCAAAACCTGTGGGAAGGGCATACCATAGTCAAAGGAAGAATCATACCAGTTTCCAAAGAAATCATCACTGAGGTCTCCGAACTTCCAATAGAAGGAGAAATATGGAATGATAAACATGTCCTTCTACAAGAATCAATTTCAGTGTACTAGTACCCAAGTGAGCCACTGGAACGAAAAGTGAAAGGTATTAATCTTGCATCCTTGCAGCAGCCTTGGCAAGAATTGGCAGTCTTCATTCAAATATATATCACATGTGATGGATGCCAGGATGTGGTAAAGTCCCGTCAACTTAAACTTTTAGTTGTTCTCAAGCGAAAAATTTCAGTTAATTTTTCCTTTTTCCTAAACTCTGTATTGCATGATACTGTTGTTCAGATTAGAAGAGCTAAAAAACCTCAAGAAGTTGTCAATCACCATGGCTTGATTAAATTGATTATCATTCATGAGTTAAAAAAACATTAGTTAACATGAGATAGCTTTGTTAATCCTACTCTACCTGCCCCTGAAGAAAACCTCGACATAGCAGAAATCGATCTCCCTAGAATAGCCATACCCAGGAGAGCAAGAGGGAAGATAACCAATGTTTTAACCGCAGAACCAGGAAAATGGAGACAGTCTGAATGGTTACAACTACGACAAAACACCTATTTATTTCCATATGAGGTGGGGCCATCCCATACATCACCTCTAAACCCTAAAAATATTTCTTTACAAGACTACAAGGAGGAAATGGCTCAAGTACTAGAGAAAATGAGAACATCTCGCGAAATTGGGAACCCATATGAACAATCCAAGGAACAGAGGGACCATTTGAACCAGTCTGCCTTTGCTAACAGCTCTATCCATACTGAAATCCTACCTCCCCATGATGAATTGCAGAATTTGAGGGTTTTATCCCCCTCTGATAATGAATGGGTGAGTATGGAAGACCAAATAGAGAGAATATCTGAGTCTAGAAACCAGTCAGGGGATATTTTTCTATTTGAATGAGACACAAGTATTGAGACAGTTCCCCTGACGCCTAAAGAAAATATTATCCCACCCAATCAGGACATCAATGCTGAAAGAACCTCTTGGATGCCTGAAGAAAACATCATTTCTAATAACCTTATAATTTTCACAACCGTTCCTGAACCCGAAGCCACTACTACTCCTTCTCTTGCCAAAACCCTGCCAAAAGAAAAATCACCTGAGATTAAGTTAAGAAAAATTATCACGAAATGTAGGAAATTGAGAAAAATGGTAAAACCGTTAAGGAAATGGTTGGAAGAAGAAGACAAGGCTTGGAAGCCTAAGAAGGAATTAGCTACCATGGGAACCCAAACATATTTGTTACCCAAATGGTAGATACTGCTGAAGTTTTTGTATAGACTGATTTAATAGATATTGTTGAAGTTCCTGTACAGAATAATTTAATAGACAATGTTAAAACCTCTGTACAAGAAGTTTTGATACACAATGCTGAAGTCTCTGTGTTGACTGATTTGATACTTACAAGGGAAAAGGAGACTCAAATAGAGGTAACACCTAGTTACACTCCTTTGATATAAAAAGCTGCCAATCAAAAGCTTTGTGATGAATTAACTCAAGTTCAACATGAATTGGCCCAGTATAAGAAGGAAGTTGTACCCTGACAGGAACATTAGGCACTACTAAAATGATTCAAATACCTTTCTGCAACTAAAGACGAAACCTTTGCCCAACTTAGGGAAGAAAGGGAAAAAGTGAAGAAGGCACAGGATCAACTGGAACAGGCTACGAAACAAACCAGTGTTGTTTGTTCTCTTTACTCAGATGTATTGACTTGAAGGACACTAGACACTAATTATGCCTTATTTTTAGTAGAAAGATATTTTTTGCTAAAAATCAAAACTGTCAGAGCAGGGAAACCCACTACCTTCAAAACCATTGAAGAGTTTGTCCAATGTTATAACGATCAGGATGAACAAACCTAACACATTTTGTGTGAATTGTATTTTCACAATTTCTTTCTAGAAGATGATAGAGATAGTAACCCCATTCCCTTCATAGGGGACGTTCATTTCCAATATTTTCTGTCCTTTGCCAAAAATCAGACTAGATGGTCTAAGGCCTACAATACCTTTCAAAAAATAGAACATGGCTTAGATCTATGGTTCAGAGGGGAACCTACCAAACCTCTATACTTGTTTACTAAACATAAGAAGTTTACGCAACGGAAAGGAGTGATGGCGAAATTGGGACCCTTTGACAAGGATATTGTGTAGAATGGGCGGGCATACTTCCAAGATATTCAGGAAGAAGCATTATCAGCAACCAAACAAAGATGGCAAGCCTCTACAAATAATGTTAAGAATAGAGAGCCATTTAGGTATAGGAACTTTAAAGGTGTTGCTTCCCATTTTCTTTTGTACATCAACCTAATTTTGAAAATGGGTCCTACATGGATAGGGTGCAGATACAGATGCACCATCATATGATACCCTCCTAAAGACTATCATCATTAATATGAGTTACCAGAGGGGCACACAAATTCAGCATTTGCAAAGGTAAAACAGAAACATGGTTTTAGACTTTACAAGGAAGAAGTATATCTTGCATATTATTTAACCCAACTACACCTCAACTATATGTTTGCACGAGGACTTGCAAAAAGGTAAGCAGGGGAGTATGTTGGGCCGCGGAAAAGGTACATTTTACCCTTATCTTTACCACAATTTGTCATTTACTTTTATATGTTTTTCCTTCATTTTAGCAATAAATTAAGGGAAAATAATGCAAAATTAAGGTAGAATGAATTATTGATAAAATGTGTGTTTAATAACATAAAAATGGATTTGTTGCTGTCTTTATTGATAGGGAAGCGAAACAACCAAACTGCTGACCAGGATGACCAAATAACAGTAGACAAGAAAAGAAAAAGGAATCATATCGGCTCCTATGAATAAGTGGAAGATGTAGAGGCATGCCTACTCTTGGAGTATTCAGTTGATAGCCACGAAGAGACACGATATCCTGGTGGGGAGGATCTGTTACTCTGTTTTATTCCACCTTCAAATCTATAAAAGGCTGGAGGTGAAAGAGACAGGGGAGAAAGTTCATGTATATAACTTTCCTGTAATAAACGTATTCATACAGAATCGTCAATTTCATGCTCATGTATTTCTCTATTGATTAATGAAGAAATTGGCGTTTTCAGTATAAACAACTTTTGAGTATTTCTCGGCAGAAGACTTCTAGAGGCTTTAGGCCCAGCCCCTGGAAGTTCTCCTGCTATTCTGTGCTATACGTTTATTAACGGATTTTGCATTTTTAGTTATCCTTTGTGTTTCATAGCATTGTCATTCAATTGGTTAATTGCAGGCGTGATATTTTATAACTTCCTTAATTTTCAACAGATTATATTTATCATTAATATTCCAAGAAATGACGCTTTTACATTCGTTAGACTAGTTTCAGCATGGTTTTTGTTCAATTCTGCATACAATTATTTATTGAATCTTTCCATCACAAGTGTGAACGTTTGGGTTGATGTTTAATCTTGATTGATGCTATTAGTTGATTGATAGAGAATTCCATTGCAAAATCTAGAATAATTGATTGATGTTCAATTCATTAGAATGGTTATCTAATTCATTAAGGTTGTTGTTCAATTCATTAAGGTAGCTTTTCAATTCATCAAAGTGTGTTGTTCAATTGCAATCTATTCTTCATTTCAGGATTGAGTGGTTATTTAGGCATAAGATTAGAACAAGAATTTTCTCCTTTGATTGGTCTGAAATATTTCATAGTTCACTTTCAAGTTGGTTTGATTGAACTTCAAGAATTATGGTTATTTATGGTTATTTTCAGATCATTACCCTTATATTTACCTTTCAAGGATTTATCTGTTGTGGTAGAAAGAACAACATTTACCTCTGAGGTTTTACCAGGATTATTTTGGTTGTTTGCAATATCAGTGGTTGCAACAATTGGAGTAGACTTGGATTTTGTACATTTGTCACTACTATACAGTTGAACCACGGATCCAATAACACCATCAATGGGTGTTGAATTTGCAGGCCTAAAAGACGCATGATCAGTTGAAGGTCGTTTGGCATCGGTTATCAATTCATATAACATGCTAGATTCTGAATAGACTAAATCCAAATATTGGGAACAAGTGATGGCTTGTTCTTCAGTCACAAAGTCACCCATGGCTATGTCTTTAGCGATAGGAGGGATGAATGATTTGGTAAACCATTCAGTCAAAATTTGATCCAGGATATCAAATTTGATGAAACGACATTCGTGTCTCCATTCATGGATATGATCAGAGATATGAGTGGAGGTCATCTTCTACAATGATGTTAAGAGATGGGTTCCAATCTCATACTAGACAGGAAATTGGAAATGAGTGAGGAAATCCATGTCCAGAGAATTGAAATCTTGGAAAGCACCTTGAGGGAGCTTGATGTACCACTTAGCGGCAACGCTCGTCAAAGTGCGCTAGAAAAGACACAATCAAATTGAATCATCGATCGAAGAGTTAGAGGAACACCAAAGGTGGTAAGTCATAACATGCATTTTAGGGTGTTCTCCAGACCTTAATTCAAAATTGGGACAATCGCCAGGTATTTTTGTTGGTATTAGAGGCCAATACAGCAAGTGTAGTATTGGGTCATTTGTGAGCCGTGACGCATCTAACAATTCCAACATTGCCAAAAACAAAATTTGAGGATTATATGGGGTATAGGGTCTCTGGTATGCACCAAATTGGGTATTTCAACCGTGTTGAAATTGGTTTTTCCTCAACTTGGGTGGGTTTTTACCATAAGTAGGTTGATAAGGACCAAATTTCCCACACTACTGTTGGAAGGGTGTTTGTTGGGAAGGCCCTTGGTGCGACCATGACTACTGAGAAGGTCCTTTCTGTAGTTGTTCGTAATGTCCCTGCTGCAGTTGCTGATAAGGTCCCTGCTGCAACTGATGGTAAGGTCCCTGTTATAGTTGTTGGTATGGTCCCTACTATAGTTGTTGGTACAGTCCCTATTGTAACTTAGGGTAAGGTCCATGTTGCCGTTGTTGGTACGGCCCCTGTTGTAACTGTTGGTAAGGCCCTTTTTGGGATTGTTGGTAATGGTTACCAGGTATGAGAGGATATGTTCGAGATTTCCCCAATGAAAGATCAAGACCATACTACATTTTGGAACCTGCCTGTGGATTGGTTGAGACACCCGATAGTGGGATTTGAGGTTGCTGAAAATATGGATGTTGAACATATGACTATTGAACATATGGTTGTTGAACATATGGCTTTTGATAAGAAAGTTGAGTTGAGGAGACTCGAGGACCTTGCAAAGGTGTCCCCATGACATAGCTTGACACAAATGAAACTAATGTTCCACTTGGGTTAGAGATAGCAACAATGGGCTGGCCTACCCCTGATGTTGGTCCATAGTTCGCCTAGTTCCAGCCAAAAATAGGAGGTATGTAGGGTTTCCTCCCAGACGGGGGAATATATAAACCCATAGGTTGACCATTAATAGGGGGAACCATGGTTACCGTGGATATGGTTAAAGGAGAAGAAGGCCCAAGAGTAACCTAAATTTTACCTACAATCACTATAGGTTGGGTAGTAGGTATTGACATGTTTGGACCAAACGAGTTAGTGGTAGAAGTAACACCAGATGACCAAATAGCGTTATGATAAAGTGAAGTCGCACTAGAAGTACCTGAAACAAGATCACCAAGAGGGGTGTAACCCAGTGAGATCGAGGATGCACTATGACCAGAGGGTGCAGTTGACCCACTTCCCAAATCGTAGGAAACATAAGGAAATTTTTTAGGAGGGAAGAGTGTTTCAGGATCAACTTCTGGAGTATGAGTTGCAGATGTTTCAAAAGGAATACTTTGGGGTGTTTTTTCAAATGGAAGATCATCACCATTTGTCTCCATGTGTGGTGGAAACAATTATCGAACCGGAATGCGAGATGCACCAAGAGAAGGAATAAAAATAATGTTGGGAGTATCAAAGGGGCTATACCGGTGTGGAGGTGATAAATAGGTAGGGTCATCTTTTGGATACAAGACTGGATTCAGAGGGAAAATCAAGAACTCCATAGTAGGTTTAGGACTATCTAGAGGAGATTCCTGGGACGAAGTGACCAACTCTTGAGGAAGTGGGCGGGAAGCAAGTGGTTGGATGCTTAGGATGATAACAAGTTCAACACCTTGGTTCTCAAGAGGTTCAGATGCAACATCCATAGTTTTGTTTTGGACTCTTTGAGGTGTCTTGTCAACTTCAAAACGCAAAAGGGATACGGGAGGTGAAATTTTCACATGGCATGATTGAGGAATTGGTGGCTCTACCATGATGAATTTTTTCGCAAAATTAGTTGAGTGCTAGTGAATACTTTAGGCTTAATTCCAATTTACAATTAACTAGTCATTTTGAGGAAAAAAGGAGTTATGTGCAGGTAATATGTTATTTCGTGGGCAATAAATTTTAGAAAATAATGAAAAATAAATCAAAAAGGGGTAAGCTAGGCATAAACGATTACCAAGCAACCGTGAAATACGATATACACCTTGGAGAACCAAGGAATTAAGGTACTATAGCCAATCTCCCCAAATGTTGTGTTTGGTGTATCATGATTTAGAAGGCATCTGAATCGATTACCTATTGATGGATAGAAACCTAATGGGGAATCCCAAAATATAGAGTCTATAATAGTGTTGTCTAATGTGTAATCATTCAATGAGAGCGTTCTGATATACTTTCATACATGGAGCGACGTCTGATATACCCGAATGTACATGGAGAACGATCCTATATACTTTTATATATGGAATAGAATATCATCTCTAGGATACAATGCTAGAAAACAACAAAAACTCCTACGTTTTATGATTCCATAACACATCTCTAGCCTAGACCTCTAAATTCTTTCATTAAGTTCCAAATGCTCCTTAGGTTAATTGAGGTAAATTTTAAGCTGATAGTGATTTACGTTTCGGTTTTAAGGCTCAAAGATCGATGTCACCTGAACACCTATGATGCAACTAATATGATAAAAAGACTCTTTTCATTTCAATGAAAGCTATCTAGTATAGGGGAGGAATTCATACATTGATGCAAACAAACAAAGATGTGGAAAACAAGAGCTTCCGAACTTTCACTTTCACTTTCACTTTTCAAATACGACAATGAAAGAGTAAATGAAATTAAATTCACCAAAGTTCACTCATATGATATTTTTTTTTAATTTTTCTTTTCAAAATGAAAAATATACACTTGACAACTTTGTATCACTAAGCAATGTAGTCTATGTTTGATGATAATCCCAAAAATCGATTTTCCAATGCAATGCAAACAAATGCAATTTTCATAAGCAATGACCAATTTTTTGAGAGAAAACTTAACAAATGCAAGATGAAATTAATTTTAGATTTCCAAAAGAATTAAAATTCCTATCAAATATCAAATCCGTAACACATGCCAGTAGCAATCACCCAAAGAACCAAAGATTCACCTCAAGCTCTTTTCACTACTTGCACAAGAGACAAACTTTTGCGAACCATGAAGAATTTAACAAAAATAAATCAGAATGTAAAAAAAATGGAGTAGGAAAAGGACCTCAAAGATTAAAAAAAAAAATTCCTGACTCTCACTCAAGAAACCTTAAAAAATTCACTTTTAAAGACCAGTGTGGGAAAATAGTTGTAAGAGGGACTTAAACGCGACCGTTGAGTCGCACTTTTGCCCAAATTTTCACGATATTTATCACATCATTATATGCTTGTACCTAGTATTTTAATCATTGTTTATCCATTAAGTTGACAATTAGAGGCATTTAGAAATAATAATTATTCCTCGTTATTAACTAATTTAGAAGGTGTTTTGTGTAATATTTTAATTAATAAATTCCTTCTTCATTGCAGGAAGGCTCGGTGCACGCATGCATTTGAGTACAATTCACCAAATGAATAAAAGCAACAGCTGGGTAGTTGAATTGATGTAGGTGAAAATATCAAATTTGTGACTGAATGGAGTGGAATCTCTCAATTCTGAGACATGGGTTGTTTTCAGAACACCGTGTTTCCTATAACTCAGAAACCGTTTGGCGAAATTCGGCTTCATGAAAGAGTTATCGTCAAGGGAATATTCCACTGAAAACCATTTCTGAATGTGAACGTATTGGGTCTCTATGAATATTGCTACTCTGGTTATGTTTGGGGATTAAAACAAATCTCATTTTACTCTGAATATGCCAAAGAGGTTTATAGCTTCAAAACTAGTTGTGTGGACAATGGTTGTTAACTCTTTCATAAAATACACATTGACCATCACTCCTCTAGCACTAAGCATGGAGGAGCTTGTACGAACAACTAGATTGAAATCCCAGTGGACTTCATTCATCATCAGGACGTATCTTATTATCTCAACATTGATCGTAGCTCTTTCAATTCCTCTCTTTTCCTTTGGTTCTACCATGTGCTTGCTTCATGAACATGGCTACCTTGGCCATCCGGGTGACTTCATTGCGCTTCATACTACAACACTTCTTTGAACTCTTTTTCTACATACATCAATTATACATTCTTAGCATTACATTTGGGAGACTATCTATTCACCATAGCAGCAGGAGGGATCTTTTTCTTCATAGTGGACTGGTTTCTTAGATTTCATCAATCTCGAAGAGAGGTTGATTTGTTGTCAGCAAAGTGCCTTCCATGTGGAACAATCGAATTGGTTATATCAAAGCCACCAGGTTTGTGCTACCATGCGTTGAGTTCTGTCTTTATCCAAATAAGAAATTTATCTTGGCTACAAATGGCATCCACTCTTTCTCTAACCCTGAGATAAAAGGAAAAACGATGTCAAGTTTGGTTGGCACATGAAATAATATATGGCTAGTGTTCTACCTGGTTCTTCTTTGGGAACTTCACAACATCGTCCTTTGGGGAAGCTTGTATTTGGCTCAAGAATGGGTAATATTCCGGCAGATGCTTCTGATGTTTCTAAGGCAACTGTGAAGGAGGTCAAACAGGAGGTACCTAAGGAAGACCCAAAGTTCCAGGCATTTACCGATAGAAAAATATTAGTTAAAAGGATTGAAAAGTGTTGCTTCTCAATTTTGTGTGTTGTGGCAATCTCTCAGAGTGTATCCATGAGTGTATGATGACAACGAATGGGTAGTTTGATTGATCATTGCAATGGAAATCGTAATTCCAAAATTGGAACTTGCTAGATGTGTGATCCCTCTACCAGCAAGGAAAACGAACCAAAGTTCCTCTAGAAACCAATTGCACCTTCTAGCAACAGTAAAATCCCACAAAAAGGGGAACGATTTCCTGAATTGACAATCTGTTTCAAACCAATTTCTCATTCCAGAAATTTGTAAAACAAATTATTTTCTCTATTTCTGGGTTGAAGCTCCAGTTTTGTAATTAAAAATGTGTATATCTATATATATATATATATATATATATATATATATATATATATATATATATATATATATATATTAGTTTCCAGAAGCCGAAGGGGGATATATGGAGTAGCTGTAAAGAAGAAGAAGTTGATATGTAGGAGCTGTAGAATGAAGAAATGGATTTTCAGGAAGAAGAAGTTGATAGATGAAAGGGAGGGAGTAGCTGTAGAGGAGAAGTCGTCGATAGATAGGGATATGGAGTAGATTTATCAATGGATTAGAATGTAGTAGCTTCACATTAGAATTTCTCACTTGTAAAATTGAATTTCCCAAATGAAGGAGTCAATGGATCAAATGGAGGGATAGAGTAGGCGGCCCATTAGAGGAGAAGTAGCTACTAAATTAGCCAACAGCGCAGATGAATTTTCTGAGATGTAATGGCAGTGAGTTTTTCAATTAGAGGGCAGAAGCTCTCAGATGTAATTCTTATTTCCCAAATGTAGAGAGCGCAGAATTAGTGAGTCCATCAATTCTCTCAAATGAAAAAATCAATTTCTCAGATGTAGATCCGACATCAAATTTCCTAGCAGCTGATGTATTTGTTGATTAATGTTTGAAGCAATGGTTTTGATTTAATTTAATAAATTTTGGCTCTGCATTTATTTGTATTTTTTATGTAATCATTGTAATTTTTGTTTTTAAGGTTGGGTTAGTTTCGGACTTGCTCCAAGGAGTGGCAAGGATCCACCGCAACCTGGAGTCAAGTCTTCATTCTTCATAGATTTAGAAATTCTACTTTAGTTTAATTTGTAGAATTATCTTTTCTTTTAATTTTTTTTATATGGTATTTAATATTTTTTAATTCAGCACTTAAATTATTATTTTGTTTTCCAAGTCTTGAGTTTGATTCAGGAGTAAGAACAAATTTTAATGCTTTGAGTTTTAATAATGGTTTTCCTTACTTAGTTTCTTTTGAATGTTGCAAGCTTAGTATTCATTTGATTTGTTTATGCATTATGGGACTGCAACTAATAATTAGAGCCCTTTTAAATTAGAGTTTCTCTTATTTTTCATAGTTTGATTGCAGATTTAAATGTGCAGGTAGAGTGATTTTGTTTTCATTATTAAGTTACATGGTTTGCTTGATTTATTTAATCTAGATTAAAATGTTTGAAAGTTTATCATAGGTTATTTGCAATACTATTTCAATAGGATCTTTTTAAGTGTTATTTTACATAAAGTAAAGTAGTTGTCTTTTAACAATAGTCATGATTGTTTCTTTTGTTATTTTAGAATCTTGAATTTGTTATAAAGAATAGTTCTCATTAGTTTAAGGTTTGAATTTATTTTTAGGATGAACTTTCTTTTGTTAATTTGAATTTTGAATTTGTTATGAAGAGTAGTTAGTTTCAGGTGTGAGTTATCATTAGAATAATATGTGTGCCTTTTTGCTTGTCTCAAGATTACTTTCGAGTGTTAGTTTCAAATTGATGAAAGAAATAAATAGATCACAGTTTTCAATATATCATAGGAGATTTAAAAAGTAGAATGCAAGTGCGAGAATGTTACATGATTAAGGATTGATTTGTAGTTTAATTACAGTGTGGACTTTGCAGTAAATGGAATTGGTTCAGTAAGTTTCATTTTCAAGGTTGTTTATTTGCGAGCAAATGTGTGTTTCAATCCAGTGTTTAGGTTATCATTACAAAGGAATATATTTATACTCTGATCATTATGCTGAGCCAATATGCAGTACAACTTGTGTTTACGACTCCAGGATTGATAATTAATATTGAGAGGTTTAATCCGACAATTAAGTCGACCAACATTTTGGCGCCGTTGTATTTTAGTCATTATATTTTGGCTCAGGTAAAAAAAATTCTTACAGAGTTTCAAGGGTATTGTAGGACGTCAGAGGGCGGAGAGTGTACGGTAAGATGTGAGTGAAGAGCACGCATCCACTATTGTGGGGTTGCTCCAAAGTCTGACCACCTTGCTTATATCTTTAACTTTTATTTCCTTATCTTGCTTATGTGTAGAAGTCAGGGAAAATTTTAAGGATGGACGTTTATCTTAAAGTTTAAAAACTTGGCAAATATTAGTAGTCCCCAATATGTGAATTGTAAAAAAATTTATGTTGTTTTTGTAAAAATATTTAGTTTTGTAATCATTTTATATTAGTATATATAATTTTTTGGCAATTTTTAGGGTAAAATATTTTTACAATATAAAATTTGGGCGAATCAATTTTTTTAAAAATGGGAATTGGAGAATCTTTTTTTTGGAAAAAGCATGGAAAATTAGCCCACCTGCGAATATTAGCCCCTAAAATTTTCCATGGTAGAAGTAGAAGCATGCTTTAGACATTTAATTTCTGAATTACCTTATTAAATAGCACTTTGATTCGAAATTTTCCCTTTCATGCTATTGTGGTGAGTTGTATTTCAGTCAATTTTTTTTTTTTTAAATTCATTTATCTTCAGAGTCCAATCTTCAACGTTATATCATTTTTGGGGTACTGTAAGAACCCTTGCGTACTGATCCATGTGATGAAAAATGTACCAGTTTTCTTGTTGCAAAGAAGAAGATGGTATTTTGAGGAATCATTCAATGAGGAGTTTTTATGCTACTACGGAGATGAACAACTCATCCAATGAAGAATTCACAAGTGCTGAATTTAATATCTTTCTTGAACATAAATTTAATATAATTAAATATTTGATTTCGAAATTGGATGATTTACAGGAACAAGAGAAGGACGAAGAACCATTGCTTATCTTATGTGCCAACTGTAGAAAGAAACATTGCCATGGAAAGTTTCCACAACGATCTAAAAGTTTGCAAACTTTGTGAGGATGGTCATGAAACCGAACATTTCCCATCACTACCACGATTATGAAAGTAACTCATGGAATCAAGTAAGGAATCAAATCAACTGCCAAGTATAACTCAAAACTCAACACCATTTGATACTTGGAATAATGATTATTTTCCTGAGCAGGTTCCTCAGCATGTTTATAATCCTCGAACTTCATGGAAAACCTATGATCCTCCTCCAATTGAATATCCAACTTCATGGCCATAGTGGCCCTCTCCTTGGTTGTCATCCTCTAGCCAAATATCTCCATGGCCTCAAGAATCGCTTGGATCTTTCTCTCTAGGGCAGTCTCCCATGCAAATTCAATCATATGAGCACCAACAACAACCACCATTTATTTCCAATGCACCATTAAGTTATGCTCTTCCATGGTCCCAACCGTATGTGCAACCTTACCCTAACCCTATTTCATACCCTAGCCCATACCCTAGACCTAGCCTTAATCCATATCCTAGCCCTTACCCTAACCCTAGTTCATACCCTAATCCAAACCCTAAGCCTAGCCCTCATTCAAACCCTAGCCTTAACTCAAATCCTAGGCCTAATCCCAATCCAAATCCAAACCTTAGTCCAATCATTAACCAAAACCCTAGGCCAAACCACACCCTAAACACTAATCTAAACCATCGATTTTCACAGCAGTTCGCACCACCTATTCTTTCCGTTGATTCCCCTATTGAACATAATTCTACATCTTCCATGTTTGAAAATGGAATGAATATGGAAACTTCCCCCATTACCATAGAACATTCACCCTGGGAAGATATAATTCAAAGAACACAAGAGGAGAAATATTTCATTGGAACATGTTCTAAAAATGTTGTTGAAACTCAAAACCCTAGAATCTCTCTCAACCATTCTTGTCAATTTGAAAATCAAATATTTGAGCTTGAACTTAAGGGATTTATCTTTTATCTTTCACCAGATTATTTTTGCCTTCAGGAGAGTGACTATCAAACTGTGGAAGATTTGCATCAGTTGGAAAATCATAAATATGTGGATTCCATTGAACCCTGGTTTCGAGCAGTCATCAAGCCATCTTATTTCCTCAGCATTCGGAAACTCTTGGTACCATATCAATTAAAGCAACTGGTTTCTCATGCTTTCGTATGTCTTGAAGTCTATTCCTTAAAACTAAGCGTGAGTATAATCAGATTTTTGTTACGCACATGGCTTCATTGGAAGTACTCATATACTTGAAAATGAGTCTTTCACCTCTTAGGGTAAAATAGGGTAGGAGAATAAAGGAATAAAGTAGTTATAATGCTATTAAGGTTTTGAATTTTAATAATGCCTGTTAAAACTACTTTTAATCCACATTAGTTTTTAACACACACATTTGTGACAAATCTTCTTGAGTACAATTCACTCTAATAACTTATGATTTTGCAAAAGTAACCATGATTAATCACTCTAATAAGTTGTCGTCTTGAATATATATTTTCAATTTCCCTTAGAAGGTATTATTGGAAACCCCCTATGGTGGACCACTCGTGTAAAGATCATAATGAGCTATTTATGAGAACACTAGCATTCTTAACTCAAATAATCTTTCAGTCATTGTCTGGGATATCTTTAACAAGTCTTTAGGGTAGACGAATTAGCCAGCAATGATTAGTCATTAAAAACTTTTCACACCATCCTGTACTCTTAAGGAGTAGATCTGTCTCCCCACTTATTAAGTAATCTTTAAGGTTAATCATAATCAAAGCTTACAAAGATTTAGGGAAGGATAGGAGGTCTTGTGATGAGCAGACCTACCACGATCATGAGACCTAACATGCATGACATTATTGCTACTGGTCACCAAGCCATAGTAATGGATTTCAGCCAAAAATCTGAAAGACAAGAGGTCTCATCACGAGCCGACCTGTTCATCCATGTTACTTCTTGTGGGTGGCACTGCCATCAGCTGGTTACCAATCCAGGACAGTGGCCTTCATCTAAAAAGTCAAATAAACAAACTTTGAATATGTATCTAGTAAGTGGGATACTGAAATTTCGCTAGGTTAAAAGACATCCCTGTCGAGGTTATGGACACCTGTGGGTAGCAGGGCCATGTCTGTGGTATTAAAGTTAACTCCATACTATGATTTTCTTGGTCATCCTTCTCTTTCCCTAAGACTCATCATTTCTCTTAGGCAATGGTTTTAAGATGGTTTGAAGATGATGCTTTGAGTTCTATCTGTCAAAATCGAGAATCTTTGAATGATGTGGTACCCTTAGTAAAGGTAATCCTTTGTACTAGATTAAGAGGAAATCTATTTTTGAATCCAGATAACAACATAATTTAGAATGCTTGATAAAGAGGTTGCTGACTCACTTTAATTTTCATGATATTCAGAGTAATGAATTACTCAATAATGACTACTCACAAGGTGTTGGTTGCCAACAATGTGTATTGATTATAGTTTCCTCTAAATGTGCGACGCATGACCTAGGTACGATATTGTTATAGTAGGTGCAAGAATCTTGTGTTATTCCTTTTGAAACTGCACCTCTTCAACAAAATTTGATTTTCATCCTAAGAATTTGGGCAGAAACAAAATAGGAAATTCATTTGAGACAAGGTAACAAGTTTGTGCAACAATATTTTCTCCATAAATGTTACTTTTGATACCTGATCTTGTTTTATCATCTCACATGATTTTAGCTGGTGTCATAATAATAATTTTGCGGGTTAATAAATGCATTACAATATCAAGCTAAAACTCTTTGCTCACATTTTCCCTACCTTATTTCATCATCTTATAGTTTTTTCTTGCACGAGGACGTGCAAGAAGTTCAGCGTGGGGGGATGTTGAGCCGCACTTTTGCCCAAATTTTCACAATATTTATCACATCATTATATGCTTGTACCTAGTATTTTAATCATGGTTTATCCATTAAGTTGACGATTAGAGGCATTTAGAAATAATAATTATTCCTATTATTAATTAACTTAGAAGGTTTTTTGTGTAATAATTTCATTAATAAATTCCTTTTTGGTTGCAGGAAGGCTCGGTGCATGCATGCATTTGAGTACAATTCACTAAATGAATAAAAGCAACAGCTGGGTAGTTGAATTGATGTAGGTGAAAATATCAAATTTGCGACCGAATGGAGTAGAATCTCTAAATTCCGAGACGTGGGTTGTGTTCAGAACACCATGTTTCCTACAACTCAAAAACCGTTTGGCGAAATTCGACTTCGTGAAAGAGTTATCTTCAGGGGAATATTCCACTCAAAACCATTTCTGAATGTGAATGTATTGGGTATCTATGAATATTGCTACTCTGGTTATGTTTGGGGATTAAAAAAAATCTCGGTTTACTCTCAATATGCCAAAGAGATTTATAGCTTCAAAACTAGTTGTGTGGACAATGGTTGCTAACCCTTTCATAAAATACACATTGACCATCACTCCTCTAGCACTAAGCATGGAGGAGCTTGTACCAACAACTAGATTGAAATCCCAATGGACCTCATTCATCATCAAGACGTATCTTATTGTCTCAACATTGATCGTAGCTCTTTCAATTCCTCTCTTTTCCTTTGGTTCTACCATGTGCTTGCTTCATGAACACGGCTACCTTGGCCATCTGGGTGACTTCATTGTGCTTCATACTACAACACTTATTTGAACTCTTTTTCTACATACATCAATTATACATTCTTAGCATTACATTTTGGAGACTGTCTATTCAGCACAGCAACAGGAGGGATATTTTTCTTCATAGTGGACCGGTTTCTTAGATTTTTTCAATCTCGAAGAGAGGTTAATTTGCTGTCAGCAAAGTGCCTTCCATGTGGAACAATCGAATTGGTTATATCAAAGCCACCAGGTTTGTGCTACCATGCATTGAGTTTTTTCTTTATCCAAATAAGAAATTTATCTTAGCTACAAATGGCATCCACTCTTTCTCTAACCCTGAGATAAAAGAAAAATGATGTCAAGTTTGGTTGGCACATGAAATAATGTATGGCTAGCGTTCTACCTAGTTCTTCTTTAAGCACTTCACAATGTTGTCCTTCAGGGAAGCTTGTATTTGGCTCAAGCAGGGGTAATAGTCCGGTGGATGCTTCTGATGTTTCTAAGGCAACTGTGAAGGAGGTCAAACAGGGGTACCTAAGGAAGACCCAAAGTTCCAAGCATTTACCGGTAGAAAAATATTCGTTAAAAGGATTGAAAAGCATTGCTTATAAATTTTGTGTGTTGTGGCAATCTCTCAGAGTGTATCCATGAGTGTATGATGACAACGAATGGGTAGTCTAATTGATCATTGCAACGGAAATTGTAATTCCAAAATTGGAACTTTCCAGATGTGTGATCCCTCTACCAGCAAGGCAAATGAACCAAAGTTCCTCTAGAAACCAATTGCACCTTCCAGCAACAACAAAATCCCACAAAAAGGGGAACAATTTCCTGAATTGATAATCTGTTTCAAACCAATTTCTCATTCCGGAAATTTGTAAAACAAATTATTTTCTCTATTTTTGGGTTGAAGCTCCAGTTTTGTAATTAAAAATGTATGTATATATATATATATATATATATATATATATATATATATATCAGTTTCCGAAAGTCGAAGGGGGATAGATGGAGTAGTTGTAAAGAAGAAGAAGTCGATATGTAGGAGTTGTAGAATGAAGCAGTGGATTTTCAGGAAGAAGAAGTTGATAGATGAAAGGGAGGGAGTAGGTGTAGAGGAGAAGAAGTTTATAGATAGGGATATGGAGTAGCTGTATTGATGGAATAGAATGTAGTAGTTTCACATTAGAATTTCTCACTTGTAAAATCGAATTTACCAAATGAAGGAGTCGATGGATCGAATGGAGGGATAAAGCAGGCATCCCATTAGAGGAGAAGTAGCTTCTCAATTAGCCAAGAGCGCAGATGAATTTTCTGAGATGTAATGGCAGTGAGTTTTTCAATTAGAGGGCAGAATCTCTTAGATGTAATTCTTATTTCCCAAATGTAGAGAGCGCAAAATTAGTGAGTCCATCAATTCTCTCAGATGCAAAAATCAATTTCTCAGATGTAGATCCGGCATCAAATTGCCCAGCATCTGATGTATTTGTTGATTAATGTTTGAAGCAATGGTTTTGATTTAATTTAATAAATTTTGGCTCTGCATTTATTTTATTTTTTTATGTTACGATTGTAGTTTTTTGTTTTTAACGTTGGGTTAGTTTCGGACTTGCTCCAGGGAGTGGCAAGGACCCACCGCAACCTGGAGTCGAGTTCTCATTCTTCATAGATTTAGAAATTGTTCTTTAGTTTAATTTGTAGAATTATCTTTTGTTTTAATTTTTTTTTTAAATAGTATTTAATATTTCTTAATTCATCATTTAGATTATTATTTTGTTTTTCAGGTCTTGAGGTTGATTCAGGAGTAAGAACAGATTTTAATGCTTTGAGTTTTAATAATGGTTTGCCTTAATTAGTTTCTTTTGAATGTTGCAGGCTTGATATTCATTTGATTTATTTATGCATTATGGGACTGCAACTAATAATTAGAGCCCTTTTAAATTAGAGTTTCTCTTATTTTTCATAGTTTGAGTGCAGATTTAAATGTGCAAGTAGAGTGATTTTGTTTTCATTATTAAGTTACATGGTTTGCTTGATTTATTTAATCTAGATTAAAATGTTTGAAAGTTTATCATAGGTTATTTGCAATACTATTTTCAATAGGATCATTTTAAGTGTTATTTTACATAAAGTAAAGTAGTTGTCTTTTAACAATAGTTAGGATTGTTTCTTTTGTTATTTTAGAATCTTGAATTTGTTATAAAGAATAGTTCTCGTTAGTTTAAGGTTTGAATTTATTATTAGGATGAACTTTCTTTTGTTAATTTTAATTTTCAATTTGTTATGAAGAGTAGTTAGTTTCAGGTGTGAGTTATCATTACAATAATATGTGTACCTTTTTTCTTGTCTCAAGATTAGTTTCGAGTGTTAGTTTCAAATTGATGAAAGAAATAAATAGATCATGGTTTTCAAGATATCATAGGAGATTTAAAAAGTAGAATGAAAGTGCGAGAATGTTACATGATTGAGGATTGATTTGTATTTTAATTACAGTGTGGACTTTGCAGTAAATGGAATTGGTTCAGTAAGTTTCATTTTCAAGGTTGTTTATTTGCGAGAAAATGTGTGTTTCATTCCAGTGTTTAGTTTATCATTACAAAGGAATATATTTATACTCTAATCATTAAGTTGATCCAATATGCAGTACAACTCATGTTTACGACACCTGGATTGATAATTAATATTGAGAGGTTTAATCTGACAATTAAGCCGACAAACGACGAATGTTCACAGTGAAAAACGTGTTGATAGTGCTGTGTTTTCTATAGAAAACACACTCGGCGAGGAAATATTAGGAAAAGATGATCAAAACTTAAAAATAACTCCATAATTGAAACTCTAAATACAAAACTACTCAGAATGCAAACTTATAAGCAATCAAAACAATGGACTATAAGGCGATTGGCTAAACTAATCGAAGATACTGAAAAGACGAGGATTAAATGGTTATTGGCTCCCCAATTGAGTCACCATTTTGTTGTGCAAGAAATCCCTTCTGTGGACAAAAGAGATCCCTCTAGTCCTAATGGGAGGATCTAGAAATAAATGAAACAAATATATGCAATATTTCCTAAATTATGCTAGAAAAACACGAAGGAGGATAGATGTCCTACCTCTTTCCGATGCTAGTTCTTTCATTTGGTGTCAGCCTTGTTTCTTTCACTTCCATGCTCATGATATCATCTATGTCGATGAAGACAAATTCCTACAAGGAAGAACAAGTGGAGACAAAAAATATATACAAAGTGTAACAATCTCTAGTATAAGCTACGTAGCAAATCAAGGAGCACTACAATAAACATGTAAAAATAGACACATTTATGGAAAGGAAACACATCATGTATATTAATAGAACGATAAAAGGAGAAATACAACCAGAAGCCTTGGTGTTGGATGCCTCATTTAGGTGAGACTCTAAGTCATAGCCTCGACTCTTTAAACAACTTCCTCCTTCACAGATGGGAAGAAATTGGGCATGCTTCATCTCATAGGATGGAAACCAACCATTAGTGGATGGTATGGGTTCCATTTATAGGAAAGGAGAGGGAGTTAAGGATCCATAAAATATGGGAGGAGCTCCACATCTTAAGCGAAAAATCCATGGAAATAGGATCCATCACCATGAATGGGAAGTCTTGCTCCTATCATCAACAACCTGAAACCACGCTATTGTTCTCAAGGCTTCTAATACGGGAAGCTTCTCCTCCATTTTTGGGAAATATGCTTGAATAGGACCAATGGAGATTTTCCTGTCAAATTTTGTGTTGCCAGCGTAGACACATTTTTTGAAAAAAGGTGACAAGCGTAGGTCAGTAGTGGGGCAGAGAGCACTAGGCTTGTAAAACAAGGTTTTTACAAGCTTTCCAGAACCCTTTTAAATCAAGTCTTCTTTCACTTCTTTAGTGATGTTCTAGCCATGTTTGATGGAGAAAATATTTTGCAACACTGGTGGCATGAAGAAACAAAGTGGAGTGTGAAAAAATTCTATATAGCAAGGGTGACATGTGGCCTTCACGGTTTGGTCAAAATTATGTATTATCGGACTAACAGACCCGTTGGGATTTGATCTCGTGACCTCTCGTTACACTAAAAATTGTCATCTTGACATTTTTCTATGTGTATGAGCTCATTATAACTCATACTTCTCCCTTTTCAAGTCTACCATATCAGTTCCTCATGTCAAGCCTTGAAAATCAGAGAAATGTCCCTAAAAATCTCCTAAACTTTGGTGTCGCACTTTCTCTCTATCTTGCCTGCGGTCCCACACCTAATGTTTAGCTCTCCTGCATACTTGAACGCACTTTATCTGTGTTATAGGTGCGGGCCCCTGTAAGATCAAAAAGGCACAAGTAAATTCCAAAAATCTCAATAAAAGTGAATTCTAGAAGCTTCCAGAAAATATCTTGCGGTGATAGAACCGCTCTTATGAGGTGCATGTATCCCTTACCTTATGGAGCTAACCCCTTGACGTGAGGAGCTTATCCCTTTGAAGGAGGATTATATCCCTTCATATTTGGAACATAAAACCTCCTCTTTTCCACTATAAAAAGAGGCATTGGGTAGCCTCAAGGGGAGTTGAAGCTTTAGAATATTTGAAGTTAAGTGTTGTTGAGATTCAAACTCAATTTGACTAAGACTTTTGTGAGGAGAGATTACATACCTCTATTCATCTTGGTTGGAGGAGTGCAGAGCTTATCAAAGTAGAGGAGACTTCTGCTTCGGACCCCGGGAAGTCCTGTGCAACACCAAGGCTCAGGTTGTAAGGTTTTCCTTCTTTTGAAATTAATACAAATATACTCATTTTTCTCACTAAGCTTTCAGTTAATGGTTTATTTCATAGATTCCTTGATCACTATGATAAGCATGGTTTATGATGATTTCTATACAGGTGTTATGTAATATAATGCTTGTTTGTGACTGCGGGTTTACGAGGAAAACTCCTTCAAGCGCGCGAGGGACAACAACGACTTCAAACAAGTGTTGGACATATGGTAAGTCTTTTACACCTCTATAGAACTTTTCGTAGATCATATATGCTTAGAGAAAGATTAGTTTATTTGGCTGTTTGTTGCTAGATACTTTTAGTACTAGGGAGATCGGTCTTGTCTGCAAGACGGATTAATCCACACAACAAATTGGCGACTTCACTAGGGAAGAACTTGTTGTTTTTGGTTCTCTTTATTTTGATTTGAGGAAACTTTTTTCTCGTTTTTTGATTGATAGACATCTGCCTAGGTAGCTTAGGTTTTCTCTGTTTTTGAAAATTTTGAGATCTTTTACATTTTTCTCTGATTTTTCCTGGGACCACACTTTGTATTGTTTGCACAGTGAGGGCAGTTTCACATTTTTGTTGAGTAAACAGTGTGGTACCGCACCTGTTACTTATGCAAGCCTGCGGACCCTGTTAAAATTTTGAAAAACTATAGATTTATTTCTTTAGTTTATCTTTACTTTGATTTAGAGTTTTTAGTTTCTACCTAGATTGATGATTGTTTCTGTCAAAAGTTTTCTGTGAATGAATCCTAGCAGTATTGGTGTTTTCATGATTTTCTAGAAGTTTTGCATTTTGGATCGTTTTTCGCTTGGTCTTTGTAGTGATTCGAAGCATTGACTGTTTGAAGTACCTAATATTACATTGGTCTTTTGTTTTTTTGCTGAATCTGACCTAATTGTGAAATCATCCTTTATTGAGAAATAGAGCTACATGTTTCTTTGCAAATATTCGAAAAGAAACTTTGTTATTGGTTTTTGAATTTCATTTTTTATAAAAACATATTTGAGTGTTTTTGATCTGTTTGTTATTCTGAACAAATAGATCCTTAGTTTGCTGAATAACTAAGTAAAACATTCTTCAAAAAAAAAATCTTAAAGATTTTATTCAATTATATTATTAAAATTTGTAGATCTTAGAATTAGTTTTATAGTTTTGAGTGTTTTTAAAAAAATAATTTTGTAGATTTATTTTGAAGGAAAGTTGTTTTTCGTAGCTTCAATTTTTTTAAAGTGAAAGGATTTTTCTTGTGAGCTTTGATAATTTGTTTCATTTGGAGTTATCGCTAAAAAGACAAAAATATTTTCTTTCAATTGTTCTTTATGTTTAAAGAAGGAATTGTTCGTTAAAAGAATTGCATTCTCTAACTCTTCCTTAATTAGAATTTCATTGAAAGAAAATAATCTGATTATCATTTTTAGTGTTTTTTGGAAGTCGAGTCTTTACACCATCAGAGTTTCATTTCCGCACCCATTGGCTTTAAAAACAGCTCCTAAAAGTAACGCTTAATTAAAATTCATCTAGCAATCTTTTTATTTTCTAGGGATCTTATCACCAACATATCTTAGGCTAGTATCTTGGAGTAGGGAGTAATTAACTCTCCAAGTTAGTAAAACCAAACAAGTAGACAAATCTTGCGGTAGGAAATAAATCCAATTGTAATTTCTATAATCTAGGAAGCTTCTCTTAAAGAAGTCAATCACGAGATCATGTTTGAACCTTTGAGACAATCAATTCTGTTTCATTGGGGAAGATAGAAGATTTTGCGCGCATTAAAAATGGTAAACCTCAGATTGTTGTCGAGGAGCCTGGGGTCACTTGTCGGTAAACCTCAGATTAACCATGTCGAGGAGCCTTCAAGGGGATTGAGCTTTGTTACTCTGCCCTTGCACATGGGATCAGACCGTAGACTGTTCCCCCAATTATATTTTTTACTATTGGTAACCTTAGTGTCCATTATCTTAAGATTATTTCCTAAGGTGACAGTGAAGGAAAGATCTCACTGTACCTGGAGCAGATGTCGACTAGACTCACTTGGACTCTCTGGGGGGTTCTCTTCACACGAGATGGTTTTGTGAGGAAACTTGTGCCAGTATGTTTCATTAAGTAGGTTGTCGGGGTAACTGTTCCAACCGCCCTTTCTATATTAAATTTCTACTAATTTGTATTTCATCACCAACTAGTGTTTTTAGTACGGGAAGTTACTGTTTGTGTGTGGTTTGAACTCTTAGATTTTTAAGCGTGTGATTCAGTTGTTTGTTTCTTTAGAGACTTTAGGTGTTTTCATTGAAATTTCTTTGTTTGTGTGTGATTAGTTAAATATTTAATCGTGGCGGAATTGCCAAGACAATCCCGGAGACTACAAGGGAAACCCCCTGAATATACACCAAGTCAGCATGAAGGGCTTCGTGCTCTGGTTTCATATAGCAGCGGTAGGATTAAATCAATAGAAGTTGGAACTTCATCTATAGTTGTTCATCCTAATTATCAAACACCTATAACAGAACATATTCAAGAGACGATTTCAGTTTCTGAAGTTACTGGTAGTATTTCTCCTTCTAGTAAACTAGCTGACGAACCTGAAATATCTGAACCTAAAACTGAATCTTCTATTTTGGAAACATCCTCAGGATTTATTTCACCAACTTCTAGTGATCTTGGTTCACCTAGGGTAAGAAATATTGTCACTGACAATCTTCCATCTGGACTAATTTCTATTGAAGAACTTACTAATCCAGACGAAGATTTTCCTCTTCCCGAATCCCCTCACTCTTTAAATCTTAGGGAACGTGAATCAATTTTCTACAGCCCTATTCGAACTTCTACTTGGTATCTATCCTTAACAAATTTTTTAGAGAATCCGGGTCTTGCTTTTTCTCCACCTCGAGTTCCATTTCATCCAACACCCAGAGGTTACTATCCATCATCCATTATGGAAGGAGAGTCATCCATGTTTTCCCAGACACTGGAAGAATTTTTACACGGTGGTCCTTTTGTTCCTTCGAGATATCAGGCTCTATCTGTTACTTTATCGGGGGCAGCTCCTCAACCAATTGAAAGCGTGTTATCACCTGGTTTAAGTGGAATTAAAACTGAAACGTCGAATGCAGAGAAAATCTTTATGATGTCTAGTAATATTCCGAATCTGCAACCTCAAGGCAGTCAGTTACCACATGGAGGAAAATCTCAGGGAAATCAGTTACCGCCTGGGGGGCAACCTCAAGGTAGTTAGTTACCACTTGGGGGGCAACCTTCAGGAAGTCAGTTACCACCTGGGGGTCAACCTCAAGGTAAATGTTTCCCAGGAAAAACTGTAGAATCATATTATTTTGGGGGACAACCCCAAGGACAGTACATACATCAAGGATATCAACCTTCAAGACAAGCTCAACCCCAAGCTCAATATGCTCCTCAGGGTCCTTATCAACCCCAGCTTCAGTACGCGCCTCGGGGTTATCAACCTCAAGGTCAGTACCCAATTCAAGGTTACCAACAGCCTTCTGGTTAGTCATCTGTTCAAGGAGCCGAAAATTTACCACTTACTTATCAACCCTATGTTCAACCAGGTTATGGTCCTTACGTTCAACCTTCTGCGGGACAGTACCCCGGAATAAATATGGTGTGGGATCCATCCCAATATCAACAGCCTATGCAGCCTAATGTGCAATTTCCTTTTCAACCTGGATAGCCTGTTTCTGGTCCAATCCAGCAACCTGTCCAGCCGATTATTCAAACTTATGTACCTAGTTATGTTCAGCAGTTTGCGCCTAGTACACCTCAGACTCTGCCTCAAACTGCTGCAACTGTTGCAACGTTTTTCCACCTATAACACATGTTTCTGGAGTATCTGTAACTTCGAGTTCGTCTATCCCTACATCCGTGAAAATCCCTCAAGTCTCTGTACCCAAGTTAGGACCTTCAGTTCAGACTTCGGTCCAGATGCCTGCGGGACAAGTCGGTACAAGTACAGTTGTCACAAGTCAACCGCAGTTCATGTATCAATCGTACCAGGAATATTCTCAATTCAGTCCTGGTTCACAAAATCCAAGTTATCAGTATCAACTGTACCCTGGCTATACTTATCAGCAGCCTCAACAACCCCAATTTGGTCCGGTTAATCCTGGTTTTCCAGGAGGTTACACAATTCCTAACGCAAATCTGATTCCCAGTTATCCTGGGTATCCACCTCCTGGAACTGCTTTGGCTACTCAAGGTTTTCGTGACCCTAACCATCAGTTACCATTTATTGCATCTTTGGACTTACCTGATTTGACGCGCCTTACGAATGATCCAATTTTCTATTATCCGTACTGGCCGCCAATGACACATAAGTTGCCCAGTGATATACCAAAATTCGAAGGTAAGTCAGGAGAGGATCCATCAAATCACATGATGACTTATTACCTCAGGTGTGTGTCTAATTCAATAATTGATGATTCAATTCACTTACGTCTTTTCCAAAGAACTCTTATTGGTCTTGCAACCAAATGGTACATTGAGTTACCACGAGGCTCGTTTAATAATTTCAGTCAGTTAGCAACTGCCTTCTTGACTCATTTTCAGTTTCATGTCAGATACGAAAATGACACGGAACTATTAAATTCACTGAAGCAATCTACGTCCACATATATTTATGATCATATTCATGAATGGCGACGTAGAAGGCGTTTGGTGAAATTTTACATTCCAGATCAAATTTTGGCAGAATGGTTTGTTAAATCATTGTTACCCAAGATCACTGAGGATGTAGCTAAGGCTGGTGTTGTTACTGAGGAGAAAGTAATTGCTCAAGCTCAGTACCTTGACCTCGTTTATACGCAGTCAAGTACTTTACACGAAAAAATCCCTAACCTTCCAAAACAAGGTCAAATAACTGCTGCTCCTTCAGGGTCTCATGTCGCTGATGGTATGATTGGTACGGTCAATACTAAAAGCAAGAAGAAATCTTCAAATAATTCTTCTCCTATTATAACTTTACCAGATTCCCCGAAAGGAGAATATTCCCACAAATTTTCTGTTGACATTCATGTCATAGAGACATCTACGGATAAATCTAAATCTGGTGGTAAAAAGAAAGGGAAGAATAAAAACAAAAAAAATTCAAAATAGAAAACTGATAAAAATGAATCCAATGATGAAAAGAGCAAACCTCATTATCCTTGTTACATTTGTGACGAGGATAATTTTACTAAGGAATGCCCACATCAAGCAGAGGTTGCAAAATTCGTTAAAGGTTCACAACAACATGCTGTCTTGAAGGATCCTTTTCCGATTCAAGATACTATGATGGTTGGTTCTACCTCGAATACTTCAAAAGAACCTATTTTGAGGATGTCTCATGTAAGGATTGCGACGCGATGGCAAGATCATGGTACTAAGAATCCTGTTGATGGTAAAGAAGAAGAATATTCTAGTACAAATACATCAACTACACCTCCTCCTGTTTCTGGTCCGCTATAGATTGAGAAACAAAATCCAGACTTAATAATCAAACTGCCTGCCAAAGGTGTTCTTCGTAAATCAGCTTTCAATCCACATGCGAGAGCTGCTCAGAATTACAACATTGTTGAAGACTTAGCTATTTCTCCTTCAGAAATGTCGGCTTTGGAAGTGCTACAATCATGCCCAGCACAACGTAAATTGATTTTGTCTGCCATAGGAGCTGTAGATATTCAGGATTCTAACCTTATAATCTTCGATTTAGAAAATAGTACACCTCGTCTACCTCATCAAATGGCTTTCCAGATACCAGTGTTAGTCAAAAACAAACCAATCTATAGGACTGTGATTGATGAGGGAGCTTCAACGTGTATTATGTCGATTCAGTGTTGGAAATTGCTTGGTTCTCCTACACTCATTCAATCCCCGACAATTCTTAAGGCTTTTGATGGTCGAGGTTTCCACCCTTTTGGTATTTTGTAGGATTTACCCATAAGGGTTGAAGGTAAAACTTTAAATCTAGATGTGGAGGTGGTTGATGCCCCTCCAGATTACAACCTTCTTCTGGGTCGCAGTTGGTCTTATGCTATGACTATTGTTATTTCTTCAGTCTTTCGACTCATAAAATTTCCATATCAAGGAAGGATCTTTACAATAGATCAGTTAACTTATTTTTCTTCCGACCCAGCCTCTACAGAAACAATCCAGCACGTTAGTAAAGTGGCTATTCCTTACAAGGATGTTGGAGTAGGTTTGGTTAAGGATTCTGGTTTACTAGGAACTTTTTCCTTTCCTCCTCCGAACGTATCACCTTCTACTACAACTATTCACATGATTTCGTCAGACACTGTTATGTTTGATGATCCTTGGATCGTACCTTCCAACTCCGAGTTAGATTCAATTGATGGCATGATGCCTTTGAGTCCATTTGAAATTTCGTATCAGGCTATACAGTCACTTTCCGACCCCTCGTCAACCGAAATTGATCCAATGAATGGGATCCATGAGGAATCACTTTCTATATCTAATTCAGCCACAACGAAATTTCCTGATCTTGTTCATACTGATGAGCAGATTTGTGAATTTTTGTCCGTTGATGATTTACCATGGGAAGATCTACATCACTGATCTTTGTTTTTGCCTGAGTTAGATCATTTTGAAGATGATTTCGCTTCTATTTTTACTGTTGAATATGTCAAAGAACCGCAGAATCCATTGAAAAATCCTAATTCTGAGTTAAATTTTGAAAATATCTCTCGAACGATTCCAATTGACATTTCAGTAAAACCAGGAATAATTGAAAACATTCATATAGGTGCTTGTTGTACTGAAGATGAAATTCAAACTTATAAAGCCCTATTTCAAGAGTTCTGTGATGTGTTTGCCTGGTCCTATGAAGAAATGCCAGGAATTGATCCGTCAATTGTCGTACATGAAATCAAGACTTGCCCGGATGCCAAACCTGTCCGTCAACGTTTACGTCAGATACATCCTAGAAAAGCTGCTTCTATCAAAGAAGAAGTTGAAAAATTACTTCGTGCTAGTTTCATTTATCCCATTCCCTTAACAGATTGGGTATCAAATATTGTTCCTGTTACTAATAAACAAGGAACGATATGAGTATGTATCGATTATAGGGATATTAATCGAGCTTGTCCCAAAGACAATTATCCAACTCCCTATATCAATCAAATAATCTATGATTGTACTGGAAGTGAAATGTTTTCCTTTATGGATGGATTTTCTGGGTATAATCAAATAAACATACTCCCTGTTGATCAGCCAAAAACAGCTTTTATTTGTCCGTGGGGGACGTTTGCTTATTGCAAGCTACCCTTTGGATTGAAGAACACTGGAGCAACTTTTCAAAGGGCTATGTCTTACACATTTCATGACATTAAGCACATTTTGCAGCCTTATCTCGATGATTTACCTGCTCATTCATCACGCAGGGCTAACCATCTCACTCATTTACGAGCTATCTTTATGAGATGTAGGCATTATCGAATTAGGTTGAATCCACACAAATGTGTTTTTTGTGTAGAATCGGGTCGTTTACTGGGATTTGTTGTTTCGAAAGCAGGCATTCGTGTTGATCCGTTGAAGGTCGAAGCTATTGTTAAATTACCTCCTCCTTCAACTTTACGCCAACTCCAAATTTTGCAGGGGAAAGAAAAATTTTTACGCCGGGTCATTCCTAACTATGCCGAGCTTACAAAGGGTTTTATCCGGTTGCTGAAATAGAACATTTCATTCTTTTGGGATGAGATCGTTGATCGATATTTTGATGCACTTAAACACGCGTTGACCCATGCACCGTTATTGCATCCTCCCAACTACAACCAGGATTACATTTTGTACCTCGCTGCTTCTCATTCCACCATTGGGATGGCGTTAGTTTAGGAAGACGAACCTCACACTGAACATGTGATTTACTATCTTAGTTGAAATGTACATCCGACTGAGATCAAATATACACACGTGGAGAAATTGGCATTGGCAGCTATTCAAGTTGTCCAAAGATTTAGACACTACATCTTGTTACGTAAAACTATAGTAAATTCTGATTGCAACCCTATGATGTACATTTTAACCAAACAATTGCTAGGGGGCAACTATTCCAAATGGATTGTCATCCTGCAGGAATTTGACTTGGAATTTGAGAAATCCAAGGCAAAGAAATCTTTGGTATTTGCGGAACTGATGTGTGATTTCCCCTCTACTAATACTGAAACTGTGGCAGAAGAGCCCATTGCGGACGAATCTCTATTTCTTATCAGTACTCTCGATCCATGGTATGGAGATATAATTGTTTATCTCGAAACCCAATCTTTTCGGCTTGAAATCTCACGATCTCAACGACGGAAAATATGCTTCCAATCCCAATAGTACAATATTATTGGTGATACACTCTATCGTCGTGGAGCGGATTTTGTTTTCCAACGATGTCTTGTTCATGAAGAAGTTGAAAAGGTTTTAAATGATTTCCATTCTGAAGCATGTGGTAGTCATATGTCTGGGTATGCCACAGCTCAAAAGATATTGCGCGCTGGCTATTTTTGGTCGTCGTTATTCAAATATTGTATTTATACAGTCTGGAAATGCCACAATTGTCAACTTTTTGATCGTAAGATGTGCGCGCCACCTGCTCCTCTTCATCCCATACTTTTTGTTGGTCCTTTCATGAAATGGAGTATCGACTTTATTACATGTAACCCTCACTCGGCCAGGGGGCATGCATATATTATCTTAGCAGTAGATTATTTTACTAAGTGGGCCGAGGCGATGCCTACATTTTTGACTGACGGCAAGACTGCTGCAACTTTCATATTTAATCACATAATTGCTAGGTTTGGTGTTCCTCAAGCCATTATTACAGATCATGGAAGTCATTTTCGGAATGTCATGATGACTGAACTGACAGATCAACTTGGCCTGCGCCATGATAGTTCCACTCCTTATTATCCGCAGGCCAATGGTCTAGTTGAAGCCATAAATAAAGTTCTAGTCACCATGATTAGACAAATTATTGGTATTCACAAAATGAATTGGCATTCCATGTTATTTTCAGCACTTTGGGCATATCGAACCTCAGTAAAAAAATCAACTGGTTTCACTCCCTTTCAACTGATTTCACTCCCTTTCAACTGGTTTACAGTTTGGAAGCTGTGTTACCGATTGAATGTGAAATTCCGTCACTGAAATTAGCCATAGAATTACTTCCAGCTACGTCTGAAGATGAGAAATGTTTCTTATACTTGGCTCAACTGGATGAGAATCGACGAAATGCTGCAATAGAAAACGAGGCTCATGTTAAACGAATAAAAGCCCAGGATGATAGAAGTGTCACCCCTTGAAATTTTTCAGAAGGAGACCTAATCTTAGTTTATGATGAAGCCGACGATAAGCTAGGAGCTGGGAAATTCATGCCCATGTGGCATGGTCCTTTCATTATTAAGCGAAAGCTGGCAAAAGGGGCCTATGAGCTGATAGATTTTGATGGTTTCCCTTTAGATAAACCCAGAAATGGACTTTATCTAAAGCAATACTATGCTTAAACTTGGTGTGGAGATTTTTTAATTAATTAGATTAGATTTCTTTACTGCTGGTGTGTCTTAGATTAGGAAAGCGTGCCTAGTTTAGAAGTGTGTTTTTATCACTATTCCTGCTTATCTGAGTTTTACTCTTGATATTGTAGATGTCGACGTCTCTTCAAACCTACATTGGTTTTGCTGATGGTGCTTGTCGTAGTACATGGAACATTTCTTCCACAGCTTGAGTTATCTATTCACCCTCTCACGAGTTAGTATCCATGCATGGGGTAAGCCTTGGTCAAACAACGAATAACATTGCAGAGTATAGTGCAGTGATTGACTTATCATCTGAATCCATATCTTTTGGAATTCAGAGTTTGATTGTTAGGTTGGATTATGAACTACTTGTATTACAACTCAACAGGGTTTATGCCATTAAAATCCAGTGTTATTACGGTTATTTTTAAGAGTTCGTCTCTTGGAACGTGAGTTTGATTACATTTAATATCAACATATTCCAAGACATTTAAATACATTAACAGACGTAGTTGCTTCTAGTATGATAAATCGACATTTGCAATGATCAAAAAAGTAAAACAAACAACATCCATAATATGTACATAGATAGCCGGTAAATAGTGATATCTCATAGTATAGAACTGTTTTCAAAAAATATACATCGTCCTCGATCATAGGTTGGAAACACCTTATGATTGGAAAAATGATAACACAAAAGTCAAAAATATGACTCTACAACACAATCATCCCATCACTGATGGTGATCACGATAAGAAACCACTGCCCGATCCACCCTACACAGGAACCTCCTAAAAGGTCCTGGAACACCAATCACATATCTCTGCAATCTGAGTGGGATCTCATCTACGCCTGTCTCTAGAATATCTAGAGTCAGACGCTCTAGATGAAGCTCTAAATCAGACAAAATTTCTATTGATTGGCCTGCTGGGGCTAGTGCGGCTGCAACTGGTTGTCTTCTATCATAAGGTTGGAGATGGGCTAGTCGTCGTGGGTCCACATCTGCATTCAAAAAAAATTTGGTTATTAATTGTCAAGACGATCAAAATAAAAAAAAATTAAAATTTAGAACTTGTTGAAAATGATTTTACCTGATTCATCCCACTGTTCCCCTGCTGGGAGATTCATCTCTCGATCACCACGTAAATCTATCCCAGCGTATGGAAAGTCCTCAATGACAAAAATTTGGCGCTCCAACCAACGAAAATATGAAGAAGGAAATCGAACAATCTCATCACCCTCAATACCGTGACGGGCCATCAATGTAACCCAACGAACCATCCGAGGTTCTCGGGGTCGACCAACATCAACAGGAATATTCTGCAGAGCTAGCATGGGTATCCTCTCTAGAGAAAAAGTGACCACGATGGATCCATATCCAAAGTTATTTAGTTTTCCATTTTTCGCTCTAGTTAGTTGGCCTTTTACATTGGCCAACACAGCTTCGCACTAGTTGAAAATGGTGCCTCGAAAACCGTCTACAACAATACGCATATGGGAACCAGTAGCTACATGTAGTGTTGCACTCCCACACATTCTGGTAATAGTAAACGCAATAAATTTTAGCTCAGGACGGATGATATTTTTTATATCAATCCGTTTGTCTCTGGGGTCTGCCTCATCATTACAAAACTCTTGTCGAAGACTAGCGACAATTTGGCCACCTGGCCTAGTCCCAAACAAGGAAAGTTGTTCGCCCCTCTTGGACAAACCAGTCATAAAATAGATATCCTCCAGCTCAACTTTGAGCCGGTGGCCGCCAATAATGAAACACTAGTCCTGCACGTTCCACCTGTTTACCAGCCATGTCAGGAGATCTACCTGTGCCCTCATGCCCTGGATGGCCCAGAATTTATATATACCGCATGCTCTTAATGGTTGCATTGTGGGCAAGTGGATCATCGTGGCGTCATCCACGTCCTCATGCTCACGTTCTCTCCAAATCAGCGTCTTGTTAATCCTACAATGCATAAAAAGATATATTAGAACAGTATAATTTGAAAATTTTTGGGCGGCAAATGAGAAATTTGATTTTTAAATTCAAAATGCACGGGGACCACACTTTACCTTCATACACAGTGTGTAGGAACGCATGTGCTCTGTGGGGAAAGTGCCGACCCACGACTTTTTTCTTTATAGAAAAAGTTCTAGGTCCACCAGTCCCGTGTGTTGTGCCTGCGGACCCCCGCAGGCGGTTTTCTAAACATATTTTTCTCTTAAAAATAAAATCTAAAGCCTAAAAATGAATTGTAAACTGATGAAAAGTAAGATTAAGAGGTCGTGGATTACTTTGGACTGACGGTTCTTGATTTCTTCGGACGGATTTTCCAGAATCTTCACAGGAACGTTTTTATCCAAAAGCTTCTACTTTTCACTCTAAACTTGAACGGTAAAAATGAAGTTGAAAAAGTCCTTTTTATAAGTTTTTTCGAATAGATGAATTTTCAATTTATTTATTTTTCACTTTAAAAAGGGTATTTTGAAAGCATTTTTACTTATCTTAAACAGGTATGTGTAATGTTTCAAGTTTTTGTGCAGAAATTGGATTTTTCAGGAGAATTGATCATTTTTCAACAAAAGAGCATACTTTTATCACTTTTTCGAACTCTTTCAAAAAATTTACGAAAAACCAAAACATTGGAGTTCTCTTTTAAGCCCTTTTCAGACTCTCTAAACATGAAAAGATTGCCGAGCACTTGATTATTCGAACTCGTTAAAATAAATGAATGATCATCATTTCAGTATAAGTTTACCCCTTTTACGGACTGGAATGGAATATTTACGAAAAAGGTATACGTTGACTAATTACGGTCAATAGATTTCTCTGCCGCATTATTTTATCCTTTTTCAGGCTCGAGAGACTAAATTTGTGAAAAAGTACACCCGTGGAGTTTTCTTAAGTTTTTTCTTTTGACTCCCTAAAATTGAAAAACACCGAGTTTCTCCTATACTCGACTTGTTAAAATTTAACAGTAAAGGACCTATTTAATTTTTAACAGGAACGAACCACTCCTTCTTAGGGTTCAAATCTTAAACTAAGTTGGACTCATCCGAAGGATGAGCTTATAAACAAGAAAATGTTATCCTCCTCAAGCTTGTCAAAAATAAAGAGGTACTTGCCAGAAATGGTGGGGGAAAAGAGAGAAAAATGACTTATTTGTTGCATTTTGAATTTTTTAAAATCCAATTAACCACTCTTGAACACGACACTTTCATTCACCTGGGTTGGGAAATCCTTTGCCTAATAGTTAATCGAACCTCATTGAAAGTCTTCATCCCATTTCTAGGTATTAGCTTTGGGTCAATTGTCACCAAACCATCTGCAGTGTCGTTATGTGTTCAAGAGAACAGTTCAAATAAACCATTCATCTGCAAAATATCTTTCATCCATTTTTACCATCCCTGAGTCAGTCCTTGCCAATATATTTTCAAAACTTGATCTATGATTTCGTGTTGTGGGCTTGCCTACGACGGATCACTTTCTATTGACGAAAATTCATTATATAGGAAGTTGATCTATAAATCGTCAGTACCTTGAAATTTGCATGCCTCAATGGCAGGTTTCTCGCCTTCGACGACGGGTTGCATCATTGACATTCGGTCGAATGATTCCATGACACGTTCGACTTCAGCTCATTCATTCACATTTCATGGATTGTACTGGGTACTTTGAGAGCCATTGACATTACTGGTGGTTACTCTCACACTTGTTAACAGTTCACATCATTGACTGGTAATCAAGTGGTTTCTACCATGTTCGACTTCGACACATTTATTCACATGGATAGAATCATACTAGTTCGAGATGCGGAAATCAAGACCCTGGATCTAGTTTCTACCATCCAAGCTACAAGGAATTTTGTTATCATTTATACAATGGACTATTTATAAACAGATGGCTGTGTCCATACTGTATCTATACATGTATATACTGTGATGTATTCAAAATCATTCCCTGTATCAGAACAGTTTGAAATAGTTTGTAGTTAGTTTTGATCTGAGTATGGGAATGCCTACCTTAGCAATGATATATATATATTGCATTGAATTTTTTTACAGGTTCAGACTAGGGTGTCCACAGGATGATCCTTTAAATGATAAATTATTGCACTCTTCATATATGATAGACTTCAGCATCATCTATTCCAGACTTTTCACTTTAGGGGGCAATCTCTTACACTAAAAATTGTCATCCTGACATTCTGCTATGTGTATGAGCTCATTATAACTCATAATTATCCCTTTTCAAGTCTAACATATCAGTTCCTCATGTCAAGCCTTGAAAATCAGAGAAATGTTCCTAAAAATCTCCTAAACTTTGGTGTCGCACTTTCTCTCTATCTTGCCTGCGGTCCCGCACCTAATGTTCAGCTCTCCTGCATACTTGAACGCACTTTATCTGTGTTACAGGTGCAGACCCCTGTAAGATCAAAAAGGCACAATTAAATTCCAAAAAGCTTAATAAAAGTGAATTATAGAAGCTTCCAGAAAATATCTTGCGGTGATAGAACCGCTCTTATGAGGTGCATGTATCCCTTACCTTATGGAGCTAACCCATTGATGTGAGGAGCTTATCCCTTTGAAGGAGGATTCTATCCCTTCATAGTTGGAACAGAAAACCTCCTCTTTTCCACTATAAAAAGAGGCATTGGGTAGCCTCAAGGGGATTTGAAGCTTTAGAATATTTGAAGTTAAGTGCTGTTTTGATTTCCCCTCTACTCATACTGAAACTGTGGCAGAAGATCCCTTTGCAGACGAATCTCTGTTTCTTATCAGTACTCGCAATCCATGGTATGGAGATATAATTTTTTATCTCGAAACCCAATCTTTTCGGCCTGAAATCTCATGATCTCAGCGACGGAAAATACGCTTCCAATCCCAATAGTACAATATTATTGGTGATACACTCTATTATCGTGGAGTGGATTCTATTTTCCAACGATGTCTTGTTCATGAAGAAGTTGAAAAGGTTTTAAATGACTGCCATTCTGGAGCATGTGGCATTCATATGTCTGGGTATGCCACAGCTCAAAAGATATTGCGCACTGGCTATTTTTGGTCGTTGTTATTCAAAGATTGTATTTATGCAGTCTGGAAATGCCACAATTGTCAACTTTTTTATCGTAAGATGTGCACGCCACCTGCTCCTCTTCATCCCATACTTGTTGTTGGTCCTTTCGCGAAATGGGGTATCGACTTTATTACATGTAACCCTCACTCGACTGGGGGGCATGCATATATTATCTTAGCAGTAGATTATTTTACTAAGTGGGCCGAGGCGATGCCTACATTTTCGGCTGACGGCAAGACTGCTGCAACATTCGTATTTAATCACATAATTGCTCGGTTTGGTGTTCCTCAAGCCATTATTACAGATCATGGAAGTCATTTTCGGAATGTCATGATGACTGAACTGACAGATCAACTTGGCCTGCGCCATGATAGTTCCACTCCCTATTATCCACAGGCCAATGGTCTAGTTGAAGCCATAAATAAAGTTCTAGTCACCATGATTAGACAAATTATTGGTATTCACAAAACGAATTGGCATTCCATGTTATTTTCAGCACTTTGGGCATATCGAACCTCAGTAAAAACATCAACTGGTTTCACTCCCTTTCAACTGGTTTACGGTTTGGAAGCTGTGTTACCGATTGAATGCGAAATTCCGTCACTGAAATTAGCCATAGAATTATTTCCAGCTATGTCTGAAGAGGAGAAATGTTTCTTATACTTGGCTCAACTGGATGAGAATCGACGAAATGGTGCAATAGAAAACGAGGCTCATGTTAAATGAATAAAAGCCCAGTATGATAGAAGTGTTACCCCTTGAAATTTTTCAGAAGGAGACCTAGTCTTAGTTTATGATCAAGCCAACGATAAGATAGGAGCTGGGAAATTCGTGCCCATGTGGCATGGTCCTTTCATTATTAAGTGAAAGCTGGCAAAAGGGGCCTATGAGCTGATATATTTTGACAGTGTCCCTTTAGATAAACCCAGAAATGGACTTTATCTAAAGCGATACTATGCTTAAACTTGGTGTGGAGATTTTTTAATTAATTAGATTAGATTTCTTTACTACTGGTGTGTCTTAGATTAGGAAAGCGTGCCTAGTTTAGAAGTGTATTTTTATCACTATTCCTGCTTATCTGAGTTTTACTCTTGATATTGTAGATGTCGACGTCTCTTCAAACCTACATTGGTTTTGCTGATGGTGCTTGTCGTAGTACATGGAACATTTCTTCCGCAGCTTGGGTTATCTATTCACCCTCTCATGAGTTAGTATCCATGCATGGGGTAAGCCTTGGTCAAACAACGAATAACATTGCAGAGTATAGTGCAGTGATTGAGTTATTATCTGAATCCATATCTTTTGGAATTCAGAGTTTGATTGTTAGGTTGGATTATGAACTACTTGTATTACAACTCAACAGGGTTTATGCCATTAGAAATCCAGTGTTATTACGGTTATTTTTAAGAGTTCGTCTCTTGGAACGTGAGTTTGATTACATTGAATATCAATATATTCCAAGACATTTAAATACATTAGCAGACGTAGTTGCTTCTAGTATGATAAATCGACATTTGCAATGATCAAAAAAGTAAAACAAACAATATCCATAATATTTACACAGATAGTCGGTAAATAGTGATATATCATAGTATAGAACTGTTTTCAAAAAATATACATCGTCCTCGATCATAGGTTGGAAACACCTTATGATTGGAAAAATGATAACACAAAAGTCAAAAATATGAATCTACAACACAATCATCCCATCACTGATGGTGATCACGATAAGAAACCACTGCCTAAGCCACCCTACACGGGAACCTCCTAAAAGGTCCTGGAACACCAATCACATATCTCTGCAATCTGAGTGGGATCTCATCTATGTCTGTCTCTGGAATATCTAGAGTCAGACGCTCTATATGATGCTCTAAATCAAACAAAATTTCTATTGATTGGCCTGTTGGGGCTAGTGCGGCTGCAACTAGTTGTCTTCTATCATAAGGTTGGAGATGGGTTGGTCGCCGTGGGCCCACATCTGCATTCAAAAAAAATTTGGTTATTAATTGTCAAGACGATCAAAATAAATAAAAATAAAAATTTAGAACTTGTTGAAAATGATTTTACCTGATTCATCCCACTGTTCCCCTACTGGGAGATTCATCTCTCGGTCACTGCGGAAATATATCCCATCTTATGGAAAGTCCTCAATGAAAAAAAGTTGGCGCTCCAACCAACGAAAATATGAAGGAGGAAATCGAACAATCTCAGCACCCTCAATACCGTGACGGGCCATCAATGCAACCCAATTAACCATCCGAGGTTCTCGGGGTCGACCGGCATCAACAGGAATACTCTGCAGAGCTAGCATGGGTATCCTCTCTAGAGAAAAAGTGACCACGATGGATCCATATCCAAAGTTATTTAGTTTGCAATTTTTCGCTCTAGTTAGTTGGCCTTTTACATTGGCCAACACAGCTTCGTACCAGTTGAAAATGGTGCCTCGAAAACCATCTACAGCAATGCGCATCTAGGAACCAGTAGCTACATGTACTGTTGCACTCCCACACAGTCTAGTAACAGTAAACGCAATAAATTTTAGCTCAGGACGAATGATATTTTTTATATCAATCTGTTTGTCTCTGGGGTCTGCCTCATCATTACAAAACTCTTGTCGAAGATTAGCGACAATTTGGCCACCTGGCCTAGTCCCAAACAAGGAAAGTTGTTCGCCCCTCTTGGACAAACCAGTCATAAAATAAATATCCTCCAGCTCAATTTTGAGCCGGTGGCCGCCAATAATGAAACACTAGTCCTGCATGTTCCACCTGTTTACCAGCCATGTCAGGAGATCTACCTGTGCCCTCATGCCCTGGATGGCCCAGAATTTATATATACCGCATGCTCTTAATGCTTGCATTGTGGGCAAGTGGAGCATCACAGCGTCATCCACGTCCTCATGCTCACGTTCTCTCCAAATCAGCGTCTTGTTAATCCTACAATGCATAAAAAGATAGATTAGAACAGTCTAATTTGCAAAATTTTGGGCGGCAAATGATAAATTTGATTTTTAAATTCAAAATGCATGGGGACCACACTTTACCTTCATACACAGTGCGTATGAACGCACGCACTCTGTGGGGAAAGTGCCGACCCATGACTTTTTTCTTTATATAAAAAGGTCTGGGTCTGCAAGTCCCGTGTGTTGTGCCTGCAGACCCCCACGGGCGGTTTTCTAAACATGTTTTTCTCTTAAAAATAAAATCTAAAGCCTAAAAATGAATTGTAAACAAATGAAAAGCAAGATTAAGAGGTCATGGATTACCTGGGACTAACGGTTCTCGATTTCGTCGGACGGATTTTCCAGAATCTTCACAGGAACGTTTTTATCCAAAAGGTTCTACTTTCACTCTGAACTTGAACGGTAAAAATGAAGTTGAAAAAGTCATTTTTATAAGTTTTTTCGAATAGATGAATTTTCAATTTATTTATTTTTCACTTTAAAAAGGGTATTTTGAAAGCATTTTTACTTATCTTAAACATGTATGTGTAATGTTTCAAGTTTTTGTGCAGAAATTGGATTTTTCAGGAGAATTGATCATTTTTCAACAAAAGAGCATACTTTTATCCCTTTTTCGGACTCTTTCAAAAAATTTACGAAAAATCGAAACATTGGAGTTCTCTTTTAAGCCCTTTTCAGACTCTCTAAACATGAAAATATTGTCGAGCACTTGATTATTCGAACTCGTTAAAATAAATGAATGATCGTCCTTTCAGTATAAGTTTACCCCTTTTACGAACTGGAATGGACTATTTACGAAAAAGGTATACGTTGACTAATTACGGTCAATAGATTTCTCTCCCGCATTGTTTTATCCTTTTTCAGGATCGAGAGACTAAATTTATAAAAAAGTACACCCGTGGAGTTTTCTTAAGTTTTTTCTTCTGACTCCCTAAAATTGAAAAACATCGAGTTTCTCCTGTACTGGACTTGTTAAAATTTAACAGTAAAGGACCTATTTAATTTTTAACAGGAACGAACCACTCCTTCTTAGGGTTCGAATCTTAAACTAAGTTGGACTCATCCGAAGGATGAGCTTATAAACAAGCAAATGTTATTCTCCTCAAGCTTGTCAAAAATAAAGAGGTACTTGCCAGAAATGGTGGGGGAAAAGAGAGAAAAATGACTTATTTGTTGTATTTTGATTTTTCGAAAATCTAGTTAACCACTCTTGAACACGCCACTTTCAATCACCTGGGTTGGGAAATCAACACTTTACTGACAGTTAATCGAACCTCATTGAAGTCTTATCTTTGTTTCTTGGTTTTAGCTTTGGTCGATTTTCACCAAACCATAATGAAGGGATAGTTATGCGTTAAGAGAGTTGTTCAAATAAACATTCATCTTATAAAATACTCGTCATCCATTTTTACCATCCACTGATTTGCGTAGCACCAATATAACTTTTTAAAACTTGATGCATGATGATTACCGTGTTGTGGAAGAACGCCTGCGAAGGATCACTTTCTATCGACGATAACTCATTATCTGTGAAGTTGATCTAGAAATCATACGGTACTGCTTAAATTTGCAGCCTCGATGGCGGGTTTTCTGCTGCCTTTGATGACGGACTTCATTGACCTTGGAATGATTCCATGACGTGTTCGACTTTAGCTCATTCATTCACATCTCATGGATTGTACTGAGTACTTTGAGATCCATTTACATTATTGGTGGTTACTCTCACACTTGTTAACAGTTTACATCATTGACGGGTAATCAAGTGGTTTCTACCATATTTGACTTCGACACATTTATTCACATGGATAGAATCGTACTAGTTTGAGATGCGGAAATCAAGACCCTGGATCTAGTTTCTACCATCCAGGCTACGCGGAATTTTGTTATCATTTATACAATGGACTATTTATAAACAGATGGCTGCGTCCATACTGTATCTATACATGTATATACTTTGATGTATTCAAAATCATTCCCTGTATCAGAACAGTTTGAAATAGTTTCTAGTTAGTTTTGATCTGAGTATGGGAATGCCTACCTCAGCGATGATATATATATATATATATATATATATATATATATATATATATATATATATATATATATATATATTGCATTGAATGTTTTTACAGGTTCCGACTGGGGTGTCCACAGGATGATCCTTGAAATGATAAAGTATTGCACTCTTCATCTATGACAGACTTCAGCATCATCTATTCCAGACTTTGCACTTTAGGGGGCAATCTATTACACTAAAAATTATCCTGACATTCTGCTATGGGTATGAGCTCATTATAACTCATACTTCTCCCTTTGCAAGTCTAACATATCAGTTCCTCATGTCATGCCTTGAAAATCAGAGAAATGTTCCTAAAAATCTCCTAAACTTTGGTGTCGCACTTTCTCTCTATCTTGCCTGCGGTCCCACCTAATGTTCATCTCTCCTGCATACTTGAACGCACTTTATCTATGTTACAGGTGCAGACCCCTGTAAGATCAAAAAGGCACAATTAAATTCCAAAAAGCTCAATAAAAGTGAATTCTAGAAGCTTCCAGAAAATATCTTGCGGTGATAGAACTGCTATTATGAGGTGCATGTATCCCTTACCTTATGGAGCTAACCCCTTGATGTGAGGAGCTTATCCCTTTGAAGGAGGTTTCTATCCCTTCATAGTTGGAACAGAAAACCTCCTCTTTTTCACTATAAAAAGAGGCATTAGGTAGCCTCAAGGGGATTTGAAGCTTTAGAATATTTGAAGTTAAGTGCTGTTGAGATTCAGACTCAGTTTGACTAAGACTTTTGTGAGGAGAGATTACATACCTCTATTCGTCTTGGTTGGAGGAGTGCAGAGCTTATCAAAGTAGAGGAGACTCCTGCTTCGGACCTTGGGAAGGCCTGTGCAACATCAAGGCTCAGGTTGTAAGGTTTTCCTTCTTTTGAAATTAATACAAATAAACTCATTTTTCTCAATAAGCTTTCAGTTAATGGTTTATTTCATAGATTCCTTGATCACTATGATAAGCATGGTTTATGATGATTTCTATACAGGTGCTATGTAATATTTTGCTTGTTTGTGACTACAGGTTTACGAGGAAAACTCCTTCAAGCGCGCAAGGGACAACAACGACTTCAAACAAGCGTTGGACATATGGTAAGTCTTTTACACCTCTATAGAGCTTTTCGTAGATCATATATGCTTAGAGAAAGAATAGTTTATTTGGTTGTTTGTTGCTAGATACTTTTAGTACTAGGGAGATCGGTCTTGTCCGCAAGATGGATTAATCCACACAACACCTCTCCTCCACAATACCTATGCCTTGGTTATTGGGTTACGTATTTCTTCTTGTTATCCATACTCCACTACATATTATTAAATTGGATATGAAATGAATTTGGCATCAAAAAAGGTAGAACCCGCCATTGTTGGCAGCTCCCCCATATCCATCGACGCTCCAACTATGATATCCAAACTCTGCTCCAACTCCTCCAATGAACGATTAAGGTCAATGGGTTAATACCTTGCATATGCTTTAATATTTATTATGGAAACACAATATGGTCGTGGAACCATATTATAAAGTTTTTTTATATGTATGCCATGTTTTATTAAAAACCATATTATAACATGGGATTTGTAATTTAGTTATATGAGAGGAAAATGTGGAGGGATGAATTTAAAAAGATATGGTGGAGGGATAATTATATGTGGGATATTGTGATAAACCATATCACATGATAAAAAATATTTTTATTATAATATCGGCAGGGAGGTCGGGCTTTGACCCCCCTGACCTCTCTCAAACTATTGTAAAAATATGTCATTGCGCCAAAGAAGGAAAAGTTGTATATTTATGCATAAAAAGGTGTTTTTATGCAGAGAAGTCAACGAGACAACAAAATTTGGAGAGGAATTCAGGGAAAACTGGGAAGCCTTTTTCAAATCCAAAAGTTGCTACAAGATCGAGGCACAGTTCAAAACACAACACAGTCATTTTTTATGGTAGTTAAAGTATTTTTATATTTACTTTTGATGGATTTTTAAAACTTTTAATAAAAAGTTCTTTCCATTAAAGGTTGGGCCCGAAGAGGTAGACTTGAAGATAGTCGAACTCCATTATCAACGTGCTGGTGTCATTTTGTCTTATGTGTTTGCTTATTGATCTTTATTTGCTAAAAAAATTCCTTAAAAGTTGCTTATGTCATTTAAATTGAGCTTTATTTCATGGTGATTTTATATACATGAAAACACTTTTAAAACTCTAATAAGAAAATATCAATTTCGAATAGCGATTCAAATCACTTGAATTGCAGGTAGGGGAGGAAAAATAGAGGAAGAAGAGGTAGGAAAGAGAGAAGAAGAAGAGGCAACAAAAACAGCGGAAGAAGAAGCAAAAATTAAGGAAGAAGAGGGAGAGAAACAGGTAGAAGAAAAAGGGAGCCTTGAAGAGACTTATAATCCCCAAGAAATAGAGAAGCAATGACATCAAACAAGTCTCTCTCCAGGGAATAATGAGCAAGAAGTGGATGCAACATTGGCTACATTGTGCAGACGTTTCAAGCCCAAAATGAGGCAACCAAGGTAAGGTCCCCTACATTTCAAAACAAGGAAGAGGACCAAGATTAGGCAAGGCAAACCAAAACCTCCTTCAAAGTTCCCTATCACTATGGATGATTCACCAAGTAAAAAGGAAGAAGTGGGGCCTAATGAAGGAAATATTGAGGAGATTACCTCTCCTAAGGAAAAAACCAAGCCACTTGTGACATCTATGGGAAGGTCCACCACTAGGGCAGTGACCTTAAAGGGACCTAAGACACAAATTGTCCTTGAGCAAGTAGAAAAAGAGGAGCTACATGAGAAACATGAGCTGCTACAGGAGAAACATAGGATGCTACAGGAGCATAAAGAAGAGTTATAGGAAGGAGAAACCACCTTAAAAGCATATATGCCTCCAATAGCTACAAGAGCCTGATCCACAGTCGAGCTTAGAGTCCTACTACAAATTTATTGAGGGAGGTAGGATTATACCTCAAAATTTTGTAGTGCCACTCCTATATGAGTTGGAGATAGAGAGAGGTAGAACACATATATGGATGCAAATCCAAATCCAGAAAAGTAGAAGATGTGTGCCTCGTGGAGGAGAAATTCCCTGAAATGGGAAAGGAGTTGGTGATTTGAGAGTAATAGAGTCAATTATGAGGGAGAAACTACAAGAAGAAAACACAAGGTTGAGAGAGCATATTCAAGAGAAAGAAACACAACTTGCCACTATGGAAAGTCTCTCTATGGAAGTCATACAATGCAGGAAACCATCAAAATCCTATGCTCTTTTCCTCAAGGAACAATGGCTACAATTCCAAATAAAGACACTAGAACAGTATGTGTATTTTCCTTTTCAAGACTGCAAGTATTTTACTGAGTTTTGCAAATAGGGAAGTATGGAAGATATGGAAAAGCTAGCTGAGTTTTATATACATAATTTCATTCTAACAGATTTGAATTTTTGGGACCCCAATTCAATATTGGGAGATATGCAACTAATGGAACTGACATCTTGGTTGAATCATGGGGAGGAAAGGGATGAAGAAGTGAAAAAGGTGATGACAAAAGAAGAAAATGAGCCCTTGTATATCAGAGCAGAGCTGGAAGCCCCAAGATTGTCATCAACAATCACAACCTCATTTCCTTTGATTATGAACTAGCACCTAAGTACATTACAACCCAAGAGCAATCCATTCTACATTTTGAGGACACTTTTAGAATGTTGGGAACAAAATGTCTACAATATTGTCAGAGAAGGTGGCATGCCTTACCCTAAAGACTACAAATAAGAGAGTATCACTCTCCTGAAAGGCTAAGGAATGCCTTGGAAAGAACCCCATTGTACAAAAGAATCGTGCAAAGACTGAAGATAAAATGGATAGGACTCAAACTCAGTCCACCTTTGTTGCTGGGCTTATAAGAAGGAAGAAACCAATTAGAGGAACAAAAGGTATGGACAAAGATAGAGACAAATGCAGGTTTTTATCCACCAAAAGGCACACCATATAAGGTGCCTTGGGATGTCAGAGAGGCCACCAGGGCCATGAATGAGCTTCATATGGATGACTAATTTGCTCAGAGGATGAGCAACACCTTCAACAGAGGGGTGATGATGGGTCCCATTAACAGATATATTTTGAAGTTCATTATGCTATCCTCCAACCCTTAAAATTATCCTTTTCTCACACCAATTCGCATTTTTGGATATAATATGCTTAGTGAGAAGAGTAAATGTTGTTTTTCATAATGTGGCCTAATGTGACTAAATTGTAGGAAAACAAATAATTTTTTAGGAATTTACTATGCAGGGGCTTGATGGAGACAACCGAGAGGGAATATAGGGGGACTTGTCCACCTCCATAACTATCTAAATCGGCTTGGGATCACAGAATATTCACTCAAAATCTTGAATGCACTGACATCCAAGTAACTCCAAGTGCATGTGAAGCTCAAGAAGGACCAAATCCATAATTCTCGAGATCGACGGAATCACTCCTAGTTTCAAGGGAGCTGTTATCAGCTTCCTTTTTGTATAAATAAACCAGCTGAAAGCCTCACTAGGATTCAAATTTTTGATTTAGCTAAGAGTGGCTACTGAGCCCAGAGCTTGACATATTTATTGTTAACTTTCATGTGATGTATGAGACTACTATTTTCTACTAATGAGAAGTTTGTTATTGAATTGCATTTGAGCTAGTTTAGAGAGTTGAAACCCTTGGGTTTGAGCCCAACCCAGAGGCTTTAGTTCCTCTTCTATATTTCTATATTGTTCTTGTTTCCAAGAATTTCATGTATTTCTTTTGTTGCAGTACATGTTAAGTTATAAAAACATGTGATTGTAGGCTTCCCTATCACCTCTCTTGTAGGAATAATGGTTGGAAAGATTTATAACGTCAGTCCAAAAACATTTGTTTATGATTTCTTGGAAATAGATAAATGAATTACCCTTTTGCATGTTTATTTTCTGCAACTTAGGAGTCATTTCAGTCATCAAAGTAGTGTTGTGGAATAGAATATATTTTAGTCAAATTCAACTAATCTTATCCATGATAATTTATCTCATTGTGTTATTGGTCATTTGATGCATATATCTGGCTAGTTTCAGGGTTATGATGATTTGCAGGGGTTGGTAAATCTTTCCATCTCCACCTAAAACTATCCATCTTATCCCCTTACACCTCACACTGCTCCCAAACTCTATTTCCATAGTCATTCTGTTAAGAAAATTATAGGACACCATGGGCATCCACCTTGGTGCAAGCTAGACCTCCGAGAGGTCCTAATCTTGGCTAGGAGTCTTCCCCAACATTCATTCACTCCCTACTACCTTCATCCACCTTCTCCTTCCCTCCAAACACCATTTATGCCCTCAAAAGGCTCTCAGAACCCATCCTATAGCAAACCAAGGCCTCATGTAGCAATACAAGACCTCCTATAGCATCACCTGTAGCAGGCCTGTACCACTGTTTTCCTCCACCTGTGCTACTCCACACTTCGACCTTAACTTAATTAAGATGAATAATGACCCCCAACTTGTGATTTGATGATTGAGAGAAACTCTTAGGTCACTCCAACCTCCACTTTTCCTCACTACAAAACAGAGTTATAATTAGTGTTTTTTTATTCACAAGCATGCTAAAAGTTAGATTTCTAATTTTCAAGCAAATGTGAAGTAGATCAATGATACACGTAGGTAGATTAATGATTTGATTAAATGTGAAAAATAGAATAGCTTTACTTTTTCAAGTATACTACCCATTTCTCTTTCATCCAATGTTAATTACCATCTACATTTGAATGAATGGCATTTCCACTTTCATAGTTAGAATGAGGTTCAATTATGCTTTCATCGAAAATTTTCACTATAGTTAAGTTGGAGGAATGGTCTCTGAACACCTTGATCTGATGTCATGACTAAGGGTGACATGAGTATAACCTAACCTATTGTGCATATAACATTGTCACCTCTAATTTTGCACAAACCGCAAGAGCCCTTGGGAGTTGCAACACCCTTGGTGCAATACCAGGGATCACCACAATGTGAAAGGAAATTTTTACAATAGTGACATTAACTTGGATAATTCACTGCTATAGTTAATAACTTTGTTTTATTTATTTTGAAAATGTATTTATGTGACCCGAAAATGGTTCACATTTTTTTGGAATATAATAAATACATTGATTTCAACTTATTATAAGTTGATCTAATTTCCAGACATCAACACCACCATAGCCATCTCGACATCAACAACACCATAGCCAACTTTAAACTAAATTAACATATCATGTAATTAACTTTGTTTTAGTTAATTTGAAAATGTATTCATGCGACTAGAGGACTAGAGAATTGTTCACATTTTTTGGAAAAGAGTTAATACAACTTGAGTGAGCCCAATGGTTAAGAGCATGTGTTTCCTCCTAAGAGGTCACAAAGTCAATACAACTTGAGTGAGCCTAATGGTTAAGAGTGTGTGTTTCCTCCTAAGAGGTCACAAGTTCAAAAACAAGAGGGGGGTAGAGTATGTATGCCTTGCTAGACTTAGCAGGGGTAGAGTGTGTGTTTCCTCCTAAGAGGTCACAAGTTCAAAAACAAGAGGGGGGTAGAGTATGTATGCCTTGCTAGACTTAGCAGGGGTAGAGTATGTATGCCTTCGTAGACTTAGCAGTCAACTCATAGCCAGCTTTAAACTAACTTAACATATCAACACCACTACCACAGCCAAATTTAAACTAACTTAACATATCATGTCATTATCTTAACATATTTTTTCAATAAATCATAACTAAGTATCTATCTAAAAAACCACATTGATATTTATTCTTTATTCTTAATGCTTCAATTTATGATTACACATAAATATACAGATGTAGAAATTACCCTAATCATTATGGGATATTTTGTCATTTTTTAAAAATATAAATGTGTAAATATATTATTTATATTGGATTATTTAGTTTACTAAAATGAATGAATTAATATAGATAAAATATAGAAATTGAAACTTTGTATTGAACTTATGTTTATTGTAGAGTTTGAGAATATTGTAGAATATGAACATAAAAGAGGTCAAACAATTGAACTCTCCTAAACATCATATTTTGGAATCTGCAATCCAATTGAGTTTTTTTGATCATCAGATGATGGAATATGCAATCCACATAAAAATACCCAAAACTGTAGAACTAAACATATCAACTTGTTATTGTAAATGACATAAATATTTATTGTTTATGGGTACCATGGTTATCAACTTGTTATTATAAATTACATAAATAAATAATGGTTACATTGGTTTTTGTTTCTATGAATGTGTCAAACTCCTTTGCTCATTTAAAAAAGACTTCCTATGTGTTCGAAATTTTCCTTTATCCAAAAGCATCTATTAATACATTAATATTGTGTTAGATTTACATTTCTGAGTTCCTATTGTGCAAATAATTTGTTGTGAATTTGTTGTTTATGACAACTAATATCATCTCTATCTTGAACACGTTGTAGCCTTACTCTAATTTACAACCATGCATTGTTAAACATATATGGTTACCGTCTTTTCTGGAAAAATGAATTCACTTTATAAACACTTTATATACAAAAGAAACTTGTAAAGAATGCAAGGAAGATGACTTAAACTGCAACCAAAACACCCAAGACGCCAGACTGATACTACCCGATGTAATCATTGAAGAGGTCTTCAATTACTTCTAGTAGTTCAGGCTTGCTATAAATTATGATTTGCTTTGTGCTTGTAGTTCAGGCTTGCCATCAATTCTGATTTGTTTTCTGATATCTTTATATTGAAAAGTTATGAGATCATTCACAATCCAGGTTGCTGGGAAAATCTAATAGTATGGCACCCACTACTTTGGAAGTTGTTACAACCATAGGAGCATGTTTGAGTTTTACCACTAGCCCCAAAATATAGTAAACAAGAATGAAGATTGTTAATATTATGAAATTTCGATTTGTTAAATATGATTATGTTACTATAATGAGTCATCAACCATTTTAAAATATATTAAATTTACTATATCTAATATTATTGTCAACGATCAAGTATTCTAAAGTATATTAGAGCATTATGTTATAGAAATATACCCTACAACCTCATTCAAATATGCTTGTGGGTTTTAAGTCTTGTAAGTTTCTAAATAAATTGAGATATGTTAAAAATATATAAATTTGGAAGAAATATTCAAATTTAAGAGGAAATAATCTGACAAAAGTAATCAATAATTTTCACTCCCTTTTAATAAGATCTGTGATTTATTTGTTGTACAGAAGCATATACAATACAAGAATACATTTTAGTTGTTGTCATTCCACATCAGCAAGGAGTTTCACAGAAAAGCAATTATATATTGCTATAAACAACATGGTATAATACATAGATTTCATTATCATTAGCAAGTATTTTTTATTGTTTTTGTTGCAAATAAACCAACAATGTAAATTCCGTCATTTACATCCATAGAGTTTCACCGAAGTTGTCAAGAATATTTCCTCTATGTTACAAGGAGAACAATGTGGAAGGAAATGGAAAAATTGAGAATGAATAAATTTTGGAACATGGGTTTGGTTCCAGTATAGCAATTTTATTACACCTAAAACAAATTTCTAATATTCTGTATGGTTTGGGAGATATATAGAGTTATTTGGGGCCAATTTATATAAAAATTCAAAAAATCCAGATTGTGGTTTTCATCGTGGTTTAAAAACATGAAGTAAGATGAAGTCGTTCCTACGTTGACAAACATGGTTTCATCTTCCAAGTTGCTACGAAGTGAGCATGCACCCATCCTAGGAGCCAGAGCTGAAAATCATAGGCATATCTTGATAAACGAGTAATATTCAATGTGAGATCCTATTCTTGAAACCAGCAAGGGGATCTGATTCAAAATTAACACCTGATTCTATTTCAGATCAACGCCATATCATAAAAATATTGTTGAATTCATTATTAGATTTTCTTCCAGAATGAGTGAACATAAATTAAAACAAGTGTCAATTTTGGTTTTGACTAAATGTTGAAGTTGTGGACCATTATTTCTACTAAAGCATCCTAGAATCTATGTGAAAGCGAAGGATGAACCAGAAAATATTGTGAAGAGAAGGATAGATAGGCAAACACATATGAGTTTCTTAGAGCTGCGAGAAATGCATTACCTTCGGAAGGTCCTTGACGAAAGCCTCTGGTTAGTGAACATTTCGCCCATGATCTTCAGAGAGGCCATAGATGATGTTGGATTCAATGGCTTTACAATTCCAAAGGGCTAGAAGACACAAGTATGGCTGAGAAATGTGCACCTTGATCCTCATGTTTATCATGATTTGTTGAAGTTTAACCCGAAAATATGGAATAGTCTATGTGTTTGAGGCTACATGGTTGGTATTGATCCATATCTTGCTTACGTTTAAGGGAGTTGCCTTGAATCCCATTACTACCTTGTATTACATTTCTTGCTAGGTATGGATAGCTTCTGCCAGTCGTATTACCTCTAGAAGCCAAGATTGCACCGGCTCGAATTGGAAGTGAATCTTCTTGTTCTGATTTTAATTTATTTGTATCCTAAATTTATATCCTATGTAACAATCTACCCATTTAATTAAGATTAGTGTTGCTGCTATATAGAAGATAATTTATAATTAGTAAAGGACGGTAGTGTATTAGAAAGAAGAATTGTGTAGCAGTGGAGAGGTAGAGCTGGGATCAGACAGAGTAGGAGATATTGGGATTGCAGTAAATGCTAGATCATGGACTAAAGCAAGCATTCCAATATTTGTATTATTTGATTTGACTGAATATTTTGTAATTGGCTTTCTGTAATTTGAATCCGCATTTAATTTGTATTTCAAGGCTCTTTGAATTTCTGAATTGATGCATTAATGTAGTTTTCTTTCCAGAGGTTCGATTTGGGTGATTGGGCCCATCAGTCAGATCCTTTGTCCAGTTTTCTTAGAATTTATTTAATTTCATTTCCTGTTAATACTGATTTATTTAGCTGACTGTGTTTGACTTCGTTTCATTTCTGTGTTGTGCTTTCATTTTCTGAATAGTGTGGTGTGCTTCAATTTAATTCTACCATTTCCTTTATATCTAATATTTAAATGCATAGGTTTGGTTATTAAATTTAACAGTATAGTTAATTTATAATTCATTTATGTTCCAACAATTAAATTAAAAATAGAATATCAATTAATAAGTGCTTCTAATTTTTCTCATCATGCCCTATTCAATTTGTTTCACAACAAAACATATGTTAAGTTGCAGGGGTTCAAGACAAGGATAAAATCAACAAGGGATTCATTTAATTTGATGTTTATATTATTGGGCACTTATAAATAATTTAAATTGTTTTATGAATTGATATTGGTATTGTAAGTGAATCACATTTGTTTAAATACCAAGATTAGTTTAAATACATTCTTAGCATAATTAAAGTGTCCAAGAATAATCTTGAAGATGTCCTCATTCAATAAATTTAAAATTTTGAATTGAATATTTCCATACACTTATGATTCATTTCTATCAAGAGTGCTTGCATCATTTGGAAGCAACATTTTAAGTACAAATCTTAAAGTATCATTTTAAGTACATATTTAAAGCATAATTTTAAGAGTAGATTTTAAGTAGTTGGAATAGAATTGTTTTATGCTTTTCAGTTGTAGTCTTTTATAGCTTTGCATTCTTTTTCTGCAATGTGTTTAGTTTGAAATGGTTTAATTTCTTTCCCTACATGATTTCCTTTTTGAATTAGTTCTAGGGTTTTGATTTTGAAAGTCCTCGAGGCCATATTCTAACATATATTGTGCTACGTCTCTAAGTCTTACAACCCCAGATTGAAAATTTAAATGTGGGTGTAAATCTAGAATTTATACCTCCCAACATATTTCAAGGGGAACTTAATAACAAGATGGTTGGGTCCCTATCTAGTAGAGAAGTGTCATGAAAATGGGTCTAACCAAATCATAACAATTTATGATGAAGGGATTACCTTACTTGTCAATGGTCATAGGTTGAAGTTGTAAAAGAAACCTTTGTCAAAGGAAGAGGTTGTCAGTTCAGTCAGCATAGAGATTAATGTGTTTGGGAGGCTCATAGCCCTTAGTCCAATAAAATTATAAATAATAATAATAATAATAAGAGGGCCTATATGAAAACCTCCATGAGGCATCTGAGGACAAATCCCTAGTTGAAAATGTCTCTCAGGCAACCTAGGAGAAAAAAGAGGAAAATAAATAAAAAATAAAGCATCCACAAGTGAAAACCTCCTCTGAGGCACCTAGGGCAGGAATGCAAGTTGAAAAAATCTACAGAGGCAACCTGCTTGTCTAAAAAACAAAGAGAGAGGAAAAGAAAAACATGGGGAAGGAGTTCTTACACCACTTATGCTAACATTTTATTTTTGCAGGACTCCAAGCAATTGACAAAAATATGGTTACCGGGAAAAATCTACAAGTGTATTCCTCCATTCTTCCTTCTCTACAATTCATTTCCACATTCTCCACTCACATTCCCACCTCTCTACATCATCCAATAAACAAAAGACCCCACTTTTTCCTCCTCACTATAATGATAGAGGGGGGACTTGTAACGCTACAGGAGGAGCCTGTAAGGCTACATGAGGTACATATGGTGAGAAAAAGAGACCAGAAGGCCATGGTGTCTTTACGCAATGTTGAGAAGGGTCCTCCAATACCAACTGCATCACCGATCCACTCATTCTAGCCAAAACTAACTCAATATTACCACTCTATCATGCATCTAAAAAATACAGAAAGTCATTTTTTTCCATTCTTCTATCACCCACACCACTTCCTCATGATCTTAAGTCTCTCCACATACCTTTCATCACTTTCCCTCAATCTGAAATATAAAACGAAGTATTGAAAAGGGGATTAAATGACTACTACAGGAAGGAGACTCGTCTTGTACCAACCTATATAGTCCAAACAGAACTCCCTAATTTTATTTTTTCCCACCCACAGAGAGCATAATGGAGACATTTATGAAATATAGAGGAGGCACATCATCCTTAGGAATGAATCCACCTACTCCACCAACAACAACTTGGACACAAGGCACTTGCACACACAACAAAGTTATCATTCAAAAGATCGTCAAGTTATGAAGACTTGAACTAAAACAAACAAAGGAAATAAATTCCCTCAAGATCACGATGTTGTGAAGCCCAACTCCAACATGCAACCATCTCCAGCAATTCGATCAATGGGTAGGCTCAAGTATTACAAACCTCACCTCTTCCCTATGTATATAATGCTAAAATGTGTTAATGGTCGAGAAAGTAGTCTTAATACGCTGGAGGTGGCCACTGAACTTGGCCACCCTCGCCTAGTAAACTACAGTTCATATAAGTAACCCATGAAACGTGGAAATGTCAAATAAAGTGAGGTGGTGCTTATGAGGAGTGAGGTGATAATCACGAGAAGAAGGGTAATAATTTCACAGAGTGTGGAAAATGGTTCGAAAAAGGAAACTCGTGTATGTGCCATGTCACCAAAGTGCTTCGAGCCTTTACCACAAAGGGAATATTATGTACTAGGCTCAACTCCATTTTCACCATCGCTCATTTCTAAAAAATAAATTAGAGGAAGGAAGAGTTATGTGCTATCAGACCACCTATGGGGACACTGATCTGCTTTGAACTTTGTTTCCAGGTGCTGCAAGAGGAAGCTACAAGAGGAATCTACAAGAGGGTCTGATATACTACAAGAGGGTCGAGAAGGAGCTACAAGAGGGAATTGAAGGGTGAAAGAAAGACACAGTGACCCAAATTTGTCCTCAAACCCTCTTGCAAATGAAGATGTATTTTGAAAAGGAGTAAGTGGCTTTCTCCCTCTCTTAATTTCTATATAATTGCATGGGAAAATATGCCTGAAGTTGGTGCCCTTTAATAGAAAAATTGAGATATAGCCCTTTTCAGAAATTTTTATGTGTAAAGGCATGATAGGGACAAAAAAAACAGTTTATTTGATATAAATTCTAGCATCCTTCTCCCTCACTAATAAAAAGGAAGTTTAATATTATTCCTACCACTTTGAGGAAAAATTGAATTTCACACCTAAGTAACACCAAGAAGGAGTAGTAGAAGAAATGGAGGGAGGATTTAATAGAAGAGAACCCAAAGACACAAAGATAATTCACCAACACCCTCCTCTAGTGAACATTTTTAGAAGACATCAATGGTTGGGATTCTTCTAACTATTAAAAGGGTATGATGATGATATCACTCATAAATTGTCTATGGCATTGAATTCTCAAATAGAAAATATTTCCACTATTATTTTCATAGGATTAGACATCTCTTTAAGTCCCAAAACCATAAGCAGAGTGACCACCTTACCCTTGGGAATTTGGTCGAGAAAAGAGGAAAAAGTAGTGAGTGTCACGACCATGAAAAATTTCTTCATTCTGAAAGAGAAACCTATAGAAGATAAGAATGCAGTGAGAATGGAGAGTCTACCTTACCCCTGGGATGAGGTGGTTTATCATATCATCAAATATATATCTTGTGAAGGGAGATTGAGCATTTTATATGCCTACCATTTCAACTTTCTCCATGAGTTAAGGTTCAAGGAAAAATTGCCCCTCCCTCAAAGACTTAGTGTTCCCCATTTCCTCATCCAATAAATCATTGAAATGGGCCAAAAGGTGAGCGAAGGAAAGCATCAACACATATCCCTCCATGATCTCATCAATTTAATTGTGATGGATGCTTTAAGTCACTTAAGGAACCCCGTGTTGTAGACTTATTTTGTAGACATGGACAGGGAGGTCTTAACTGAAACCCAAGCCATCACACCTGGAGAAACACCAGCCTTTAGCTAATCATGAATGATCTAAAATGATCAAGAAATGATTTGGATTAATCCAAAAGGGATTAATGGCCAAAAATTCGAAGTCATCGGATCTGAGCAAAATAAATGCCATCATGTATATTTGATGAAAATTATTACAACACAACTTGAATGGGAAAAATATGACTTCGTTTGAAGAATTTATCCAAAGTCAAATATTTCAATGTAAACTCAAACAATTCAAAGTCAATTTTCATGGTTCCATCAAGCAAGGTTCCACTTTAGGGTTCTATGGTCAAGGTTCCAACACTAATGAACTTCTGACACATGGCGCATCCAAATCGATACAAGTGTCAGTTTATGATTGGTAGCATATGGCACGATAAAAATGCGACATGTGGCCCTATCAGAGGGTGACACATGGCCTTCACGAGTTGGTCAAAGTTATGTGTTATCGGACCGACGAACCAAACAAGATTTAATCCTATGACCTCTGCTCTACAAATCCAATGCCTTATCGATTGGGCTACATATTCATTCTTGTTATCCATACTCCACCGCATACTATTAATGTAGATATGAAATGCATTTGGAATCAAAAAAGGTGGAGCCTGCCATTGTTGGCAGCTCCACAACATCCATCAGCTATCCAACTGTGAGATCCAAACTCCGCTCCAACTCCTCCAATGAACGATTAAGGTCAACGAGTTAATACATTTCATATGGATTAATATTTACTATGGAAATGTAATATGGTGGTGGAACCATATTATAAATTTTTTTATATGTATGCCATGGTTTACTAAAAACCATATTATAACATGGGATTTTTAATTTAGTTATATGGGAGGATAATGTGGAGGGATAAGGTTAAAGGATATAGTGGAGGGATAAGGATATGTGGGAGTGGAATGTGGGATGTGGTGATAAACCATATCACATAAATATATTTTTATTATAATATCCAATGTATTGTATCACACTAATCAGTGGGGAGGTTAAGATTTGAGCCCCCGACCTCTCCCTAAATATTATAAAAATATTCCATTAATCCAAAGAAAGCATAGTTGGATTTTTATGCAGAAGAAGGTGTTTTTATGCAGAGAAGGCAACGAGACAACCGAATTTTGGAGAGCCATTCCAGACAAACCAGGAAGCCTTTTTCAAATCTAAAATTTGCTACAAGATCCATAGACAGAGAAGAACACATCATAGTCATTTTGGATTGTAGTTAAATTAATTTTATATGTACTTTCGATGGATTTCGAAAACTTTTATTAAAAATTTCTCCACATTAAAGATTGGGTCTAGAGAGATAGGCTTGAAGATAGCCAAACTCCGTTACAAATGTGTTGGTGTCATTTCCTCTTATGTGTTTGGTTATTGCTATTTATTTTCTGCTAATTTTCCTTACAAGTTTCCTATGTCATTTAATTTTAGATTTATTTGATGGTGATTTTAACTACATGAAAACACTTTTAAAAATCTAACAAGCAAGTATCAATTTCGATCAGGATTGAGATCAATTGGTATCAAAGCGGTTATTGATATCTTGGTTTTTAAATGTGCATGATCACCAAGTGAAGAAGCATCTAAGAAAATATACATTCCAAAAAGCTTTAAATTAGGAAGGTGTTGAAGCCTAGAAAATCTCTGCTTCAAACATTGGGGAAAACCACCCGGTCGGGACCTTAGGACAGCTCCTTTTCCGTTTGGTATGGTGGCTCCGACTGGATTTAAAGGACTAGTTTCCTTATAACTAAATGGGTTGATGATGGGTTGATTTGGATGGGTGAAAGTGGGACTAAATTAATTGAAATAAAACTATTTAATTTAAACTAAATACTGATAAAGAAATTCTAACACTAACCCGGGGAATTATATGTGAATACAACTTAAGATTGTTCCAATTTAACAATAACCATGAAAATGTATTATTATTTAAATTGAAATGTGCAGAAACAAATAAAGATAACTTTGTTTAAGAAATTAAACAGATTTGTATTAGCACATTGCATTCATCATTGTATACCATCTATATATACTTATGAAAGATAACGTTTCAATTATAATCAGAAATGATATATAAAAAGAAACGTTGTGAAAACCAAATATATATAAATGATAGCAAATTTTAAAGCGAATATCATAAGACAAAATAAATCAACAGTGAATAGATAGAAATACCTTATTCATCTTGAAGACTTTCAAATGAAATATGATACTCTAATCCAGTAACTCTGATGCAAAATCAAATTCCAAGGTACAGAAATGCAACACTTTAAAGATAATTCCGCATAAAAATCACCAGATGTGATCCTTCTAAAAATATATAAGACAGTGGAGTACAGAAATGTAATCTCCAAGTCAAAAAATATTAAGATCCAAGACCCTTCTCTAAATGCATGATAAGGGTTTAAATACTACTTAGCTAAATCTAAAAATAGTATATTACAAAAATTAAGGATTCGGTTCAATGACCTTCCTTTTCCTAGGCTAAAATACAGTAAAATTAAAACTAAATCTAACTATCTATGAACTTGATCTTTAAACTTGCAGGCATCTAGCATAGTTTTGAGAAGATGTGGTTGACCGACTTCAGAATTCAACTGTCCTGAAAAGACAGAATCAGCAAGTGTAGGCGCAATCTTCTCTGTAGAATTGATGATACAATTAAGCGCACTGTGCTGACTGTGTGGCTTCACCAAGTACATCCAGTATGAGTCCCAATTTAATCTTGTCGGCCCTTGGATTGATTTTTCTCTTTCTTCTGTCTTTTGCCTCCATTCTGTTTGCAGTTGATGTGCCTGTGGGAGATATCCTGGAACAGTTTCTGAAATCAAATTAGCTTTGTGTAAATTATCATTTACATAATCCGTAAGAGTGTTTGCCGCTGTAGCCGCCTCTACTGCTGCCTTCTCTGCCCTTCTGATTTGTTCATCCCAGTTATTAAAAAGTATTTCTTTATGATTTTCATTAATAATGGGTGCACCAGCTTTTCTGCCTTCTTCTGTTTTTTGCCATACCAAATAATCATTGATCTTTTCATTAATCAAATCATAATCATTTCGTAAATCTACGACATGATTTGTGATTTTATCACTCTCTTGGCAAAAAGAATTCCATTGCAAGATTTTTTGGCATAAAACTTCCTCTTGTTGCAGTAGTTGATTGTTTGAAGAGATAGTTTCTGAAATGAATTCTGGAAGCTTAGGATCATCTTTATGCTGATCTTGGATAATCTGTATTTTTTTGTCTCTATCAGCCAAGCTTTTTTTATGTCCTATTTTCATTTCTTGAAGTTGTTGTTGTAATTCTTCAAGTTTCAATTGTGCTTCCTTATTGGCTTGTACATGTTGCAATTGCTGTTGTAGAACTTTTATCTATTCTTCTTTTTCATTCAACAAAAGTTGTATCTCAAATGATTTGTCAATTGTTGCAGAAGCATAAGCTCCTGTCATTTGAGATAACTTAGCGAGATTATCAGTAGGTTCTGTGGCAGGATCCTTCCACAAAACATCTAGTTGTTCTGCTTCAGTAGCAATTGAACTTTCTAACTTTCTCTTTTTTCTCTGTTTCTTCACTACTGCTTTATATTTTGGGCTGTAGAATACATCTAGAGGAGGAATGTCCTCTACATTAAGTACAATTTCAGAGGATGGTGTTATTGGTATGTGCTCAGTCACTGTGACAGCGCTACTTGTTCCTGTGTTCAAAACTTTGGTTGTTTGGACAGGGGTCTGTACATTCTCTCCTTCTACATTAATCAATTGGTTAAAACTTTCCCATTCTTTGTCTAACTCAATGATGACTGGTTGTTGCTGTACCTTGGTTGGAGGAGGATTTGTCTGTTGAGAAGTCAAAAATTTTTGTTGAGTAATTTCTTTTGATTGTGCAGAATATTTCATGGATTCTTCCATTTTATCTTCTTTTTCATTAGACTTATTGGAATGTTCAGAAATCTCTTTGTCAGATTTTGATTTAGATTTATCTGTACTTGAACTGTCGTTAAGACTAACACTAGGAGTTTTCTCCCTTGCGGGCTTTAAGCGCAGATTTTCCAAAGGAATAGGAGTTAGTCTTCTTTCTCTGTAAATTTTGAATTCCTGGAATTCCTCTGGAGATAACTGCATTTGAGCTGAATTCAAAACTTCTTTAAATGAATTTCTTGCTTGGAACATATCATCAAAAAGATCCTGTTCCCCAGAAAATTCCCTTACTCTGATTGCATTGGTAAAATTCTTAACAATATCATTTGGGTCGAATAACCTTCTCGAAAATTTGAACAGCTGTAGGCATGTAATGTTGCCTATCTCTTGGAATGCATGACCAATATCGAAAAGTGAAAATGTTCCACATTTTACGGGAAATTGTGGCCAAATGCCTTTTTTCTTCTCTTTTAATTCCTTTGTTAAACCCCCTTGGCCACAGGTCTGATAAGCAATTTCCCGAGCTACAAGTCTATCTGGAACATATAGGGGTAAAACATGGGGGGAAGCAGAACTTCCAAAAACCCTAATATAAGTGAAAAATTCTTCTCCAAACCATCTCGCGACGGGGAGAATGTCAACCTCTGTTTCTGGGGATAACCTTGGGGCATCCTTATTATGCAATGTTTTGTACAATGGCAGCATTACACCATGGAAAATTTGATAAAAATGGGGGACAAACTTAGACTCCCATAGTTCCTTATGATACACATGAATAGGCAAAGGATCGTGGATAGTCCATTGCCAACCCATCACAGGGAATTTAGAGACATAACAGATAGCGTCCATGACATAAGCAGATAAATAAAAAGGCAGATAAATCCGCTGAGAAACATTTCGCTTGGACTGGTAGTGAAAAATGTCAGTGGTCAAATTATCAGTTAAGATTTTGGCCCAGTCTACAATTGTAGAATTAACGGCCGCATTCAACAAAGGGAGCCATTCAGGCAAGATCATATTTATGTCAGGCTTTCCAAAAAGCCTGCATAACATGGCAGCAGTGAAACAATAAGGAGAGGTAAGTGAACCCGTGTTGTACATACCTTGTTTGTTTTTCTTCAATGGTTCACTTCTTTTGGTCCACTCCTTTGTGCATTCTGCCAAATTTGCATGCTCTCTGGCAAAATCTTCCATGAATTGTTTATTGTAAGTCGCCTGAGGTTCCGGCAACTTATACATTAGTCTCAGATCTTCCGTGGTGAATGACCCGATTAGCTCTTGAGCTGGAGTTCTGAATTGTCTGTCTGAAATATCGGTGCTGTCCAGCACCCATTTCACCATGTCTGTATATGGGAGAATCCTTGGCCTTGCCGCTATCCTATGCAGAAATGAACAAGCTAGTTCTTTGAGGGTTGCTTCAGATGTACTACTAGAACCTGCTGTAGCCGTAATTTTTAATACCACAGGATTTTCTTCTTCCAGCAGATTATACATTCCTTCCCATGTGGTTATACCGACATCCTTATTGCAAGCGGTGTCTGCATACAGTGAAGCCATTTCTCTGTTTTCAGAATTCGAGCTCTTCTCTTTCTTACCCATAATGTTCTGTGAAAGCTTTGTATAGACGTTTGCTCCTTCGTGCCTGCGTTTTACGAGTTAAATGAGAGTAATGGCATGAGAAAGGTGATGAGACTGTTTTAAATGCAAAGGCGGATGAAATATATTATTTTAACGTGAAATGACTTTCAATCAAAACAAAATCTCATTTACCATTAATTTTCAATCCAATCATTAAAGCACATAACAGACATTGATATATGGGAAGATTGTCTTTGAACAACGCGCCTTTATGAATCTACGACATTGCGATCTACGATTTGCTGTGTAATATCGCAATATCGCAATATCGCAAAATGAAACCATCGCAATTTTATAAATAGCGCAAAAGCGCAAATTGTGAAATAGCGCAAAAGCGCACATCGCAAATCTCGCAAAAGCGCAAAATTGTAAATAGCGCAAAAGGTATTCGTTTAACATTTATGTTTTCTGCGCTATGTGATCTGTGACCAATATGTTTATTGTATAGGCTTTTGGGATCGCATTATCGCAAAATCGCATTTTTAGTTTTATAAAAGATATATACCATTTTGCGATGGATGCGCTATTTTGTTTAAAGAACAATTTTATTGTAATCTATCATAAACTTAATTGTTTATTAATGTTCTTTCTAAGGGATTTCTCTAGGTTTATGATAGAAAGTTTTATTTGAAAAGGAAAACAAATCCTAATTGATTTTTTGGATTTTTTAACTAAGTGTCCCCATTTATTTAGTATTATTACTAATATTAAATTAAAAAGGGGGTTGTTGCTGGTCACAACAATTGGCGATTCGCTGAAAGAAATAGTTATCTCTAAAAAAATAAAATGAACACTATATCTTTAGTAAGTAAATATTTTTAAAGATAATGAAAACTATCTTAGGATAATTCAAATAAAATGTAACTATGAAAAAGAAATAAAAATCATTCACAATTTCTTTCTAATTCCTTAAGAACAAAATCATTTTTGGGTTATCTCAAGCTTTGATTGGTGTTAATAATGAAGTAAGTGGATTTCTCCAAGTTTTGGTTTTATAATATACTCTATTTTCATAGGTATTGCCTCTGCTGCCAGCAAACGTTCATAGTCTCGACAGGGTTACCTTTAAACCATTAACTTTTCATTGTCTCATCCAACTAAAATTATGACTTTTTAAAAGATAAATTCATAAGACATATTATCTCATGTTTTTGTCTCTTACTTATTTTATTTTTAAGAGCCATTGTTCTGGTTTGGTAGCCAGTTAATAACAATGCCATTCACTAGTTATAATTAAACTGAACAAGCTGACTCGTGATGAGACCCCTTGTCTTATATTTATAAGCCATTACCCTGTTTTGATATGCAGTATTGGTAATGTCAGTTTTATTACTCTTTATGAACATGGTAAGTCGGCTCATAATGAGACCTCTTATCTCTTAAATTTTCATATAATTTCTTAGAATTACATTCTAAAAAATCACAACTTAAATGGATGGGGTGAAATAGTTTAATCCTTAAGAATCAATGGATGACAATTTTCAGAGTTTTTTGAGTTCCAAAATTTTGAAAAAATCTTTACTTTTATAGATAACCTTTCTCTACTCAATAAACTTATAATGATTTACATTCTCTTCAAATTTTCAAAAGGTCATGCAAATGATTGAAATAATCTTTTAGAGTTTAACATCTTATTTTAAACTATCCAAAAACTGTGATCATTCCTTTAAAAATTCTTATTTACACAAAATAAATATTTATAATATTTTTCCTAAGAAATTTTCCCTAATAGTAAATAGTCAATTATAGACCTATTAACAACTTTTATTTGCAAAAACAATCAAAAACTTTGCAGAAAGGAATATGTACAGTTTAAGAAGGGGTTACCTCCTTATGAAAAGAATTTCTTCAAGATAAGCCCATTTACAGGAAGAGATTCTCTCTTACCTATTAGATCTTGGAGTATGAATGTATTTGAACCTATCTTCTCAACAATCTGAAATGGTCCAAGCCACATTTTTTGAAACTTGGTATGTTTAACTTTTTCTTCGTGTGCTTTATCCCATTTCAGAACAAGATCACCAATTGGCAAAATTTTTGAGCCGGTAGAACTTGCATTAAAAGAAGATTTTACAAGCTGTTGATGTTTTTCATGAATAATTTTTTCTTTATCTTTATCTTCTTCTAGTTTAAGTATTTGATCATATCTCAATTGAATGGATGAAGAAGGATTTTCTTCAATAAATTGCACTAGGGCTAGTGATGGAAGAGTTAAATTTGATGGTATCACAACTTCTTTTCCATAAACCAAATTGAAAGGTGAAGTCCCTATTGAAGCTTTTTCAGTGATACGATCAGCCCATAATGCAAAGATTAAAGACTTGTGCCAATTCTTTTGATTTTGATCAATGGTCATTTTAATGATTTTGATAAGATTTTTGTTAGTGGATTCAGCCAAACCATTACCTTGTGGATAATAATTTGCTGAATATTTTAATTTAAAACCTCTTTTGACTGCAAATTCTATTTAACTATTTCCAGAGAAGTAAGATGCATTATCAAAGACTAGAGCATTAGGTACACCAAACCTGGTTATGATGAATTGATCTATGAAATCAATAATTGCATCAGAATTGGCTACTTTCAACGGGATTGCCTCTACCCATTTTGTAAAGTAATCAGTTGCAGTAAGGATGTACTTGTGCTGTTTGGAAGAATGAGGTACTATCTCACCAATAATGTCAAGCCCCCATTGTTCGAATGGTTTCTCAATAGTCACTGGTTGCAAAGGAAAAGCTGGTTTCCTCTGTCTTCCACTTGCAGTTTGACAAATTCTGCACTTTCTTACGTAATCATGTGTATCTTTAAAAAGAGTAGGCCAGTAATAAACAGCACGAATTATTTTGTGAGCTATGGTATCATCTCCAAAATTACCTCCTGCTGGTCCATCATGCAACTCCTGCAAAACCTTTTCAGCTTCAGTCTTTTCAAGACATCTTAATAAAATTGAATCATAATTTTTCCTAAATAACACATTATCAATGATCTCATATTTAATAGCCTTTAACCTTAAAGCATGTTTACTCTTATAACTGATATTAGAAGGAGCATACCCATTTTTCAAGTAATAGATAAGATCAGCATACTGAGATTCAGAATCTGTAACACTTATCTGACTTACTTGAATATCTTGATTTGAATCTTGATTTTCTGGTATGTTCTGAGCTCCTGCCAATAATCTGCAAAAACCTTGTCCTCTAACAATCTTAGTTGGTTTAATATCAATATCATATTCTTGCAAGGATGTTACCTAGTTAGCTCTCTTTTCTCCTACTTATTTTTGAATTAATAATTGCCTCACTGCAGAGAATGGGACAATGATTTTTGTATGTGTTTTTAAGAGAAAAAGTCTGAAATGTTTGATTGATTTAAACACAGCAAAGGCTTGTTTTTAAACATCGGAATAATTAAGCTCAACTCCTTGCAGATTTGAGCTAAAGAAATAAATTGGTGCCTCGATTTTCTTATCATTGAGCTGTGTTAAAACAGCTGCATAGGATGTTTCGGTGGCCAAAGTATACAAAGTAAAATCTTTAGAAAAATCTGGGGTATTCAATGTTGGTGCATTAATGATCGCTTGTTTGATTGCCTCAAAGGCTTCTTTCTCTTTATGCCCCCATTTGAATACTGAATTCTTCTTTATCATATTTTGCATAGGTAAAACAATTAAAGAAAAATCAGGAATGAATCTTTTAACAAAATTGATCTGTCCAAGAAATGATTGCATGGATTTTTTGTTATGAGGTAAATAAATATCAGAAATTTCTTTCACTCTATCTGGATCAATATATATACCATCTTTTGACACAACAAATCCTGAGAGTTTTCCTTCATCCAAAGCAAAGAAAGATTTCTTTGCATTTAAGGAAATACCAAACCTTCTACATCTTTCAAATATTTGCCTTAAATCATGTAGATGATTGGCTCTCTTTTTTGAAAATACTGTTATGTCATCAAGATAAACAACAACTAATTTATTGATCAGACCTTTAAATTCTATGTCCATGGTTCTTTGAAAAGTTGCTCCTGCATTTATTAGACCAAAAGGCATCTTCTGATAAGCATAAGTTCCCCATTTTGTTCTGAAAGTTGTCTTCAATCTGTCATCTGGATGAACTAACACTTGATTATAGCCCGAAAATCCATCGAGAAAGGACATAAGTTCAGAACCAGCTACCTTTTGAAGTATCTGTTCCATGGTTGGCAATGGAAAATTGTCTTTTAAACATGTCTTGCTTAAATTTCTGAAATCAATATAGATTCTTATATCACCATTCTTCTTCCTTACAGGTACCATATTGGAAACCCAACTGGAGTGCCTGACAGGAAAAATAATTTTGGCTTTTAAAAGTTTATTAAGTTCTGATTTGATTTGACTTTCGAGATTTGGATGAATCTTTCTCAACCTCTGTTGAACAGGTTTAATATCAGGAAGCATTGGAATTGTGTGTTGGATAACCGAAGTATCATACGTTTTTAAATCATCATAATTCCAAGCAAAAACGTTTTTATACTTGTTCAAAAGTTTAATGAACGCATTCCTTTCCTCTGGTGTTAAATTGAGTCCTAAGTTAACGTTTTAAGGTTTAGAATCAGAACCAAGATTTACTAATTCAAAATTCAAAGTGGAACTTTGAAGTTTAGCATTAGTGACTTTCTTGAATCTGTCTTTAATGTCATATAAATCCTCTAATTTAACAACAGATTTCGGAATGGGATTTTCATTACCTTTTGAGGCAATTTGAAAATCATGATCATCTTCGTCAATAATTTGCTCATCATATGATTTCTATGAAGTCATGAAATTTAAAATATCTTGATCATGATAGAATACTCTCCAATTTGTGACATTATCTGAGACAGATGGACGAAAAATCAATTTTACAGAAAATCTATCAGGACTGCAATCTTCAGCAGGCAGGAGTTTAGATGCAACATTAGCTAACAAGTCAGCTGATGTATTTTGATTCCTAGGAATAGGAGAAATATTGAATGCTAAAAAATGAGTGGTAAGATCTTGTACTAGGGTTTGATAGTGTTTAAGATGTCCTAAAAGGCAATGAATAGTATTCCTAACTTGTTTTATGACAATTTCGGAATCACCAAAGACTTTCAAGTATTTAACATCTAACCCTATAGCTTTATAAAGTCATTGAACCAAGGCTTCATATTCTGCAGTATTGTTAGTACACTCAAATTCTAGCCTACATGACAGCATGGTTTTCTCTCCATCTGGATCGATTAAAATGCATCCTGCTCCAGCTCCATCACTAGACTTTGATCCATCAAAATATAATAAACCAAAATAAAGACTTATCTAATGCCTTGTCCCCAATTTGTGAAATATTTACAATTGTAGAATGGGTCTGAAAATTTCTAACCACAAAAGTATTTACGAGAAAAGGTGATCGAGGGGTGCTTGAAGTTTCCAAGAAGACGTTGAGTAGATAACCTCCAGAATATTCATAGTTGAATGCCACGAGGCTCATTAGGTTGTTGGAGTCAGTGACGGTGTGCGTCATATGTTTCTGGTTTTAATCTGGATTTGATTTGGTTTCCCTTTGTGGGAAACCACATATGTGAATGTCCGGTTGAGATATAACCATTAAGTTTAGACAGATCCCTGTAAGATTAATCCATGAAATTAAGATATTGACAATCAAAATATCATTCTTTGGACAGGGACAATCTGGGGTAAAGCTTATACGATGTCATGAATTTGTTTTCTCTCACAACGGGCACCAAGGTGATACAATTAGACGATATCAGGCGATGATTTTTGTGGTTCGATATTCAATTTAGCAAAGACAGAAGTAGGCATTATATTGGAGGAAGCTCCAGAATCAATCAAACAATTGTGCAGATTTTTATTGTACATCTCATAAGTCAAAAGAAAAGGAGGAGTTTGAGAATTTGACTTTTCTCCAATGAGCACAGTATCAGTAGCATCTACCTTATCTGGTGGCTTACCAGCTCCCCTAGCTGCTTTTGCAACTACACCACTTGGTAAAGGAGAAATTGGTGTAGTGTTTAATTCTTTCAATAGCAACTTTTGTTGGTGTTTTAGTTTGCTGAGTTCATGTAAGAAAATTTTGGCTTTGATCTTTTTCATGTCTTCGACAATGTTGTATTCCATAAAGTCTTTGTTGTTGATGTAGAAGGATTAGAAGAGGATGGTTGATTTTGAGTAGGTAATGGAGAAGTTTTCTTTACAGGGTATTTGTCTTTGGTACTTGGAGTTGTAATTTTCTTTTTAGGAACTGTTTGCACTAGTTCCGATATAGATTTACTCCTAGTACTTACAGGCATAGCTTCTTCATTATCAGAATTAGGGAGAATAAAATCCCACATTCCATGCAATTCAGCTATTTCTTCATTCTCATCTTCCTCATCTGATACTAAAGATGTATCTTCTTCTTCTTCCTCTTCTTCTGATTCTGCATTAGAGATTGCATTAGGAGGTTTAGATTCAACTTGGTTTCTTCTGAAATTTTGGAATGGTTTCTTGGTAGAAGTTTCAGCTACTTGTTTTTTAATTTCAACCATTTCATTTGACATGGTTTTAAGAACTTTCTGTAAACCTTCCATGTCATATGGATCTTTGGCCTTTTCTTTGAATCATATTTGAAGCTGACTTTCTTCGATTTCCTTTCCTCAATAGAATTTTTCTTTTCTAGAGAAATAATTCGTTTTTCTACTGCAATAGCCTCTTTCATATTCTCGGCTAATGTAGGTTTTGCAGCTCTATCTACAAAAATTGCTATGTTTGAGGGTAAGGAAGTTATGTACCATTCACTTCTGACTTGTTCACTAGGCCTTGAATCTGTGTGGATTTTGTTCAAAAGTTTGTTGAATCTAGCATTGAATTCTTTAATGGGTTCCTTGGGTTCTGCTTTCAAATTTGAGAGATCGTTGATTAAAGTAGCTATTGATCTGTCATCTCCAAATTTGGTTAAAAAATGATCTGCAAAATGGCCCAACTTGTTATGGATCCCGAAGGTAATGAAAAATACCATGATCTTGCTGCTCCTTGAAGAGTATAAGGGAATAGTCTGACTACAACATCTTCATGTGTGACTCCATTCAAATTTATAGCCAGCATAAAGTTATTGATATGTTCTTCAGCTTGAATGTTAAGATCTGGACTAAATTTTGGAAGCCATTTTCCAGGATTGTCTGGTAAATCATGTAAAGGTGCAGCCATGTTGACTGCCCCTGGAGTAGCCCATGGTCTAGCCATTATTGGAACAACTATTGGAGGAGTAGTAGAAACTGGTGGTGTTTGAATAGAATTTGTTGGAATAGATGATGTTGAAATTGATGATGATTGAGCATATGATGATTGAGGAGATGATGATTGAGGAGATGATGTGGAAACAACTGTACTTTGTTGAGTTGGGATTTCGGAAACAGGTATTTGAATATTAGATGTTGAACTTATATCACTTACTGATTCTGATTGAGTTTTTCTTGTCTTGACTCTACTAGGTAAAGGGAATTCTTTCGGAGAAATACCAAGTTTTTCACTTTGAAGCCTAGTGAGAGGTTTCGAAGAGACAAATTTTGAGGTTACACTACCTTCAGATATTTCAGACTCTTCTAGAGATAATGAGAATCCTTTCAATTTATGAATTAAATCTTGAACTTCAGGAGACTCAGGATATTGATTGTCTGAATGTTTTGAGATTTTGGTAGTGGGTGTATGAATATTCTTCGCAATTTCTTCTATAGGATTTTGTATTTCAGAAGAAATTGAAGAAGTTGATGAGGGTGTTTTTCTCTCAGAATGGCTTGTGGATAAAGATTTACTTGCCATTCATAGCTCAGGCCCTCTTTCTAGCGCCAAAAATGTTGAAGCCTAGAAAATCTCTGCTTCAAACATTGGGGAAAACCACCCGGTTGGGACCTTAGGACGGCTCCTTTTCCATTTGGTATGGTGGCTCCGACTGGATTTAAAGGACCAGTTTCCTTATAACTAAATGGGTTTGTGATCGGTTGATTTGGATGGGTGAAAGTGGGACTAAATTAACTGAAATAAAACTATTTAATTTAAACTAAATACTGATAAAGAAATTCTAACACTAACCCGGGTAATTATATGTGAATACAACTTAAGATTGTTCCAATTTAACAATAACCATGAAAATGTATTATTATTTAAATTGAAATGTGCATAAACAAATAAAGATAACTCTGTTTAAGAAATTAAACAGAGTTGTATTAGCACATTGCATTCATCATTGTATACCATCTATATATACTTATGAAAGATAACATTTCAATTATACTCAGAAATGATATATAAAAAGAAACGTTGTGAAAACCAAATATATATAAATGATAGCAAATTTTAAAGCGAATGTCATAAGACAAAAGAAATTAACAGTGAATAGATAGAAATACCTTATTCATCTTGAAGACTTTCAAATGAAATCTGATACTCTAATCCAGTAACTCTGATGCAAAATCAAATTCCAAGGTACAGAAATGCAACACTTCAAAGATAATTCCGCATAAAAATCACGGATGTGATCCTTTTATATATATATAAGGCGGTGGAGTATAAGCGAAATGCTGATACTCCAAATTAAAATATTAAGATCCGAGGACCCTTCTCTAAATGCATGAGAGGGGATTAAATGCTACTTAGCTAAATCTAAAAATACTCTATTACAAAAATTAAAGTTCGGTTCAATGGCCAATTAGCACTGAAAACTAAAATACGGTAAAATTAAAACTAAATCTAACTATCTATGAACTTGATCTTTAAACTTGTAGGCATCGACACGTTTTGAGAAGATAGCATAGTTGACCGACTTAGAATTCAGCGTCTGAAAACCGAAGTCGGCAAGTATGACGCAATCTTCTACCGTAGAATTGATGACCTGGTGGCGCACTATCTTGGTAGCTGTGGCTTCACCAGTACATACGATGTGAGTCCCAATTTAATCTTGTCAGCCCTTGGATTGATTTTTCTCTTTCTTCTGCCTTTTTCCTCCATTCTGTTTGCAGTTGATGTGCCTGTGGGAGATATCCCGGAACAATTTCTGAAATCAAATTAGCTTTGTGCAAATTATCATTTACACAATTAGTAAGACTGTTTTCTGCTGTAGCCGCGTCCTCTGCTGCCTTCTCTGCCCTTTTGATTTGTGCATCCCAGTTATTGAAAAGTATTTCTTTATGATTTTCATTAATAATTGGTGCACCAGCTTTTCTGCCTTCTTCTGTCTTTTGCCATGCTAGATAATCATTGATCTTTTCATTAATCAAATCATAATCATTTCACAGATCTACGACATGATTTGTGATTTTATCGCTCTCTTGGCACAAAGAATTCCATTGCAAGATTTTTTGGCAGAAAAATTCATCTTGTTGCAGTAGTTGATTGTTCAGAGAGATGGTTTCTGAAATGAATTCTGGAAGCTTAGGATCATCTTTATGTTGATCTTGGATAATCTGTATTTGTTTGTCTTTATCAGCCAAGCTTTTTTGATGTCCTATTTTCATTTCTTGAAGTTGTTGTTGTATCTCTTCAAGTTTCAACTGTGCTTCATTATTGGCCTGTACCTGTTGCAATTGCTATTGTAGAAATTTTATCTGCTCTTCTTTTTCATTCAACAAGTTCTTAATGTCAATCATTTTGCTCCCAGTTCATTGCGAAGCATAATCTCTATCATTTGAGATAACTTAGCGAGATTGCTCAGGTGACACGGTCTGTGGCGGGATCCTTCCACAAACATCTAAGTTGTTATGCTTCGGTAGCAATTAAATTTCTAGCACCCTCTTTTTCAACATTTCTTCCTCTGCTTTGTATTTAGGGTATAGGAGGCCATCCTAGAGGAGAATGTCCTCCATTAAGTACTATTTGAGAGGATGGTGTTATTGGTATGTGTGCTCAATCAACTTGTAGACGGTCTTTGCTTGTTCCTGTGTTTTGCTTTAGTTTGTTTGGACGAGGAAATTGTATTCATCTTCTACATTAATCAATTGGTTGAAGGTTTCCCATTCTTTGTCTAATTCAATAATGACTGGCTGTTGCTGTACATTGGTTGGAGGAGGATTTGTCTATTGAGAAGTCAAATTTGCTGTTGAGTAAGTTCTTTTGATTGTGCAGAATCTTTCATGGATTCTTCCATTTTATCTTCCTTTTCATTAGACTTATTGGAATGTTCAGAAGTCTCTGTCAGATTTTGATTTAGATTTATCTATACTTGAACTGCCGTTAAGACTAACACTAGGAGTTTGCTCCCTTGCGGGCTCTAAGCGTAGATTTTCTAAAGGAATAGTAGTTAGTCTTCTTTCTCTATAAAGCTTGAATTCCTGGAATTCTTCTGGAGATAACTGCATATGAGCTGAATTCAAAACTTCTTTGAATGAATTTCTTGCTTGGAACATATCATCAAAAGGATCTTGTTCCCCGGAAAATTCCCTTACTCTGATTGCATTGGTAAAATTCTTAACAATATCATTTGGGTCGAATAACCTTCTTGAAAATTTGAACAGCTATAGGCATGTAATGTTGCCTATCTCTTGGAATGCATGACCAATATCGAACAGTGAAAATGTTCCACATTTTACGGGAAATTGTGGCCAAATGCCTTTTTTCTTCTCTTTTAATTCCTTTGTTAAACCCCCTTGGCCACAAGTCTGATAAGCAATTTCCCGAGCTACAAGTCTATCTGGAACATATAGGGGTAAAACATGGGGGGGAGCAGAACTTCCAAAAACCCTAATATAAGTGAAAAATTCTTCTCCAAACCATCTCGCGATAGGGAGAATGTCAACCTTTGTTTCTGGGGATAACCTTGGGGCATCCTTATTATGCAATGTTTTGTACAATGGCAGCATTACACCATGGCAAATTTGATAAAAATGGGGGACAAACTTAGACTCCCATAGTTCCTTATGATATACATGAATAGGCAAAGTATCGTGGATAGTCCATTTCCAACCCATCACAGGGAATTTAGAGACATAACAGATAGCGTCCATGACATAAGCAGATAAATAAAAAGGCGGATAAATCCGCTGAGAAACATTTCGCTTGGACCGGTAGTGAAAAATTGCAGTGGTCAATTTATCAGATAAGATTTTGGCCCAGTCTACAATTGTAGAATTAACGGTCGCATTCAACAAAGGGACCCATTCAGGCAATATCATATTTATGTTAGCCTTTCCAAAAAGCCTGCATAACATGGCAGCAGTGAAACAATAAGGAGAGGTAAGTGAACCCGTGTTGTACATACCTTGTTTGTTTTTCTTCAATGGTTCACTTCTTTTGGTCCACTCCTTTGTGCATTCTGACAAATTTGCATGTTCTCTGGCAAAATATTCCATGAATTGTTTATTGTAAGTCGCCTGAGGTTCTGGCAACTTATACATTAGTCTCAAATCTTCCATGGTGAATGACCTGATTAGCTCTTGAGCTGGAGTTCTGAATTTTCTGTCTGAAATATCGGTGCTGTCCAGCACCCATTTCACCATGTCCATATATGGGAGAATCCTTGGCCTTGCCGCTATCCTATGCAGAAATGAACAAGCCAGTTCTTTGAGGGTTGCTTCAGATGTATTACTAGAACCTGCTGTAGCCGTAACTTTTAATACCCCGAGATTTTCTTCTTCCAGCAAATTATACATTTCTTCCCAAGTGGATATACCGACATCCTTATTGCAAGCGGTGTCTGCATATAGTGAAGTCATTTCTCTGTTTTCAGAATTCGAGCTCTTCTCCTTCTTACCCATAATGTTCTGTGAAAGCTTTGTATAGACGTTTGCTCCTTCGTGCCTGCGTTTTACGAGCTAAATGAGAGTAATGGCATGAGAAAGGTGATGAGACTATTTTAAATTCAAAGGCGGATGAAATATATTATTTTAACGTGAAATGACTTTCAATCAAAACAAAATCTCATTTACCATTAATTGTCAATCCAATCATTTAATCCAATCGTTAAAGCGCATAACAGATATTGATATATGGGAAGATTGTCTTTGAACAATACGCCTTTATGAATTGCTGACAGATTCACATTTGTACGCACATCGCACACGTTAGTCGTCACACATCGCGACGCTTAAAATGAAAGTCCATCGCATTTTGACAATAGCGAAAAAGAATTAGAAATAGCGCAAAGCGCCGTTACGCAAAATTGTAAATAGCGAAAGGTATTCGTTTAACATTTCGGTTTTTAGCTTATGCACATTCATGTATCAATATGTTTATTGTATAGATTTGGATTCAGATATAAAATACATTTAGTTTTGCAAGATAAGGTAAACATTTGATGGATTGTTTATTTGTTGTAAGACAATTTATTAGAATATCATAAACTTAGTGTTTCAATGTCTCTATGGGATTTCTAATTTTATGATAGGAGTTTTATTTGAAAAGGAAAACAAATCCTAATTGATTTTGATTTTTTATCTGGTATCCCCATTTATTTAGTATTATTAATTAATATTAAATGTATAATACAATCTCTCACAGGGACACCAGAGGTTGTCACTGATCTAACCACAATATTCAACTGGAAAATGTAGAGCTCAAGAAACTGCTAAAAGACTCAAATAACGAGAAGCAAGCATTGCATCTTGAGATGCAAAAGGAAAGGAAAGAGAAAGTTGGAGAAAATTATGCTATACCTCATGTAATTAGAAATGATGAGATGTGTGTCCATTCATAGAATACATCATATGTCCCAGCCACTCAAGATGAAATTGGGGATACCTTCAATGCGCCAGCCATGCAGGAATATTGACAAGAATCTTCGTCTGGCAGTAAGGCATGTGAGATTTCAGGTGGAAGAATGAACACAAAATATTCACAACATGCATGTGCGAGAGATGATCATCCAAGGTATAGTAAAGTTATTTTTTCCATCATTCGTTTTGATTTTAGGAATATTAGTGATGTGAAAAGTTGATGGAATAGAAAGCTATGCACTTTTTCTGGGTTGACTAACCAGTGCATTTCCAATTGCTGGAAGAAAAGAATTTTGTACAGGAATATGATGGCCATGAGGAAGGAGGCAAAGTATGAATAAATTATTCCAAGGTTTCATGACGAGAAGAAAGACTTGAAATGATATTGCTTGTACTATAAGAAACATGGCCGTCACAAAGAAAAATGTTGGAAGTTACACCCTGAAAAAAAACCTAAGCAGTTCCAAGATCAGAAAAGGAAGCGAAAGAGAAAGCAGGAAGTGGGTCGAAAAACACAACAAAATCATGGATCTAAGTCCAAAAATGAGACTCGTATTTTAGAATTGTGAATGAGAAGTGAAAGATTCCTACTCATGGCTATGAAAGTGAGAAAAGAAGCTGACCTGAAGAAAGAAAGTGATATGGTGACAACAAGTAGATCTAACCATGTTATGCTTCATGAGACAACAACACTACACCATGAGGTGTTGTTGTGCAAACTTGTCCAGAAGAGTAAACATATTTTTTTGTTTACAATAACATATTTTTTCTTATTATCCCTATATATGTGTTGTACATGGGTTGTAGTGAAATAAATAGAAACATAAAGATGTGGAAACATGCATACAAATAACAATGTGTTTTTAGTTGTAATGGTGGTTTTACAACTGATTATGATGAGACAGGCACACAAGACAAAATGGCTTGGTGATTAGGGACAAGTGGAGGAACATTGTCTTCACGTCAAAAATAAGTAAAGTATTTTGGTGGTCCAAAAGGTCTTAGTGGGGAGGAATGATCAGGAATGATCAAGAAATTATCTGGATCAATCCAAAAGGGATTAATGGAAAAACATTCAAAGTGATCATATTTGATCGAAAGTAGTGCCATCACGTAGAGTTTGTAAAAATTATTCCAACACAACTTGAATGGGAAAAATCTGACTTCGTATGAATATCAATTATGCAAAGTCAAAATTATCAGGGAAAACTCCAAAAATTCAAATTCAAACTCTTCAAATTTAATGCTCACAATTCCAGCAAGAAAGGTTCCTCTTCAGGGTTCTATGGTCAAGGTTCCAACACCAATGAAAATTTTTCACATGGTGCATCCAGATTGAGACAAGTGTTAGTTTCTGATTGGTGGCATATGGAACGATCGCAAGGTGAATCATGGCCCTATCATAGGGTGTTGTGCAGAAAATCCCTTCTACAAACGGAATTGATCCATCTACTCCTAATGGGAGGATATAGCAACAAACGAGAAAATATATGCAACCTTTCATAACTTATGCTAGAAAAACATAAAGGAGGATATAATTCCTACCTCTTTCCGATGCTAATGCTTGCATTTGGTGTCAACCTTGCTTCTTTCACTTCCACACTCATGATCTCCTCTTCATTGATGAAGAAAAATTCCTGAAAGGAAGAACAAGTGGATACAACAAATGGATACAAATTGTAACAATATCTAGTATAAGCTATGTAGTAAATCAAGGAGCACTACAATAAACAAAAAAAATAGACACATTTATGGAAAGGAAACACATAATATATTATTAATAAAATGATAAAGGGATAAATACAACTAGAAGCCCTGATGTTGGATGCCTCCTTCAAGTGAGACTCCAATTCCTAGACTTGACTCTTCAAAAAACTTCCTCCTTCACATATGGGAAGCAATTAGGCATGCTTCAACTCATAAGATGGAAACCAGCTATTAGTGGATGGTAGGGGTTTCATTTATAGGGAAGGAGAAGGAGTTGAAGATTCATTAAAGGTGGGAGGAGTTCCACATATTAAGGGAAAGGTCCATGTAAAGAGGATCCATGGCCATGAATGGGAGGTCTCGCTCCTATATATCATCGACAACCTTAAACCTTGTCGTCATTCTCGAGGCTTCTAGTAAGGGAAGCTTCTCCTCCATTTTTTGGAAAAATTCTTGAAGAGGAACAATGCATATTTTCTTGTCAAATGTAACGGTACCATCAATAGGCACATGTTTTAAAAAAGGTGACAAGCGTGGGTCATTACTGGTACAGAATGCGCTGAGCTTGTAAAACATGGTTTTTGACAAGATTTCCAGAATATGTTTAAATCAAGTCTTCTTTCACTTCTTCAGGGATGTTCTAGGCATGTTTGATCGAGAACATATTTTGCGACACTGGTGGCATGATGACACAAAGTGGAGTGTGACAAAATATTGTATAATTGATTCCCCTTAAAGCATGAAGTCCGAATGGGAAGTGATGGCTGAAGTGCTCTACAAGTAAAGGAAAGGAATTTAGATAACCACAATTAGGAGACATGCAAATCAAACATGATACAACATATATGACATCTCTGATGTAAATATTCCTAACAATACATCTTTGAGCAGGCATCTAACAATACATCGATCCACGACATGGACGTAGCCATCCAACTGAAAAAGATCATAAATATATGAATACATGAATCCACACATGGGTGCAGTCATCCAACTAGAAAGGATCATTTGTAAAATCATGAATAACTCCATGCAACTGGGATTTATCAAAGGAAACCCAGGGTCCTTGCCTTTATCTCAACTCATCCAAAGTACGAATCTTACCATGTGAATAAATGTGTTGAATTCAAACATGGTAGAAGCTACCTGATTACCAATCAATGATGTAAAATGTTAACATGCATGAGATAAACCACCAATGATGATGATGGCTCTCAAGTTACAACATCACAATCTACAAGTGTGAATAATGGATTTGAATTCAAACACTCGCATAATCATTCAATCAAAGGAAAATAATGTGAATCTATCATCAAATGTGAAGAACCTACCATTGAGGCATGCAATCTCCAAGGTAATGAAAAGTGTTTCTATATTATCTTCTTGGATAATGAGCTAGAGTTGACACGAAGTGATCCGTCGAAGGAGGGACATAATGTTTCCCACATCATCGACAAGAAACATGGGATTTGCATATTTGATCAGAGCGATTCAATATTAGTGCAGAGAGTATCAAACATGGCAATAGTCGTTTGAATTTCCATATGGGGACTTCTCTTGAACATATCGGTGATACGACTCTGGAATTTGAAAACATTTGACTCACAATGGGATAAGAGGTCATGGTGAAAAGAGGAGATAATTGAATGAGAGGAAAACATATTTCCTAAACCTAAGAAGGCAAGTGATGAAGCAAGCATATCCCCAACCCAACATTAGATACATATAAGTGTCATGTTCAAGGGAGACATGCTTCCATTCAGAAGAAATACATGATATGTGTTTCCTTCCATTTCCCCCCACTATTTCTATCAAGTACCTCTTTATTTTTTATCTCAAGCTTGAAGAGGATACCATATTCTTAGCATATAAGTTCACCATTTGGATGAATCCATCCTAGTAATCTTAACGAGCCCTAGGAAGGAGTAACTCGGTCTCATCATGGTGATAAGGCCTTCGTCGTTTAAGGTTTACAATTCTGATGGAGGGGTAACTCGAAATATTTTTCATGTTTAGGGAGTTTGAAAAAGAAGTGGAAAAGAAAAATCCAACTGTTCCTTTTCATAAATAGTCTCTTGAACTCAAAAAGGTATAAAAAAATATTTAAGAGAACCTCTTAGTAATGTTTGACTAGGGTATTCTTTTTTCGTAATTATTCTATCTCAGTCCGGAAAAGGGTTAAACTTATACTAAGTATACATCGAATCATTTACTTTTACGAGCTCGAAAGGACAAGTGCTCGACAATATTTTCATTTTTTCAGAGTTAGAAAAGAGCTAAAGGATGACTTTAGGGGGGTTCCTTTTTCATTTATTTTTCAGGAGTCCGAAAAAGTGATAAAACGAAGCTCGTCAGTGCATCCAAAATCAATTACTATCACCAACTTGTAACTACCTACTGCTGTACATGTGAAAAAACGTTACTTGGTCCAAGAAAAATATAAAAATATAGGTAAAAATACATTTTAAATGGTAAAAATACTTTTAAAATTATATATAAACTCAAAAATTAAAAATAAAATCACCATTTGTAACATGTGAATTTAGAGAGTATTTTTACCCAAAATTACCTCGATCTTCAGGCGAGGAGTGTGATCAAAGCAAGGTACCATTCAACGAGTCGTTAGTTATGGGTAAGAGATTTTTACTTCCTCTGCATTTCAATCATATTTTTAAGTGTTTTCACCCATAGAGTAGCTGTCTACGGGAGCTTGAAGAAAATAGAGATCGTGAGCGGCCAACCCAGGATTGACCCATCAAGACTGTGTTATTTGCCCCAAGCTCTAAAGGACCAACACGATGGCAGCATGGAAAAATTCATAGTCACACACGCTGGTGCCGATTCATAAGTTTTTCCAATCAAACTGAAAAAAATCCCATTGATTTCCAAATTTTCCTCCATGAAGGTTAATTAATGTTTGTTTAATGATGTTTTGCAGGTATTTTGTTGGATAAAAATGGCCATTGAGTAGAAGGAAATAGGTCATGAAATATAATACCACCAAGGTGCAAAACCATCATTAAATAAGGGCTCTCCGTGAATGCGGATTGCTCAATTTCTTCCGTACACCTGGGATCAGATCCCAGGTAGATTTATTGTAGCACTTGGTGAGATGGTGGGATGTAAACCACCAAATGTTCATGACAAGGGACCAGGAGTTGAAAATATAAGTATCAGACATATACTTCATTAATGGGTTGTCAAAGAGAAGACAACAAGTTTAGTTATAGGGTGCTCGTGTAGGAGGAGAGAGCACAGATATGATGATTTCTAGGCATTGTGCCCATGGTTCTCGTAAGATGAAAAGCAAGAATATTGACATCAAGGATGTCAGGGATCTTCCATTGAAAACAGTTCTATTTACCATATCTTGTGTGGTCGGCATACAAGATCTCCACAAGGCAAGCAAGTCTCACCTTCAGTATGAATTGGAATGCCTGAACTCTACCATATTCAACTGGAGTGAGGGGCTACAAGCCAACATGAAAGACTAACTCACCAAATGAAAGACATGGAAGCTAAAGTGTTTTTTCTATGGATCAATTCTGATTGTGTTCTTCCTATAAAGTGTTCCATTGTTCAAGTATCAGTGGGTGGAGGTGGACATTCCTAGACCCAGGGAGCCACGATTATCATGGTGGGAATAGTTGATGCCTTGCCATGGAAGTGGTCAATAGATGCACTTACCACCTACATTATTCATATGGTTACGATAATAGCTCATCATGGTAGATGATTTGGCCTATGTAGGGATGGATTTCACAAGAGATCTTGATCTCCCACTTCCACCAGGGACACGGTGGAATGACTCAGGTAAAGAACTATTTTTTAAGTTATCCAAAATTTTTGATTTTTTGGTTATGTGAACTAAGTTTGAGACTTATGGTACTTTGTAGATGTTGGACGAGAGATACCTCCAGGGTTTTCTCCAATAGCCAGGAGAGTGGCATGTTAGCTAGAGGATGCTTCATACATCGAGGGAGCTGACCCTATGGTAGATGTGAAGCGTAACCTGGATGCCTTGACTAGAGGTATTATGAGATATGTGATGGTTCATGATGTACCACTCTGGTACTAGAGGCACACCATGGGAGTCTCAGCTAGATTACACCGGTTGTTGGGCCAATTTGTTAGATCTATCACATGTTATCATGAGCATCATGTCGGTGGACAGACATGTCCTTGGTCTTCATTTTTGCGTTTATGTAGGCTCGAGGAGCCCTGTGTCTCAGAACACATATTTTGATCTTTGATGTATAAACATTTTTTAAAATCTCTCTCTCTCTCTCTATATATATATATATATATGTGTGTGTGTGTGTGTGTGTGTGTGTTTGTATTTCTCCTGATGTATATTAATCTTCCTATTATTTCATGGTTTTTATTTTTACATGTGCTGCAAATTTATATCTAAAACATGATTTTCTAATGTGTCTGTCAATGTATTTAGATGATTTGGAATGTGTTGATTAGTTTTGTAATAAAAAATTATTTCCAAGAGATGAACATGCAAATACATTCTTAAAATTTGTGGATTTCTGATGGAATAATGCATGTTTAATTGTAATACAACAAGTTGTGAATCAAGTTTAACAAATAATGCCCTAACACCAAGAGAAATATATTTTGATAATAGTTCGATGAATGCACTATATTCAACTATATTTTTAGTTGTACGTCCTAAAAATATAACTTTTAAACTCACTAACTCATTATAGGGAGAAAAGAGTGCCCACAAAGTGTAAAAATACAGGTAGGAATCGCTACAAGGCTAGGAAGAAAATAGGAATTATGATGAATATCATTCCATGGAGTTTCTTCAAGATACATGACTTCAATGAAACTTTCTTAAGTTAGAAAAGTCTCATTCAAAAGATCATTAGAATCCAAAGAACCAAACCAGGAGGATTGTGAATATGATTCTAGGATTGTACTCAATCGTTCGTTGGTTTCAGATTCAGTTGTGGAAGCCAAAAGGACATCTTGATAAGATTTTTCAATGGGGTTGAGCAGCATGGAATTTCAAAAACAGTTAATTTGATCAGGGTTGTGTATGATCTAATGGTCATGACGAGACACAACCATATTAATTGCGGTGACATTAGTGGGAGGAGGAAGGGAAAATATTCCCATTAAGGAAGAGTCTTTAAAAATACTCACTTCAACACTCTCATAAGGTACATTGGATATCCCAATGTAAGGTACATTACCAGTTGAAGAGTCAGGGGAAAAGAATGCTAGCTCATCTACTGTGACAATATTCCCTTAATGGGGGAAACAAAGTACGCGAAATAGAGTAGAAACCACACAAACCATTGCGTGAGCCCAAACTACATCAAATTAGAAGGATATAATTGAGATTTTTGTCAAAAAATTCTACCTCCTATTGACATTTTTACTTTCTAGCTATATAGGTAAGGCGTTGAGCCTTACCATATGGATGGAAACCTCTACCATCGAAAGCTTCTAAGGTATTCAGGGAATGGTTGAGAGGAGGATATCCAAGGGCTTTCCAACATGAGTTGGACATGATACATGTGGAGGCTCCTTCATAGACAACAGTCCTATGAATAGTCTTTCCCATAAAATAACTTGTATGAGAAAAGAAAGTTGAGGTGGTAGGCAAGGAACATGGATTTCAAGATTAAAGTGATCAAGCTGGAATACATGGGATCAATTCCTTCAATAGCGAATAGAAAAGCCTTTATTTGTGATGGACATGTTTGAAGGACTTCCAAGGTCAAAATAGTCGAGGGTGCTTGAGATGAATCTTCTACAATATTGTAGTGTTGGGTAGCTCATGCATTCGGATTATAAGATGATTTCCAGAGAACACCTTTGGGGGGTAGCCGGATTATGGAATCAGTTCTCAGTTTTTCGATATGGAGAGGACTAGAATTAGGTGGAATGGAGGAAGATGGAATATCAGTGGCATCTTTCTCCACCATGGGTTTTTCAGGATTCAGATAATATTTCGATCTGGTGGCTACATGAATAGGTTCTATGCCACTCATGAATACATGTGAGCTTCCGGAGGTTTGACCTTGAGATTTATCTACCATTTGCGTCTATTGAGATGGGAAAGGTTCCTTCAACATAGTTGGCATTCCTTTCGTTCCTTTCAGAAGAAAACTTACTTCAGCACGATGGGGCCAATCCTTAGTGTAATGATCTTCACCACAAATAAGGAAAGGACACTTAGGCTTTTGCTTTGATGAATCATCAGCACACGGATTCGAGGAATCCTATTTAGGGGTACCTTGCTTATATTTCCCTTTCCCTGGTCTAGTCGGATATTGGATGACATCCACCTATTCCATTTGTACCCCCACCATCGTTTCTTTTAGTTTTTTCAGTTTCAACACAACTTACTATTTTTAGCATTTTTTCAGGTCCTGAACTTCCGAAGCCGTTTTTAGGCCCTAAACGATGTACTTTGGGAAAATAAGGAGCAACATGAAGGTTCCTTTGATTTTTCTCACTCAAAATATGTATTCCTCGGATAGATATTTCTAAAGAGGTATTGAGGGCGTCAAACGAAGATCCTATGCCAAAGTTACGTCCCCGAGAATTTGATGTACCAATTTACCCAAACGGGGCCCATAGTTTTGGTGCTTCATCTCCTAGGGTTAGGTTTTTTGATGTCTATGGTTTTCCATTATTTCTTAACAATAAATACACCTTTGAGCCTCATTGTAACATAGTTCAGCGGCATGTAGCCGCCACATATCTTCTCAAAGATAAACTAGTAGAGCCTTGGCTAGTTTATTTCCATTTTTTCCATAAACAAATTTCAGTTCTTTGATATTAAGGAAATGAAGTTTTATTTTCACTGCATCATTTTATTTATGGTTATATGTGTATTCTATTGCATTCCGGCATAAATTTGGATTAGTGGTATCAGTGCGGTCTGCTCTTTCTCTGTTTTCCTTTGCATGTCCCAACAAGCTCAGGGTATAAGGAGTTAGGGCTCGATTTGGTTGAACCCTTGCAATATCAGCCTCACAAACCCCAAAAACCTCCCATGGCAGAAGAGAAAAAAGATAAGGGAGCAGGAGATCCTATAAAAATATTTCTTGAGGAGGCCCTCGAGAAATAGAGGAATGCGATTATGGATAACTTTGCCCAAATCCTTCAACAACTACACACCAGTGACATATCTACATCCAGAAGCCACTCTGGAGGTGCCACTCCTTTCAAGTACAAGTAAACTTTTACTTTCCTATATTTGAAGGCTAGATAGATGCAGACGTCATAGATAGATGGTTTAATTTGCTGGAAGGGTATTTCTCGGTCCATGATTTATTCAATTGAGAAAATATTATTTTTTCACTCCTCAAGACACCCCCCATGTCAAAGAATGGTGGGAAACCTACTGTGACCAAAAGGACGAGAGGGAACCCTCTTAGTTCTCGGCCACATCCACTTGGAATTCATTCCGAGATGATGTCAAGGAACAATATTACCCCGTGAGAAGACATGAGGACTACTACATCCAATGGACCACGCTGCGACAACAAATGAATCAAGATGTGCACGAACTGATGAATTTGTTCCATACCCTGTGCACAAAGTTGGGTATTAAAGATTCAGAGAGAAATTTGGTGCTCAAGTACTGCAATTTTTTTCAATAATTAAAAAGAAAATGGTTTTCCTATACATTACCTCTCTTGGCACGACATATCTCTATGCCACCAAGATCGAGTAAAAATTTAAGTAGAAGAAGCGAGACATTGGATCCGTGAATCCGAAGTCAAGGAAAGACGCCCCTAAACCGCAGAACAAGGGGCAAAGCCAAAGCGGGGCAACTGAGAACAACACCACAAATCCAAAGGACACAGGGAAATGGTGTGAATTTCATAATATCCCCAGTCACAGCACAGACGAGTGTCGCGCCAAATAGTCACTGGTGATTGAAGTGAAGGCACCCAAATTATATGCATGTTCTTATCCTCAATCAAAACTAGACAAGGGTGATGAAAAAGGGAAGCATATCATTGATGTACATCCCAGTGCCATGTTTTCCACCACCAAGCCCTAGAGGGAGGATCCATAGGACGGGGAGCACCTCTTCCATATGTAGATGTGGGTGAAGGGTTCTCCACTGCAATTCCTTGTCGATAGCAGAAGCCAATATAACCTCATTTCAGCAGTGATCGTAAATCGGCTTGGCCTATCGAACATAGCACACCCACAGTCATATACCATTGGGTGGGTTCACCAAGGAAGATATCTCTATGTCCGCTAGCAGTGTCGCCTTCCATACAACATAAATACATTCACAGATTAAGTACTATGTGATGTTTCTCCTCTTCATGTGTCTGATGTATTATTGGGCCAGCCATACTTGTGGAAGCGACATGATGTGTATGATTCTAATCCTCATTATGTTGTTATTACTTTTGGAAATAAATTATACAGGATACCGGAGGTAGTACCGTGTCCTTCCATCTCTTGGACTATTGCAAAACAACGCAATAAGATTGTTTCCCAAACTAGGAAATTTATTTTCTTTACAATTTGCCCACACAGAAAGAAGAAGATTGTGGCCAAAACCTTGAAATAGGGCTCCCCTACACAGCAGCAGAAAATGGACAAATTCATGGAGGAATACGAGGAAATTTTCTCCTCACCCACAGAGTTTCCTCTACACTGTCAGGTCAAGCACTCCATTAATTTGACCGTAGGAACACCGCTACCTGATGTTTCCATACCTCACGCAAGAACACAAACAGAATCCACACCTGTACTATCTTAGGTTGATAAAGCAACCAAATTTATTGAACGCATCCAACACGTTCGCTAACAGGTCCATGACATCTTTGACAAATCCAATACCAAGTACAAGTAGTGCCATGATTAGAATCGGGTGCCACAACTCTTCCAGGTGAGCGACAATGTGGGGCTACATTTGCAAAAGGAGTGCCTCGTTGGACCCTACCGCAGGCTTTGCCCGCTCCGATATGGTCCATACACGATTTTTGGGCTGAGGAAAAGGTACATTTTACCCCTATCTTTACCACGATTTTTCATTTACTTTTATATGTTTTTCCTTCATTTTAGAAATAAAGTAAAGGAAAATAATGAAAAAGTAAGGTAGAATGAATTATTGATAAAAGGTGTGTTTTATAGCATAAAAATTGTTTTGTTCTTGTCTTTTTTGATAGGGAAGTGAAACAGCCAAACTGCTGACTAGGATGACCAAATAACAACAAAAAAGAAAAGAAAACAGAATCATATCGGCTCCTATGAATCAGTGGAATATGTAGAGGCATGCCTACTCTTGGAGTATTCATTTGATAGCCACGAAGCGGCAGGATCTCCTGATGGGGAGGATCTGTTACTCTGTTTTATTTCACCTTCAAGCTATAAAAGGTTGGAGGTGAAAGAGATAAGGGGAGGCAGTTCACGTATATAATTTTCCTCTAATAAATGTATTCGGACAGAATCATCAATTTCGTGCTAATGTATTACTCTATTGATTAATGAAGAAATTGGCATTTTCAATATAAACAACTTCTTAGTATTTCTCAACAGAAGACTTCTAGAGGCTTCGGGCCCAATCCCTGGAAGTTCTCCTGCTATACTATGCTATACATTTATTTACAAATCTTTCATTTTTATTTATCCTTTTTGTTTCATAGCATTATCATTCAAATGGTTAATCGCAGGTGTGATATGTTATAACTTCCTTTTCAACGGATTAGATTTATCATTAATATTATTTTATCAGGAAGTGATGCTTTTACATTCGTTAGACTAGTTTTAGCATGGTTGCTGTTCAATTCTGCATACAGTTATTTCTTGAATCTTTCTATCATAATTGTGAACATTTGGTTTGATGTTTAATTCCAAATGATGCTATTAGTTGATTGATAGAGAATTCCATTGCAAAATCTAGAATAATTGATTGTTGTTCAATTCATTAGGATTTCTATTCAATTCATTAAGGTTGTTGTTCAATTCATTAAGGTAGTTGTTCAAATCATCAAAGCATGTTGTTCAATTGCAATCTATTCTTTATTTCAACCTTGAGTGGTTATTTCTACATAAGCTTAGAACAAGAATTTTCCCCTTTGATTGGTCTGAAGTATTTCATAGTTCACTTTCAAGTTGGTTTGATTGAACTTCGAGAATTAGATAATCTTTCTTACGACGATCTCGAGTATTTAACCTCTGATGTCACTTGCATATATTTTGCTTACACTCTTGAAATAACAAGACTTGTCCTAGGTTGATAATTAATGTAAGCTTTAAGGTTACCCTTAAAATAGTCACCTTTTTGACCCAACATTTTGGCGTCGTTGCCGGAGAGATTGTTTAGGAGTGATGTCTTTTATTTCTTTTTCCTTTTGTTGTGAAAGAATTGGGTATTGAAAACGAGAGGTAAGAACCTGCGTACTAGCAAGAAAAAAGCTTGCTCTCGAGCCCGCTTCTCAACAATTGTGCAGAGGTTAATAGGATAGGTGTTTTTGTTTCTTTTTTATGAATAGGAGAAAAAGATATAATTAGATCAAAATCCCCCACTTAAATCCACAAAACCGAAGGGATCAGTAGCCCTTGGCAGAACAAAATATATCAACAAAATCATTAATAAGGCTGAATCCCAGACATCCGTACGACCCAAAACCATTCCTGTGCAGAGTCCTACTATAGTCCCTCGGGCAGCAGCCTAACCATCTGTAGCCCACGTTGAGATTCACAACAAAACCGAAGGGTCTGAACAAAGCCTTAAGACTATAGAACACTTAAGTCCCGACCCTTCGAGAGAGGGAAATTCTTGCAATTTGCAGGAAGGAGAGGGAGACACCAGTAGTGTAGTACATGTAAAAACTCGAGAGCCTGGATCTCCTGAGATAGTAGTTGAGATAGAGACACCCAGTATCCCATATCGAGGAAGTGTTGCAAGGTCTCCTCCAAATCCACTCCCTAATTCCACTCCAATTATTCTCCCAGATCAAGAAATCCTTGAAGATTATTGGCACATCTTTGATCAGATGGCACAGAACCAAAACCAGAGACAGACATCAAAATTGAAGTATCCCATTTTTTATCTAGCCGAAAATTCGAATATGAAAGCTATTCTGTTACAAAACATCCCCACCTTCCATGGGCTGACCTCAGAAGATCTGGATGCATTTTTATTTTTATTTGATGTCTTATGTAGGGGATATAACTACACCACTGACCCTCAAAAACTGAAACTATTTCCCTCTACGTTGAATGGGGCAGCACTACGCCAGTTTATGGGGCTCAGTGGAGGAACCATTAATAATTGGGATCAAATTAAAAACTCTTTTCTTAACAAATATCACGATTATTGTCGGACTCGAGAACTAAAATACGAAATTTGAAATATGTTTGCAAAAGACGATGAGACATTAGAAGCATATGCTGAACAATTTCATTACAATTTGCAAAGCTTTCCATATGCCGCACTCTCTAAAGATATTTTGAAAGCAACAATGATTAAAGGAATGAAAGAAGAATGGGTAGAGACACTTAATATAATGGAAAAACGGGACATCTATCAAGAAGAATATGATGACATTATTTCATTGTGAATCAGGTGCTCTTGAGGTAGTACGCGAAGTAGAACAATTGGACAGGATTCACTTACGAGGAATTATAAACGGTCAGGTGCAGAGAAGAATTCGAAAATATTTTAGAATATTTTAAAACCGATATCCTAGGTACCCTCATAATGTAGCTAGATTTCCTACAAGCCAAGTAGAATCAAGCTTTAGCAGAACATAACTTGGCTGTTTTTTGCCCACGTTGTCAGAAGAAGCACAGCTAGTGGGAGTGTCCATTAGACATGTTCTAGACATGTGTTATTTTTACCAAGGACCATGCCACTGACCATTTCCCTTCACTCCCAGGGTTGAAAGAATTTTTTAAAGAGGCAGAAGAGGAAACAGAACCAGTGTATCTAATGAATCAACATCGACATTGGCAAGCACAACCAGGTATGCCACAAGACCCATCTTAGTTCTTTTCTCCTCCACAATTTTATCAAAAGAACCCTAGAATAGCATGGCAGGGCAAATCACCTTTTTCTGTCTGGTCATCCCAATCATTTTCCATGCCTCCTTGGCCAACACAATCCCCTTTAGGTAATATTTGGTCAAGTTTTCCTTTTTCTCCCCCTTACTGGAAAAACAATCCATATCAGTCCCAATGGCCTTCCTTCACATCATAGAATACAAATTGGTCTCAAAATTGGCAACGACCCCTGGGAATCACCAATTTACCTATGGGAACAAGGGCTCAGAATCAACCCATATTACCAACTCCATACCCAGTCCAACACAATCCTCAGCCTATTATGCATCCTCAACTGCCATCTCAACCCAATCCTAATCCTAATAACAAACTAGTTAAGCTAATCCAGATTGTCGAGAACTCAAACCCCGAAACTAAACAAAATCAATGCAATGAACTTAGGCTGAGATTAGGACGTGTTATTTCACCTGAACAAGATACGACCCTGCCACAACTTGAGTCTGAAATTCCAACAGTACCTAAACAATCAACTGTGACAGAAACATAGATAGAGTAGGGGAGGGACACGGTTGACCAAAAAGATCTTGAAAATATTATTATTTCCTCTCCTCCATTCCCTAAGAGATTAACACTACCTAAACCAATAGTCTCTTCAGATTTTGATCTCCTAGGGGAATTAAAAAATCTTTGCATTAAAATTCCTCTCCTACATGCTATACAAGACATTCTTATCTATCCAAAAATAATTAAATAACTGTGCGGAAAAAAATGGGTGAGGAAAGCAAAGACTGTACCAACTGTTCATGTAGTGGGAGAATTATTAGACTTACTCTTGGGTAAAGAAGCACCAATAAAATATGAGGATCTAGGAAACCCCATAGTCAGAGTACTGATCTTTGACCACTCCTTTTCAAACACATTAGTTGATTTGGGGGTAGCCATTAACATCTTAACTACAGAAACTTGAGAAAATTTAGGTATAACAGCCTTAGAACCCACATCTACCTTTTTGGAACTTTCTAAGAGATCTGTTATCAAACTAGGAAGTATATTACAGGACATCCTGGTTTCTGTTGACTCATGGGAGAAACCGACAAACTTTTTATTTATTAACCCAAAAATTAGGTTAGATGAACATCCCCAGATATTGGGACGACCTTGGTTAGTGATGGTCGATGCTTACATAGGTTGTCGAACAAGTTACATGACCATTGCTAGAGGATATTCCATAACAAATATTTCCATATACCCCCTACCAAACCAAGTCTTCCCACTATAAATATTCACAAACAACCACATACATACTGGGAACAAAACATTCATTCACCACTGACAATAGTTGAAGCACTTGAATTCAAAGATCAAACTGAAGACAATGTAATAAATAACTTCATGAACCAACCATCTACTTTATGAAATTTAAAGTGCCAAATGTTAAAAATAGTGCTTGATAATGAAGAGCAGGAGGATCCCTTAGCAGACATTGATGACCAGCACATACCCACGACTATTGTTCGCAATAGCATGCCAATTGAAATTGAGCCAAGAAAATTTTTAAATATCAACGACAGTCTGGATAGTTACCAATAGCAAAAGCTCGTTAAAATTTTACAAAAATATAAGGGATCCTTTGCTTGGGACTACCCAGACATGAAAGGTATAGATCCTCAACTATGCACACATCACATTTATACTGAAAATATGCTCGTCCTATTCGGCAGCCTCAGCGGAGGTTAAACTTTCATTTGAAAGACATTGTAAAAGATGAATTACAAAAGTTGTTATATGTAAACTTAATTTATCCTATTTTAGACAAAAAATGGGTCTCTCCTTCAGTAGTCATTCCTAAAAAGAATGGTAAGTGGTGAATATGTGTGGATTACATAGAACTGAATAAAGCAACACAAAAATACCATTTCCCCCTCCATTTATTGATCAGGTCCTTGATACATTGGCAAGAAAGAAGTTCTTCTCTTTTCTTGATGGTTTCAGTGGTTACAATCAAATCCAGATAGCCCATAAGGACCAAGATAAAATGACCTTTACCTACCCCTGGGGTACATTCACCTATAGAGTATTTTCGTTTGGACTATGCAATTCCCTAACAACATTTCAAAGGGTCATACTCAACATTTTTTCTAATTTAATAAATGAAGGGCTCGAGGTTTACATGGACGACTTTACTCCATATGGAGATGACTTTGATCAGGCACTACAAACACTAAAAAAAGTATTGGAACGATGTATTTCTACAAGATTTTGTTTGAGCAACAAAAAGTTTCCCATGATAATGACCGAAGGAGTGATCCTAGGACACTACATCTCTGCAGCTGGAATACAAGTAGATCCGACAAAGGTAGAGGTAATTATTTTATTAGCCAAACCTTGTACCCAGATAGATGTACGTAGTTTCCTTGGATATGCAGGGTACTACCGTAGTTTTCTAAAGAATTTCTCACAAATTTCTGCACCCTTGTATGCATTAACTGGAAATGTTGAATTCCATTGGTCTAACAAATGTGACACTGCTTTTTTAGATTTGAAGAAACTAGTCTCGACTGCACCAGTCTTACGTGGCCCCAATTGGGAGCTTCCTTTTCACATTTCCTCAGATGCATACGATACAGCGATAGGGGCGGTTCTTAGTCAAGAAGAGGACAAGAAGCCCTACTCTATTTACTATATCAGCAAGAATCTCACTCCACCGAATTAAACTATACAGTGACCGAAAAGGAGTTCTTTGATGCCATTTATACTATTAATAAATTTAGACATTATATAACTAGCTATCAAGTATTCATATATACTGATCACTCTGCCATTATATATTTATCTAATAAACATATTGCAAATGGAAGAGTGAATCGTTTATTGTCACTTTTACAAGAGTTTGATATAACTATCAAGGACCATCCAGGAAAGGAGAACGTAGTTGAAGATTTCCTGTCTAGAGTTTCAAAGTCAAATGACCCACTAGCGGTGGATGATCAGTTCCCTAATAAGCATTTGTTCACTATAGAAGAAAAAATGCCATGGTACGAAGATGTAGCGAATTATCTAGTAGTAGGAAAGTTTCCAAGACACTTGACAACAAAGGAACGAAAGTTGATTGTTCAATGCAGTGCTAGATTCTCTTGGATCGATGGATATCTTTTCCATACAGGAGCTAATATGCATATGCGCAGATGCATCCGAGAAGACGAGATTTATGACATCCTAAGGGCCTGCCATGATGAACCATGTGGCGGCCATTTTTCAAATCGCAGGACGGGGCACAAAGTATTACAAATGGGCTACTATTGGCCTACAGTTTTTAAATATGCCAAGAAATATGTCCAAGCTTGCGATAGTTGCCAAAGAATGGACCGCCCTGGAAAATTTGATGAGATGTCATTGCAACCACAGTTGGTAGTGGAACCTTTCGAACAGTGGGAACTGGAATTTTTTGGGCCATTCAACCCGCCATCGAACCAGAAGACCTACATACTGGTTGCCACCGATTACGTGATGAAGTGGGTAGAAATAGTGGCTTTGTCGAGAGCTAAAAAAGAATATGTGATCATTTTTCTTTTTGAGCTATTTGTACAGTATGGCTTACCAAGGGAAGAGATAATTGATGGAGGGGCACAATTTGTGGGAAATAAAATCATAGCCACTCTAAAGAACCACCATGTCACCCATAGAGTCACCTCTCCCTACCACCGACAGGTGAACAGGCAGGTTGAAAGAACTAATAAAGTCCTTGAAGCAATTCTCACTAAAACAGTCTCAACACATTGTCAGGACTGAGCTACTAGACTGTTAGAGGCCTTGTGGACTTATCACACAACGTGGGGAAACATCATTGGATATTCTCCGTACCATATGGTATTTGGAAGGGAACAAATTTTTACTATTGAATTTGATATAAAGACTCTACGAACAGCCCAGGAAGTGGGGCTGGATTTGACAGAGGACCAAGTTAGAAGACTTCAACAAATAAATGAATTGGATGAAGCATGGATACTTTCTCTACAATGCATTGATTATTCAAGAAAAACGAGCTAAGTGGCATGACAACCTCATCAAAAAGAAGACATTCCTGAAAGGATATTGGGCCCTCCTCTACGACTCCAGATTCTAAGACTTCCCGGGTAAATTACAAACAAGGTGGCTTAGGCCATATGAAATTCAAGAAGTGCACAGCAACAGTACCATTACCTTGACCACCATAGATGGATCTGGCTCTGCCTTTTGAGTCAATGGACACCGGGTGTGCCTCTATCATAAACCACTTACAAAAGAGTCTTTCTTCCATGAGGTGCATGACGACCCGACCATCCAAATTTTAGCTGCAGGGGATGATGGCCCGATAGCTTTAAAGTCATAAAAATTTGTTATTTCCTCTTTTAAATATTGTATATATGTTTCCTACAATTTATAGCTATTCTCATTATTGTACATAATAATTCCATCTCTTTTTTATTATTTTGATACTCACAGCTGCATTCTTTTTCTCTTTTTTTTTTCTTTATTTTGTGTGTTTTACTGTTCAATCCATTGAGCAGTTGTTGTTCAATCTAATTGAATAGCTATTGTTCAATTCAAATGAATGACTGTGTTTTTAGTGTGTTTATTTTTGTTGTTCAAACCATTGAACAATTGATGTTCAATCGAATTGAATAGTTGTTGTTCAATCAAATTGAACAGATGTCGTTCAATTCAAATGAACGTATGTTTTTTTGTTGTGTGATTTGACTTTTGCTGTTCAAATCCAATGAAAATTTGGTGTTCAATTGCATTGAACAGTTGCCATGCAATCCAATTGAACGACTGATTTTTTTTCTATCATGTTTTTTTTCTTTTCTCTCTTTTCTTTTGTTTCATTTAAAATAGAAATTTTTTGTCTTTTTATGATTTATTTCCGAATATCCGCTCTTCCTTTACGCATCCTCGCCATAAAAACCATTTTAAGAAAAGGAATTGGCACCTAAAGAGGAGAAAAGCAATGACATTACTAATATTATGATCTTTTGAAATTTTGATGGAAAACTCTACTTCGGAGGCTAACATGGTTTATCTGTATAATGAAGGGATGGATATCTCTTGTTCAGACACATTATTACACAATTCATTTCCATAGTCTTATGCTAGTATATATTTTTACACTCTCAAGTAGTAATTCTCTTTGGCATGAGGATATATGAATAAGAGTATTAATTGTATTGGCATTCTTTTACTAATTCTTACACCATCCCTAACTCTTAAGGAGTTAATGAGCCTCCCTCCATTTATAATAAAAAAGAAAATATTGTGTCTCAGTGAAATTATTTTTTAAGAAGAGAGAATAGGGGGTCTCATCACGAGCCAACCTACCATGATCATAAGGCTTTAACACGTGACATTCCCACAATGGCCAACACACCAGGGTAGTGACCTTATTGATAGCTAAAACTACTTGAAGGATAGGAGGTCTCATCACGAGCCGGCCTGATCACCCTGTTAAAATCCCCGTGAATGGCACTATGACTATCTGGCCACCACACTAGCATAGTGGTCTCTCCATAAAACAAGCAAAAATAGAATACAGGGTCTCATCATGAGCCAATCTACCATGATCATGAGGTTTTAACAAGTGAAATTCCCATAATGTTCAACACACTAGGGTAGTGACCTTCTCGAAGGAAAGGAGATCTCATCACGAGTCGGCCTAATCAGTCTGTTAAAATTCCCGTGAATGGCACTATGACTATCTAGCCACCACACCAGCATAGTGGTCTCTCCATAAAAAAAGCAAAATTTCTACTTTTGAATAGAGGATTCTGGCTCATTTTTGGGTTAAAATAGCAACCCTGTCGAGGCTATGGATTCCTGTTGGCAGTAGTGGCTCTGCTTGTGGTATCGAAGTATTTTTATAACAATAGCTAATTACTTTTATATACCATATTTCCTATCGATCCATTCCTGAAAATAAATGCACTGCTTGAATTGGTGTTATCACTACCTACCCGTATAATTAACTATGATTGAATTATCTTTTCATGTTGAATTAAGGGATGACAACATCAATCATAATCTGTCACCTGTCATGCTTCCGTCATACTATACCATCAAAATAGGAAATCTTTTTCATTTTGCTACTCCGCTTTTCTCCCCTTCTTTGGTCATTTCCACCTGATGTACATTTCTGATGATTACCAACTTCTGACCTTTACTTTGTCTGCATTCATGATTATTACCACCTTTCCTCTTTTCTTGAGATTTAAGGTTGTGGACGCCCTTCTCTCATTGGAGGGGGTATGAATATTCATAATTAATAGGAATGCGAATTAACCATGCGACTCCCTTTGAATATGCTGATTAGATGAAATAATCACTGCATTTACGTCATGAAGTCACATTTTTAATAAATTTTATAAAATCCACATGCAATGTTTATGTTGTTTTAACTAAAAGAGCTGAAAGAAACGCATGAAGAAGGGTGAAGAAACTAGTTCTGAAAACACAGTAGCCATGGGTGGAATTTCTCTCCACAATTAACCCACAATTTTTCAAGCCTCAGAATCAACTCGCACCGTTATCTATCAAGTTGGCTAGATTCCATATCTACACAGACTACAAGGGCTTAATACAGAGACAGCAGTTGAATTCTTAGAAAACCTGCGGGAAGGGCATACCATAGTCAAAGGAAGAATCATACCAGTTTCCAAATAAATCATCACTGAGGTCTCCGGACTTCCAATAGAAGGAGAAATATGGACTGATAAACATGTCCTTACAAAAGAAGCAATTTTAGTGTACCAGTACCCAGGTGAGCCACTGGAACGAAAATAGAAAGGTATTAATCATGTGTCCTTGTAGCAGCCTTGGCAAGAATTGGAAGTCTTCATTCAAATATATATCACATGCGACAGATGCTAGGATGTGGTAAAGTCCCATCAACTTAAACTATTAGTTGTTCTCAAGAAAAAAATTTCAAATAATTTTCCCTTTTTCCTAAACTCTGTATTGCATGATATTGTTGTTCAGATTAGAAGAGCTAAAAAACCTCAAGAATTTGTCAGCCACCATGGCTTGATTAAATATATTAGCATTCATGATTTAAACAAAAATCAGTTAACATGGGACAACTTTGTTAATCCTACCCTACCTGCCCTTGAAGAAAACCTCGACAAAGAAGAAATTGAACTCCCTAGAATAGCCATACCTAGGAGAGAAAGAGGGAAGATAACCCATGTTTGGACCACAGAACCAGGAAAATGGAGACAGTCTGAAAGGTTATAACTACGGAAAAACACCTATGTATTTCCAGATGAGGTGGGACCATCCCATACACCACCTCTAAGCCCTCAAAATATGTCTTTACAAGACTACAAGGAAGAAATGGCTCAAGTACTAGAGAAAATGAGAACATCTCGCGAAATTGGGAACCCATATGAACAATCCGAGGAACAGAGGGACCATTTGAACTAATCTGCCTTTCCTAGCAGCTCTAGCCATACTGAAATCCTACCTCCCCATGATGAATTACAGGATTTGAGGGTTTTGTCCCCCTTTGATAATGAATGGGTGAGTAGGGAAGACCAGATAGAGAGAATATCTGAGTCTAGAAACCCGTCAGGGGATATTGTTCTATTAAAATGGGACACGATTATTGAGACAATTCCTCTGACGCTTGAAGAAAATATTATCCCAACCAGTCAGGACATCAATGTTGAAAGAACCTCTTGGACGCTTGAAGAAAACATCATTTCTAATAACCTTAGAACTAGCACAACCGTTCCTAAACCCCAAGCCACTACTACTCCTTCTCCTGCCAAAACCCTACCAAAAGAAAAATCAGCTGAGATTAAGTTAAGAAAAATGATCAGGAAATGCAAGAAATTGAGAAAAATAGTAAAACAGATAAGGAAATGGTTGGAAGAAGAAGACAAGGCTTGGAAGCCTAATTTTGGGCCAGAATTGTAATCTATAGATAAATTATGCTTCCCTAGACAGGTGCTAGTCTAGAACAATAGGTGAAAGACTATACTACCATTTATCCTAACTCAGAATAGATACACAGAGAGGATTGGAGGCTTACTTGTTCAGTCACTTCCAAATGGCTCCTTCTGTCGCTTCTGTTGCACTTAAAATTTAGGCGGTTTGTGAGTTGAATGCTTCCTGCAAGAAAGAACACTGAAACAAAAGAAGATAAAATAATATAGATATCTATTCAAGCTAGTTAGCTAAATCAATAAAGCATAAACTACATTCATCAACCAAGATCTTACAATATGGAAAATCAAAGTTAACATAGATGCATGTAGGGAAAAATAAGAAGTACTCTTTATTGATGATAGAAGGAGAGGTTACAACCTAGTGAGTTATTTGAAGTGACCTTCCAGCAAAGTTCCAAAGTCTCATCATAGCATAAATCTCTCCAGCAGTAGCTTCACAAACCAAGCTTTCAATTGAAAATTCTCCATCATTTCTTTACTCAAATTTTTCCTTGTCAAACACTTAGATCTGTGTTTAATTTATAGATGAATTGTAGGTTGTTTTTCAATCTATAACTTTCCAAAAATAGGCAAGACATGTTTCCATTCATGTAGATGTCAAATGGACACTTGGGTCTGAAGCTTGACACATGTGAACTCTTCTAGAAGGCATTGGCCAAGTGGAGATTCCAGAACAATGAGAATTTCACTGCCAATGTGACCAATGCACCTGTGAATGTCGAGAAGTGCTTTGCAGAGTAGCCTTGCATTGGGCTACCTGTATATGCAACGCACTTAGGCCCCTTAAAGCCTGTGTTGGTGAGCTCTCATATGCTAAATAATAAGCTTCAAACCATGGAAACCTTTGCTTGATGAAAGTCTTGCTTGATTTGTCTTGTTTCTTGTCTTAGGGCATGTAGCAACTGAAATGATAGGGAATGATAGACCCTTGATCATTGGTCCTGGATATGATGCCCAGTTAACCAGGTGATTGGGAATGATGCCCAAATTGACCTATAACAATTTCCCCTAAAGCATGAGATCAAAATAATAAGAACATTTGATTGAGATGCTTTACACTATGATGAGCCTGGAAACGAAGTGGAATGGTCACCTGCATCAATCTTACAATAAATTTCATTATGATATATCCTCTATTGATCATAATTGCTGAGGGTAGGCATTCCCATGTTCAGCACATAAAACAATCTAATAACATGTACATAATTCAGAAAGTCGTCTACATTGGAATGTTGCCCAGATGCAGACATGCCTACAAATATAGGCCCATGTTTGGATGACAATCTGTATGTAAGGTCACCATACAGATGATGTGTACATAAATCCTGAAATCGCAGCCTGGATCGATGAAACTAGATCCGGGGTCTTCTTATCTCGTTCACTCGATCATTCGGATACAATTCTAGCCATGCGAATATATGATTTGTCGTCGAACATGGAAAGACATCGTTTGATTACCAGCCAATGATGTGAGTTGTTAACAAACGCAAGAGAACCATCATTAATTTCAATGGACCTCAAGGTACTGCAGTACATTTCGTAAGGCGTGAATAGATGATTTGATTTCAAACACCAAACAAAATCTTTCGGTCAAAGGTCTGGAAGCGAGGATCTTCTCGATGTTGTAACAAGCCTCATGGTACTGGAATCTGATGTTTCTAAGTGAACTTCATGGATATTGATTTGTTGTCGAAAGGAAGTCACCTTATTGCAAAACTGGAGTTACTGATTTCGGAGACAAGGGTATGACTTGATATAGCAATTTTCAGGGATGATGGTCATCAAAATGAATGTTTACAAGTATTGCAGACGAATGAGTTTTTAATCACCGGATGACTTCTCTTGAACATATCGGCGACACTGTGATGAGTTGGCAGCATTGACCCAAAACCGAAGTGAAGGTATGATGAACCATAGGTGTGAATGAACCATCAAGATGATTACCTAACCCAAACAGTCATGGACATGGAGTGAAAGAAGTGTCATGTTCAAGAGCGACTTGCTACCGAAAAGACACTTTGCTTACTTTTCCCAAATTTTCCCCGGTCATTTGTCGACCAATACCTCTTTATTTTTTAACAAGCTTGAGGATAACATTTTCTTGATCTATAATTCAACCCTTCGGGTGAATAAAGTATCGCTATTTAATAATTTAACGAGTCTAGCGATGAATGAAACTCGATTCTTGCGATGATCGATAAGCCCGTCGCTATTTTATGTTTTAACGAGCTTAACTATAGTGATAGCCCGGTCCTTTTTCATATTTAGAGAGCCTGAAAAAGAGGATGAAAGAGAACTCCAAAAGTAATTTTTTATAAATTTGTCTCTCAGATCCGAAAAAGTGTAAAATAATATCTGAAAGAACCTCTTTGGTCATGTTTAACCAAGGTATTATTTTCGTAAATAATCCATCTTAGACCGGAAAAGGGTTAAACTTATACTAAGTAGATATCAATTCATTTACTTTAACGAGCTCGAAATGACAAGTGCTTGGAAATCTTTTCACATTATCGGAGTCTGAAAAGCGCTGAAAGAAGACTCCAGGGGTTCCTTTTTCCCTGTTATCGAAGCTCAAAAAAGAGATAAAAGTGTGCTTCAAATCCTTTTTTGTTTTTCACAAAGCTCGAAAAATAAGGAGAAAAAGTATTCTTTGTGGTCAAGTCATTCTTTTAAATAAATATGCATGAATAATCTATTCATCAGTTGTAAGACCTATTTCATAGCAACATCAAATGGATTAAAAATACTTGTTTTATGATAAAAACATAATAAAACTATATTAATAGCAATAAACGTGATTTGCAAACAATTAATGACTATATAAAGTAGTTTCACTATTTATTTTTACCATTCCATAGTTACCATTTGCATTTTGGAGCTCTGAACCTGATTTTTCCCCCGAACTTCAGCGGTTGATTGCGTGCAATTGGTAAGAATGTTTTGAATGCCCCCTGCAAGAGCACATGTCGAATGCCCCCTACTGGAGAAGATGCCCCCCAATCTTCATTTCATTCACCTAATTATAATATTAGTTACTAATAGCTAGATGGAATGAAGGTTCATTACAGGGGAGGATTTGTTTCATTTTTTAACGAGCTTGACACAGGAAAATAACTATGCTCATGACCTATTTCATTTTTTTAACGAGGTTGACACAGTAAAAGAACTTTCCTCAAAGGCACTTGTTTCATTTTTTAACGATTTTGACACAAAAAAATAACCATCCTCATGGGAACCTATTTCATTTATCGAGGTTGACACAGGAAAAGAACTATCCTCAACACCTGTTTCATTTTTTAACGAGGTTGACACAGAAAAAGAACCATCCTCATAGGTACTTGTTTCATTTTTTAACGAGGTTGACACAAGAAAAAACAACTATCCTCATAATTTTGTTTCATTTTTTAACGAGGTTGACACAGAAAAAGAACCATCCTCATTATGCACTTGGAACAGTGTGTGTAATGGAAAAGACGTAGTCTAACAGAGTCATCATTTAAGGAGTTTGATGAATACCACAAATGATAAGTTATAACGTGCGTTGACGGGTCTTCTCCAGGGTTTTCATTGAATTTAGGAATGTCTAAGGGTAACATATGTGGTATCACCAGCCACCAAGGAGAGGAACCAGATAAGATTCCAGATGATGACATGGGTGAAGTCAATGGACAAAACATCGAAAATGAAGCAACAACAGATATTGTCATAGCTGAAATAGATGGTTCAGTCTGGGATGTTATCTCAGCCATGGTCAAATGACCCAATGTATACCCTATAGAATCTACGGGAACTCAAATTGAAATAGGATCAACAAAAGCAGAGGAAGGTGATTGAGGAAAAGACTCGTATAGGTAAAGCTCCTACCGAAAATCAGTTGGAGTCAAAGGTGTCTCATCTTGTGATATTTCTTCAATCGAAATCAAACTAGGTGGAATAACTTCATCATCAAGCCCAAAGTATATTTCAGGTGGTTGACTGCACGATATGGGAGACTCAATGGCTACAATAGATTGTGGAGTGACCAATACAAAAACAAATTTTGATTTTTCAACTTCGGGATCAAGATTTTCTCCACTTAGGAAATATAGCAACAGAAATATGAGGGGATGATAGACCCTATTTCATTGGTCTTGTGGATGATGTCCAGTTTTACCAAGAACAGTTTCCCCCTAAATCACAATGGGATCCAGATCAACTTCTAGTTGAACAACGTTGGGTTCGGGAGGTATGGTCTTAGCAATTGAATGGATCATGACCACGGGTAGCTGTGAAGACTCCGTTTCGACAACAGTAAACGAATTGAGATGTGTGGAAAAAAATTGAGATAGCTCTGTTTTAAAAGATGATTTTTTTCCAGAGGTACAAATTGTACTTAATTCGGCAGATCGTGATCGCCCTCGCCTACCAGAAGTAACTTCCAGTGGTAAAGGTTGTTTTAAAGCTAATCTACACGAACGACGAGGGATAGGATTTTTTTCTTCCAAGATTACTGATTTATTTTAACCAATAAACAAATAAACAAAAAGAGGGTAATGCTAGGCAAAAAATTTTACCAAGAAACTGTGAACTGCAGAATACCTCCTAGCAAACCAAGAAGTACGGGCAGGTAATCTCCCCGAATGTTGTGTTCGGTGTATCAAAATTTCACGGTGGTCGACTCGGTTCACTATGGATGGATAGCACCTAAAAATTTTCCTCCCAAATATACTTGAAGGTACGTGGAGGCCCAAGTCCGTATTAGCGTTGTTTGATGTGAAATCGCATAGTGAGAGCACCCCTTTATACTTATCGTACTGTAACACCGCCCGATATACCCGAGAGTACATGGACAAGATACGATATTATTACGTACGTGGAGTGAGGTATCACACTCGGAATGTATCGCAGACAACTTAACGACAGTTGCTATGTTTTATGACACCGGAACATGTCTCTAGCCTAGACCTTCTAAATGTTATCGTTATGGTTCCAATGCATTGTTAAGTAAATTGATATTTATTTTATGTTGATCTTGCTTAACAATTTTCCTTTCAGTGTCACCATGATGATGTATATGAAATTCCTAAAATGAAAGCTAAGAATGATAAACAAACTTTCACTTTTAGCTTTTTCAATGAAGAACCTAGCTACTAAGGGAAGACAGCAAATAGTTTGTGAGCAAACAAATCAATGAACAAAAAACAAAATCAATGAATCACAAACTAAATGCAGATTTCCTAATGTTCCTTTTGCAAAACAGACACAATCCTACATGAAAATGCAAGTTTTTCTTTTCAGTTTCCTTAATGTTATGAATGTAGAAAAGAAACTAGGTGCACTAGATCAATAATCAAAATGACTTTTACTTTCAAGAAACGAAGAATACAAACAACAATTTCTCTTTTGAAGGAAAAATGAGGATTTAAACAACAATTTATCCTATCAAGGAAATGAATACTTTACGACAATTTCCTATTTTGAAAGCAAATGATTCTTAACGTGACCATAAAAAATACTTTGAAATCAACTTGTCAATGATAAAGAAAAACTTTTTTAAACAAACATTGAACAAATTTTCAGCCAAAGGAGGAAGAAGTATATAGATTCATTGGTCAATTAAGTATCAAAATTTTCATAACACGGCAGCAAACAAAACTGAAGAAAGTTTCAAAGTCAAATTCAATGGAATTTTGTCACTTTCAGGAGTCAACGCAGTCTCCAAGGGGAGACAGTGCTCTGCAACACAGGCTTGGAAGGGAGACAGTGCTCTGCAAAGCACTATGTCCTATCTAAGGGTGCATTGGGCGCAGTAGAAAAGGAAAAATACTACTGTTTAACTCACTGTAACAACTACTAGGTGGATTTACAAAGAAAATTAGAGACTAAAACACCTAGAACTAAGAGAAATTATCCCCAGTGGAGTCGCCAGTTTGTTGGGCCAGAATTGTAATCTACAGATAAATTACGCTTCCCTAGATAGGTTCTAGTCTAGAAAAATAGGTGAAAGACTATACTACCATTTCTCCTAACTCAGAATAGATACACAGAAAGGATTGGAGGCTTACTTGTTCAGTCGCTTCCAAATGGCTCCTTTTGTCGCTTCTGTTGCGGCTTCAAATTCAAGCAGTTTGTGAGTTGAATGCTTCCTGCAAGAAAAAACACGGAAACAACAGAAGATGCAATAATATAGATATATATTCAAGCTAGTTAGCTAAATCAGTAAAGCATAAACTACATTCATCAACCAAGATCTTACAATATGGAAAATCAAAGTTAACATAGATGCATGTAGGGAAAAATAAGAAGTACTCTTTATTGATGATAGAAGGAGAGGTTACAACCTAGTGACTTATTTAAAGTGACCTTCCAACAAAGTTCCCAAGTCTCATCACAACATAAATCTCTCCAGCAGTAGCTTCACAAACCAAGCTCTCAATTGAAAATTCTCCAGCATTTCTTTACTCGAATTCCTCCTTATCAAACACTTAGATCTGTGTTCAATTTATAGATGAACTGTAGGTTGTTTTGAAATCAATAAATTTCAAAAAATAAGCAAGACATGTTTCCATTCATGTAGATGTCAAATGGACACTTGGATTCGAAGCTTGACACATGTGAACTCTTCTAGAAGGCACTGGCCAAGTGGAGATTCCGGAACAATCAGAATTTCGCTCCCAATGTGAGCAACGCACCTATGAATGTTGGGAAGTGCTTTGCAGAGCAGCCTTGCATGGGGCTACCTGCATATGCAACACACTTAGGCCCCTTAGAGTCTGCGTTGGTGAGCTCTCATATGCTAAATAATAAGCTTCAAACCATGGAAACCTTTGCTTGATGAAAGTCTTGCTTGTTTTTTCTTGTTTCTTGTCTTAGGGCATGTAGCAACTGAAATTATAGGGAATGATAGACCCTTGATCATTGGTCCTGGAGATCATGCCCAGTTAACCAGGTCATTGGGAATGATGCCCAAATTGACCTATAACACCTAAGAAGGAATTAGCTAGCATGGGAACCCAAACAGATTTTTTTACCCAAACGGTAGATACTGCTAAAGTTTCTGTACAAACTGATTTAATAGATACTACTGAAGTTCCTGTACAGACTGATTTAATAGACAATGTTGAAGCCTCTGTATAGACGGATTTGATACACACTGCTGAAGTCTCTGTGCAGACTGATTTGATACTTACAGGAGACAAGGAGACTCAAATAGAGGTAACACTTGCTTACACTCCTTTGATAGAAAAATTTTCCAATCAAAAGCTTCGCAACGAATTAACTCAAGTTCAACATGAATTGGCGCAGTATAAGAAGGAATTAGTACCCTTACGGGAACATTAGGCACTAATAAAATGATTCAAAGACCTTTCTGCAACTGAAGACGAAACCTTTGACCAACTTAGGGAAGAAAGGGAAAAAGTGAAGAGACACAGGATCAACTGGAACAGTCTAAGAAACAAACCAGTGTTGTTTGTTCTCTTTACTCAAATGTATTGACTTGCAGGGCACTAGCCACTAATTATGCCTTAGTTTTAGTGGAAAGATATTTGTTGCTAAAAATCAAAACTATCAGATCAGGGAAACCCACTACCTTCAAAACCATTGAATATTTTCTCCAATGTTATAATGATCAGGATGAACAAACCCAGCACCTTTTGTGTGAATTGTATTTGCACAATTTCTTTCTAGAAGGGGATAGAGATAGTAACCTCAGTCCCTTCATAGGGGACGTTTAGTTCCAAGATTTTCTATCCTTTGCCAAAAATCAGACTAGATGGGCTAAGGCCTACAATACCTTTCAGCAAAGAGAACATGGCTTAGATCTATGGTTCAGAGGGGAACCTACCAAACCCCTATACTTGTTTACTCAACATAAGAAGTTTATGCAACAGAAAGGAGTGATGGCCAAATTGGGACCTATTCATAAGGATATTGTGCAGAATGAGTGGGCATACTTCCAAGATATTCAAGAAGAAGAATTATCAGCAACCAAATAGAGATGGCAAGCCTCTACAAATAATGTTAAGAACAGAGAACCATTTGGGTATAGGAACTTTAAAGTTGTTTCTTCCCATTTTCTTCTACACATCAACCTAATTTTGAACATGGGTCCTACATGGATAGGGTGCAGGTACAAATGCCCCATCATATGATACCCTCCTGAAGACTAACATCATTATTATGAGTTACCAGAGGGGCACACAAACTGAGCATTTGCAAAGGTAAAACAGAAACATGGTTTTAGACTTTACAAGGAAGAAGTATATCCTGCATATTCTTTAACCCAACTACACCTCAACCATATGTTTGCATGAAGACTTTCAAAAGGGTAAGTAGGGGAGTATGTTGGGCCGCTGCAAAGGTACATTTTACCCCTATCTTTACCACGATTTTTCATTTACTTTTATATGTTTTTCCTTCATTTTAGCAATAAATTAAGGGAAAATAATGCAAAAGTAAGGTAGAATGAATTATTGATAAAATGTGTGTTTAATAACATAAAAACTGATTTGTTGCTGTCTTTATTGATAGGGAAGTGAAACAGCCAAAATACTGACCAGGATGACCAAATAATCACAGACAAGAAAAGCAAAAGGAATCATATCGGCTCCTATGAATCAGTGGAAGATGTAGAGGCATGCCTACTCTTGGAGTATTCAGTTGATAGCCACGAAGAGACACGATCTCCTGGTGGGGAGAATCTGTTAATCTGTTTTATTTCGCCTTCATTAGGGGAATTTTGAGGTCTAAAATGAGCCTCCTAAGGAAATTATAAAATAATAGTGGAAATAATAAAATAATACTTGATTACATCATCAAATTTTAGACGGAGAAAAGAAAAAACTACTTTTTAAACTCATATTTTCAACTTAACTCCCAAAGTTTTTACTCAAAGTTTGAGTGAGAGTACTCATTGGATGAAAAATTTAATTCCTCATCCAAATATTACCCATGTTGCATACTTTCAATGGGTCTTGCTACACGAAAAATGAGAAATACATGAAAATCGTGATTATAAGCATGTGTTTTTATGTATTTCTCATTTTTCGTGTAGCAAGGTCCATTGAAAGTATGCAACATGGGTACTCCTTGGATGAGTAATTAAATTTTTCATCCAACGAGTACTCCCGCTTGAAATTTCAGTAAAAACTTTGGGATATAAGTTGAAAATACGAGTTGAAAAATTAGTTTTATTATTTTATTATTTTTTTATATTTTTACCCTTTTACTTAAAAAATGGTGAATAATCTCCCATGGTTGACATCATCATATTTAATCCTATTGGTTCTTATAAAGTTTATTTTTGTTGTACATTTTTCTTAGGAGGCCCATTTTAGACCTCAAAATTCCCCTAATGTAAGCTATAAAAGGCTGGAGGTGAAAGAGACTGGGGGAGGCAGTTCATGTATATAATTTTCCTGTAATAAACGTATTTAGATAGAATCGTCAATTTCATGCTCATGTATTTCTCTATGGTTAATGATAAAATTTGCGATTTCAGTAAAAACAGCTTCTAAGTATTTCTCAGCAGAAGACTTCTAGAGGCTTCGGGCCCAGCCCTTGGAAGTTCTCCTACTATTATGTGCTATACGTTTATTAATGGATCTTAAATTTTTAGTTATCCTTTTTTGTTTCATAGCATTATCATTCAATTGGTTAATTGCAAGCGTGATATATTATAACTTCCTTTTCAACAGATTATATTTATCATTATATTCTTTTATCAGGAAATGACGCTTTTATGTTCGTTAGAATAGTTTCAGCATGGTTGTTGTTCAATTCTGCATACAGTTATTTCTTGAATCTTTCCATCACAAGTGTGAGTTTTTGGGTTGATGTTTAATTCCAAATGATGATATTAGTTGATTGATAGAGAATTCCATTGCAAAATCTAGAATAACTGATTGATGTTCAATTCATAATGGTGGTTATTCAATTCATTAAGGTCATTGTTCAATTCATTAAGGTAGCTTTTCAATTCATCGAAGTGTGTTGTTCAATTGCAATATATTCTTCATTTCAATATTGAGTGGTTATTTATGCATAATATTAGAACAATAATTTTCTCCTTTGATTGGTCTGAAGTATTTCATAGTTCACTTTCAAGTTGGTTTGATTGAACTTCAAGAATTAGATAATATTTCTTACAACGATCTCGAGTAGTTAACCTCTGATGTCACTTGCATATATTTTTATTACACTCCTGAAATAACAATACTTGCCCTAGGTTGATAATTAATATAAGTATTAATTTTACCCTTAAAAGGGTCACCTTTTTTACCCAACAACCATCACCAAGGCAAGTGGCTCACCGAGGACCAAGTTTAGCAGAATTTTTCTCATCTCATGCAGGAACTCAACGCAATAGGGACCATTGCATCCTATGGAGGGGGGGGGGTGTTGTGGGGGGAATGACCCATGTGGATATTGGTGTCCACCCATATATTCCATTTGGACCCCCACCATCATTTCTTTTATTTTTTCAGTTTAAGCACAACTTACTATTTTTAGCAATTTTTTGGGTCCTGAACTTCTGGAGCCATTTTGAGGCCCTAAACGACGTTTTTTGGGAAAAATGGGAGCAACATGGAAGTTCCTTAGATTTTTATCCCTAAAAATTTGTATTCCTTGGATAGTACTTTCTAACGAGGTATTGATCACGTCAAATGAAGATTATATGTCAAATTTACGCCCCAGGGAAGTTGATGTACTAATTTACCCAAACGGGCCCCATAGTTTTGGTGCTTCATCTCCTAGGGTAAGTTTTTTGGAAATTTATGGTTTTCCATTATTTCTTAATAATAAATATGCCTTAAAAAATCATTTTAACACAGTTCATAGGTCTATAGCCGCCACATCTCTTCTCAAAGATAAGCTACCAACACCCTAGCTAGTTTATTTCCATTTTGCCTGTAAACAAATATTAGTTCTTTGATATTAATGAAATGAAGTTTTATTTCCGTTGCATATTTGTATTTATGTTTATATGTGTATTTATGGTTATTTTCAGATCATTACCCTTATTTTTACCTTTCGAGGATTTATCTGTTGTGGTAGATGAAACAACATTTACCTCTGAGGTTTTACCAGGATTCTTTTGGTTGTTTACAATATCAATGGTTACAACAACTGGAGTAGACTTGGATTTTTTAGATTTTCCACTACAATACAGTTGAGTCACGAATCCAATAACACCATCAATGGGTGTTGAATTTGCAGGCCTAGAAGATGCAGGATCAGTTGAAGTTCGTTTGGCGTCGGGTATCAATTCATATAACGTGCCAGATTCTAAATAGACTAAATCCAAATATTGGGAACAAGTGATGGCTTGTTATTCAATCACACAGTAACCCATGGATATGTCTTTAGAAATAGGATGGATGAATGATTTGGTAAACCATTCAGTCAAAATCTGATCCGAGATATCAAATTTGATGAAACGACATTCGTGTCTCCATTCATGGATATGATCAGAGATATGAGTGGAGGTCATCTTATACAATGATGTTAAGAGATGGGTTCCAGTCTCATACTAGACAGTAAATTGGAAATGAGTGAGGAAATCCATGGCCAAAGAATTGAAACCTTGGAAAGTACCTCGAGGGAGCTCGATGTACCACTTAGTGGCAATGCTCGTCAAAGTGCACTGGAAAAGACACAATCAAATTGAATCATCGATCGAAGAGTTAGAGGAACACCAAAGGTGGTAAGTCATAACATGTGTTTCAGCGTGTTCTCCAGACTTTAATTCAAACTTGGGACAATCGCCAATTATTTTTGTTGGTACTAGAGGCTAATACGACGAGTGTAGTATTGGGTCATTTGTGAGATGTGACACATATGACAATTCCAACATTGCCAAAAACAACAGTTGAGGATTATATGGGGTATACGGTCTCTGGTATGCACCAAATTGGGTATTCCAACCTTGTTGAAATTGGTTTTTCCTCAACTTGGGTGGGTTTTTACCATAAGTAGGCTGATAAGGACCATATTTCCCACACTACTGTTGGAAGGGTGTTTTTTGGGAAGGCCCTTAGTGCGGCCATGACTACTGAGAATGTCCTTGCTGTAGTTGTTGGTAATGTCCCTACTACAGTTGCTGATAAGGTCCCTGCTGCAACTAATGGTAAGTTCCATGTTGTAGTTGTTGGTACGGTCCCTACTATAGTTGTTGGTACATTCCCTATTGTAACTTAGGGTAAGGCCCATGTTGCAGTTGTTGGTACGATCCCTATTGTAACTGTTGGTAAGGCCCTTTTTGGGATTGCTGGTAAGGGTTACTAGGTCTGAGAGGATATGTTCGATATTTCCCCAATGAAGGATAGAGACCATAATACATTTGGGAACTTGCCTGTGGATTGGTCAAAACAGCCAATAGTGGGATTTGAGGTTGTTTAAAATATGGATGTTGAACATATGACTATTGAACATATGGCTTTTGATAAGAAAGTTGAGTTGAGGAGACTCAAGGACCTTGAAAAGGTGTCCCCATGACATAACTTGACACAATTGAAACTAATGTTCCACTTGGGTTAGAGATAGCAATAATGGGCTGCCCTACCCCTGATGTTGATCCATAGTTCGCCTAGTTCCAGCCAGAAATAGGAGGTATGTAGGGTTGCCCCCCAGACGAGGGAATATATGAACCCATAGTTTGACCACTAAAAGGGGTAACTGTGGTTACCGTGGATAGGTTTAAATGGGAAGAAGGCCCAAGAGTAACCTACATTTTACCTACAATCACTATAGGTTGGGTAGTAGGTATTGACATGTTTGGACCAAATGGGTTAGTGGTAGAAGTAACACCAGATGACCAAATAGTGTTACGATAAAGTGAAGTCGCACCAGAAGTATCTAAAACAAGATCACTGAGAGGGGTGTAACCCGGTGAGATCGAGGATGCACTATGACTAGAGGGTGCAGTTGACCCACTTCCCAAATCATAGGAAACATAAGGAAATTTTTCAGGAGGGAAGAGTGTTTCAAGATCAACTTTTGGAGTATGAGTTGCAGATGTTTCAAAAGGAATACTCTGGGGTGTTTTTTCAAATGGAAGATCATCACCATTTTTCTCCATGTGTGGCAGAAGCAATTCTAGAACTGGAATGCGAGACACACCAGAAAAATGAATAAAAAGTATGTTGGGAGTATCAAAGGGGCTATACCGGTGTGGAGGTGATAAATAGATAGGGTCGTCTTTTAGATCAAAGAGTGGATTTGGAGGGAAAAACAAGAACTCCAAAGTAGTTTTAGGACTATTTGGAGGAGATTCCTGGGACAAAGTGATCGACTCCTGAGGAAGTGGCCGGGAAGCAAGTGGTTGGATGCTTAGGACAATACCAAGTTCAACACCTTGGTGCTCAAGAGGTTCAGATGCAATATCCATAATTTTGTTTTGGACTCTTTGAGGTGTCCCGTCAGCTTCAGAACGCGAAGGGGATACGGGAGGTGAACTTTGCACATGGCATGATCGAGGAATTGGTGGCTCTCCCACGATGAATTTTTCACAAAATTAGTTTAGTGCTAGTGAATACTTTGGGCTTAATTCCAATTTACAATTAACTAGTCATTTTAAGGAAAAAAGGAGTTATGCGCGGGTAATATGTTATTTCGTGGGAAATAAATTTTAGAAAATAACGAAAAATAAATCAAAAATGGGTAAGCTAGGCATAAAAAATTACCAAGCAACCGTGAACTACGATATACACCTTGGCAAACCAAGGACTTAAGGTACTATATCCAATCTCCCAAAATGTTGTGTTTGGTGTATCACGATTTAGAAGGCGTCTGACTCGATTACCTATTGATGGATAGAAACCTAATGGGGACTCCCAAAATATAGAGTCTATAATAATTTTGTCTAATGCATAATCATTCGATGAGAGCATTCTGATATACTTTCATACGTGGAGCGGCATCCGATATACCCTAACGTACGTGGAGAACGATCCGGTATACTTTTATATGTGGAACAGGATATCATCTCTGGGATATAACACTGGAAAACAAAAAAAAATCCTACATTTTATGATGCAAGAATGCGTCTCTAGCCTAGACCTCTAAATGCTTTCATTAAGTTCCAAATGATCCTTAGGTTAATTGAGGTAAAGTTTAAGCTGATATTGATTTATGTTTCGGTTTTAAGGCTCAAAGATCGATGTCACCTGCACACCTATGATGCAACTAATATGATAAAAAGACTCGTTTCATTTCGATGAAAGCTATCTAGTGTAGGGGAGGAATTCATACATTGATGTAAACAAACAAAGATGTGGAAAACAAGAGCTTCTGAACTAGAACTTTCACTTTCACTTTTCAAATACGACAATGAAAGAGTAAATGAAATTAAATTCACCAAAGTTCACTCATATGATAATTTTTTTACTTTTTCCTTTCAAAATGAAAAATATGCACTTGTCAACTTTGTATCACTAAGCAATGTAGTCTATGTTTGATGATAATCCCAAAAATCAATTTTCCAATGCAATGCAAACTAATGCAATTTTCATAAGCAATGACCAATTTTTTGAGATAAAACTTAACAAATGCAAGATAAAATTATTTTTCGATTTCCAAAAGAACTAAAATTCCTATCAAATATTAAATCCGTAACACATTCCAGCAGCAATCACCTAAAGAACCAAATATTCACCTCAATCTCTTTTCACTACTTGCACATGAGACAAGATTTTGCAAACCATGAAGAATTTAACAAAAATAAATCAGAATGTAAAGAAAACGGAGCAGGAAAAGGACCTCAAAGATTAAAAAATTCCAAACTCTCACTCAAGAAACCCTAAAAAATTCACTTTTAAAGACCAGTGTGGGAAAACAGTTGTAAGAGGGAGTTAAACGCGACTGTTCATAGTGAAAAACGTGTTGACAGTGCTTTGTTTTCTAGAGAAAACGCACTCGGTGAGGAAAGATTAGGAAAAGACGATCAAAACTTAAAAATAACTTGAGAATTGAAACTCTAAATACCAAACTACTCGGAATGCAAGAAATCAAAACAATGGACTATAAGGCGATTGGCTAAACTAATCGAAGATACTTAAAAGACAAGGAGGATTAAATGGTTATTGGCTCCCCAATGGAGTCACCATTTTGTTGTGCAAGAAATCCCTTCTGTGGACAGAAGCGGTCCCTCTAGTCCTAATGGGAGGATCTAGCAATAGATGAAACAAATATATGCAAGATTTCCTAAATTATGCTAGAAAAACATAAAGGAGGATAGATGTCCTACCTATTTCCGATGCTAGTGCTTTCATTTGATATCAGCCTTGCTTCTTTCACTTCCATGCTCATGATCTCATCTTTGTCGATGAAGAAAAATGCCTGCAAGGAAGAACAAGTGGAGACAACAAATATATACAAAGTGTAACAATATCTAGTATAAGTTATGTATCAGATCAAGGAGCACTACAAGAAACATGTAAAAATATACACATTTATAGAAATGAAACACATCATGTATTATTAATAGAATGATAAAAGGAGAAATAAAACCATAATCCTTGATGTTGGACGCCTCATTTAGGTGAGACTCTAATTCATAGCCTCGACTCTTTAAACAACTTCCTCCTTCACAGATGGGAATCAATTGGGCATGCTTCATCTCATAGGATGGAAACCAACCATTAGTGGATGGTATGGGTTTCATTTATAGGGAAGGAGAGGGAGTTGAGGATCCATAAAATATGGGAGGAGCTCCACATCTTAAGGGAAAGATCCATGGAAATAGGATCCATCTCCATGAATGGGAAGTCTCGCTCCTATCATCAACAACCTGAAACCACACCATTGTTCTCAAGGCTTCTAATAAGGGAAGCTTCTCCTCCATTTTTGGGAAAACTGCTTGAATAGGACTAGCGCAGATTTTCCTGGCAAAGGTTGTGTTGCCAGCATAGACACATGTTTGAAAAAGGTGACAAGCGTAGTTCAGTAGTGGTGCAGAGAGCACTAGGCTTGTAAAACAGGGTTTTTACAAGCTTTCCAGAACCTTTTTAAATCAAGTCTTCTTTCACTTCTTCAGTGATGTTCTAGCCATGTTTGATGGAGAACATATTTTTCAACACTGGTGACATGAAGAAACAAAGTGGAGTGTGAAAAAATTCTATATAGCAAGGGTGACATGTGGCCTTCACGGTTTGGTCAAAATTATGTATTATCGGACTAACTGACCCGTTGGGATTTGATCTCGTGACCTCTCCTCCACAATACCTATGCCTTGGAGATTGGGATAAGTATTGCTTCTTGTTATCCATACTCCACTACATATTATTAAAGTGGATGCGAAATGCATTTGGCATCAAAAAAGGTAGAGCTTGCCATTGTTGGAAGCTCCCCCATATCCATTGGCGCTCCAACTATGATATCCAAACTCCGCTCCAACTCCTCCAATGAACGATTAAGATCAATGGGTTAATACCTTGCATATTCTTTAATATTTATTATGGCAACGCAATATGGTGGAATTTTTTTTATATGTATGCCATGTTTTATTAAAAACAATATTATAACATGGGATTTGTAATTTAGTTACATGGGAGGATAATGTGGAGGGATGAAGTTAAAAAGATATGGTGGAGGGATAAGTATATGTGGGATATTGTGATAAATGATACCACATGATAAAAAATATTTTTATTATAATATCGGCAGGCAAGTCGGGATTTGACCCCCCTGACCTCTCTCAAACTATTTTAAAAATATGTCATTGCACCAAAGAAGGAAAAGTTGTATTTTTATGCAGAACAAGGTGTTCTTATGCAGAGAAGTCAACGAGACAACCAAATTTGGAGAGGAATTCAGGGAAAATTGGCAAGCCTTTTTCAAATCCGAAAGTTTCTACAAGATCTAGACATAGTTCAGAACACAACAAAGTCATTTTTTATTGTTGTTAAAGTATTTTTATATGTACTTTTGATGGATTTTTAAAACTTTTAATAAAAATGTCTCTCCATTAAAGGCTGGGCCCGAAGAGGTAGACTTGAAGATAGCTGAACTCCATTATCAACGTGTTGGTGTCATTTTGTCTTATGTGTTTGCTTATTGATCTTTATTTGCTAAAAAGTTTCCTTAAAAGTTTCTTATGTCATTTAAATTGAGCTTTATTTCATGGTTATTTTAAATACATGCAAACACTTCTAAAAATATAATAAGCAAATATCAATTTTGAATAGGGATTCAGATCACTAGAACTGGAGGTAGGGGAGGAAAAATAGAGGAAGAAGAGGTAGGAAAGAGAGAAGAAGAAGAGGCAACAGAAATAGAGGAAGAAGAAGCAAACATTAAGGAAGAACAGGGAGAGAAACAGGTAGAAGAAAAATAAAGCCTTGAGGAGACTTATAATTCCTAAGAAATAGAGAAGCAATGACATCGAACAAGTCTCTCTCTAGGGAATACCGAGCAAGAAGTGGATGCAACATTGGCTACATTGTGCACACCTTTCAAGCACAAAATGAAGCAACCAAGGTAAGGTCCCCTACATTTCAAAACAAGGAAGAGGACCAAGATTACGCAAGGCAAACCAAAACCTCCTTCAAAGGACCCTATCACTATTGATGAGTCACCAAGTAAAAAGGAAGAAGTGGGGCCTAATGAAGGAAAGATTGAGGAGATTACCTCTCCTAATGAAAAAACCAAGCCACCTGTGACATCTATGGGAAGGCCCGCCACTAGGGCAGTGACCTTAAAGTGACCCAAGACACAAACTGTCCTTGAGCAAGTAGAAAAAGAGGAGCTACAGGAGAAACATGGGCTGCTACAGGAGAAACAGAGGATGCTACAGGAGCAAAAAGAAGAGTTATAGGAAGGATAAACCACCTTAAAAGCATATATGTCTCCAATAGCTACAAGAGCCTGATCCATAGTCGAGCTTAGAGTCCTACTACAAATTTATTGAGGGAGGTAGGATTATACCTGAAAATTTTGCAGTACCACTCGTATATGAGTTGGAGATAGAGAGAGGTAGAACACATATATGGATGCAAATGAAAATCCAGAAATGTAGAAGATGTGTGCCTCATGGAGGAGAAATTCACTAAAATGGGAAAGGAGTTGGTGATTGGAGAGTAATAGATTCAATTATGAGGGAGAAAATACAAGCAGAAAACACAAGGTTGAGAGAGCATATTTAAGAGAAAGAAACACAACTTGCCACTATGGAAAGTCTCTCTATGGAAGTCATACAATGTAGGAAACCATCAAAATCCTATGCTCTTTTCCTTAAGGAACAGTGGCTACAATTCCAAAAAAAAAGACACTAGCACAGTATGTGTATTTTCCTTTTCAAGACTACAGGTAGTTTATTGAGTTTTTCAAATAGGGAAGTATGAAAGATAGGGAAAAGCTAGCAGAGTTTTATATACATAATTTCATTCTAACATATTTGAATTTTTGGGACCCCAATTCAAGATTGGGAGACATGCAACTAATGGAACAGACATCTTGGTTGAATCATGAGGAGGAAAGGGCTGAAGAAGTGAAAAAGGTGATGACAAAAGAATAAAATGAGCCCTTGTATATCAGAGCAGAGCTGGAAGCCCCAATATTTTCATCAACAATCACAACCTCATTTCCTCTGATTATGAACTAGCACCTAAGTACATTACAACCCAAGAGCAATCCATTCTACATTTTGAGGACACTTTTAGAATGTTGGGAACAAAAAGTATACAATATTGTCAGAGAAGGTGGCATGTGTTACCCTAAAGTCTACGAATCAGAGAGTATCACTATCCTGAAAGGCTAAGGAATGCCTTGGAAAGAACCCCATTGTATAAAACAATCCTGCAAAGACTGAAGATAAAATGAATAGGACTCAAACTCAATCCACCTTTGTTGTTGGGATTATAAGAAGGAAGAAACCAATCAGAGGAACAAAAGGTAGGGACAGAGATAGAGACAAATGCAAGTTTTTATCCACCAAAAGGCATACCATTTGAGGTGCTTTGGGATGTCAAAGCGGCCACCAGGGCCATGAATGAGCTTCATATGGATGACTAATTTTCTCAGAGGATGAGAAACACCTTCAGCAGAGGGGTGATGATAGGTCCCATTAACAGATATATTTTGAAGTTCATTATGCTATCCTCCAACCCTTAAAATTATCCTTTTCTCACACCAATTTGAATTTTTGGTTATAATATGCTTAGTGAGAATAGTAAACGGTGCTTTTCATAGTGTGGCCTAATGTGACTAAATTGTAGGAAAACGAATAATTTTTTAGGCATTTACCATGCAAGGGCTTGATGGAGACAACCGAGAGGAAATATAGGGGGGCTTGTCCACCTCCATAACTATATAAATCAGCTTGGGATCACAAAATCTTCACTCAAAAGCTTGAATGCACTGACATCCGAGTAACTCCAAGTGCATGTGAAGCTCAAGAAGGACCAAATCCATAATTCTCGAGATCGAGGGAATCACTCCTAGTTTCAAGGGAGCTGCTATCAACTTCCTTTTTGTATAAATAAACCAGCTGAAAGCCTCACTAGAATTCAAATTTTTTATTTAGTTAAGAGTAGCTACTGAGCCCAGGGCTTGACATTTTTATTGTTAACTTTCATGTGATGTATGAGACTGCTATTTTCTACTAATGAGAAGTTTGTTATTGAATTGCATTTGAGCTATTTTAGAGAGTTGAAACCCTTGGGTTTGAGCCCAACCCAGAGGCTTTAGTCCCTCTTCTATATTTCTATATTGTTCTTGTTTCTAAGCATTTCATGTATTTCTTTTGTAGCAGTACATGTTAAGTTATAAAAGCATGTGATTGTAGGCTTCCCTATCATCTCTCTTGTGGGAAGAATGGTTGGGAAGATTTATAATCTCAGTCCAAAAACATTTGTTTATGATTTCTTGGAAATAGATAAATGTTAATTACCCTTTTGCATGTTTATTTTTTGAAACTTAGGATTCAGTTCAGTCATCAGAGTAGTGTTGTGGAATAGAATATATTTTAGTCAAATTCAACTAATCTTATCCATGATAATTTATCTCATTGTGTTATTGGTCATTTGATGCATATATCTAGCTAGTTTCAAGGTTATGATGATTTGCAGGGGTCGGTACATCTTTCCATCTCCACATAGAACTATCCATCTTATCCCTTTACACCTCACACTACTCCCAAACTCTATTTCCATAGTCATTCTGTTAAGAAAATTATAGGACACCGTGGGCATCCACCTTGGTGCAAGCTAGACCTCTGAGAGGTCCTAATCTTGGCTAGGAGGCTTCCCCAACCTTCATTCACTCCCTCCTACCTTCATCCACCTTCTCTTGCCCTCCAGACACCATTTATACCCTCAAAAGGCTCTCGGAACCCCTCCTATAGCAAAACAAGGCCTCATGTAGCAATACATGACCTCCTATAACATCACTTGTAGCAGACCTGTACCAATGTTTTCCTCCACCTGTGCTACTCCACACTTCAACCTTAACTTAATTAAGATGAATAATGACCCCCAACTTGTGATTTGATGATTGAGAGAAAATCTTGGGCCACTCCAACCTCTGCTTTTCCTCACTGCAAAATAGAGTTAGAATTAGTGTTTTTTTATTCACAGGCATGCTAAAAGTTAGATTTCTGATTTTCAAGCAAATGTGAAGTAGATCAATGATAAATGTAGGTATATTATTGATTTGATTAAATGTGCAAAATAGAATAGCTTTACTTTTTCAAGTAGACTATCCATTTCTCTTTCATCCAATGTTAATTAGAATCTACATTTGAATGAATGGCATTTCCACTTTCATAGTTAGAATGAGGTTCAATTATGCTTTCATCGAAAATTTTCACTATAGTTACGTTGGAGGAATGGTCTCTGAACACCTTGATCTAATGTCATGACTAAGGGTGACATGAGTAGAACCTAACCTACTGTGCATATAACATTGTCACCTCTAAGTTTGCACAAACCACGAATTGATAATTTCAGTTGAAGAGCCCTTGGGATTTGCAACACCCTTGGTGTAATACCAAGGATCACCACAATGTGGAAGGAAAATTTTACAATAGTGAGGTTAACTTGGATACTTCACTGCTACAGTTAATAACTTTGTTTTAGTTATTTTGAAAATGTATTTATGTGACCCGAAAACGGTTCACATTTTTTTGGAATATAGTAAATACATTGATTTCAACTTATTATAAGTTGATCTAATTTCTAGATATCAACACCACCATAGCCATCCCGACATCAACACCACCATAGCCAACTTTAAACTAATTTAACTATCATGTCATTAAATTTTTTTTAGTTAATTTGAAAATGTATTCATGCGACTAGAGGACTAGAGAACTGCTCACATTTTTTGGAAAAGAGTCAATTCAACTTGAGTGAGCCTAATGGTTAAGAGCATGTGTTTCCTCCTAAGAGGTCAAAAATTCAATACAACTTGAGTGAGCCTAATGGTTAAGAGCATTTGTTTCCTCCTAAGAGGTCAGAAGTTCAAAAACGAGAGGGGGGTAGAGTATGTATTCCTTGCTAGACTTAGCAGGGGTAGAGTATGTATGCCTTCATAGACTTAGCATTCAACTCGTAGCCAACTTTAAACTAACTTAACATATCAACACCACCACCATAGCCAACTTTAAACTAACTTAACATATTATGTCATTATCTTAACATATTTTTTCAATAAATCATAACTAAATATCTATCTAAACAACCACATTGATATTTATTCTTTATTCTTAATGCTTTAATTTATGGTTACACATAAATATACAGATGTAGAAATTGCCCAAATCATTCTCGGATATTTTGTCATTTTTTTAAAATATAAATGTGTAAATATATTATTTATATTGGATTATTTAGTTTACTAAAATGAATTAATTAATATAGATAAAATATAGAAATTGAAACTTTGTATTGAACTTATGTTTATTGTAGAGTTTGAGAATATTGTAGAATCTAAACATAAAAAAGTCAAACAATTGAACTCTCCTAATCATCATATTTTGGAATCTGCAATCGAATTGAACTCTTCTGATCGTCAGATTATGGAATATGCAATCCACATAAAAATGCCCAAAACTTTAGAACCAAACATATCAACTTGTTATTATAAATAACATAAATATTTATTGTTTATGGGTACCATGGTTATCAACTTGTTATTATAAATTACATAAATAAACAATGGGCACATTGGATTTTGTTTCTATGAATGTGTCAAACTCCTTTGCTCATTTAAAAAACACTTCCTATTTGTTCGAAATTTTCATTTATCCAAAAGCATCTATTAATACATTAATATTGTGTTGGATTTACATTTCTGAGTTCCTATTGTGCAAATAATTTGTTTTAAATTTGTTGTTTATGACAACTAATATCATCTCTATCTTGAACACGCTGTAGCCATACTCTAATTTACAACCATGCATTGTTAAACTTTACCGTCTTTTCTAGAAAATTGAATTCACTTTATATACAAAAGAAACTTGTAAAGAATGCAGGGAAGATGACTTAAACTGCAACCACAGCACCCAAGACGCCAGACTGATACTACCCGATGTAATGATTGAAGAGGTCTTCAATTACTTCTTGTAGTTCAGGCTTGCTATAAATTATGATTTGCTTTGTGCTTGTAGTTCAGGCTTGCCATCAATTCTGATTTGTTTTCTGATATCTTTATATTGAAAAATTATGAGATCATTCACAGTCCAGGTTGCTGGGAAAATCTAATAGTATGGCACCCACTACTTTGGAATTTGTTGCAACCATGGGAGCATGTTAGAGTCTTACCACAAGAATGAAGATTGTTAATATTATGACATTTTTATTTGTTAGATATGATTATGTTACTATAATTAGTCATCAACCATTTTAAAATATATTAAATTTACTATATCTAATATTATTGTCAATGATCAAGTATTCTAAAGTATATTAGAACATGATGTTATAGAAATATACCATGCAACCTCATTCAAAGATGCTTGTGGCTTTTAAGTCTTGTAAGTTTCTAAAGAAATTGAGATATGTTAAAAATATATAAATTTAGAAGAAATATACAAATTTAAGAGGAAATAATCTGACAAAAATAATCAATAATTTTCACTCCCTTTTAATAAGACCTGTGATTTATTTGTTGTACATTTTAGCTGTTGTCATTCCACATCAGCAAGGAGTTGCACAGAAAAGAAATTATATATTGCTATACACAACATGGTATCATACATGGATTTCATTATCATTAGCAAATCTTTTTTATTTATTTTTTTGTTGCAAATAAACCAAAAATGTAAATTCTGTCATTTACATCCATAGAGTTGCACCGAAGTTGTCAAGAATATTTCCTCTACGTTACAAGGAGAACAATGTGGAAGGAAATGGAATAATTAAGGAGAATGAATAAATTTTGGAACATGGGTTTTAGTCCCAGTATAGCAAATTTATTACACCTAAAATAGCTTTGTAATATTCAGTATAGTTTGGGAGATATACAGAGTTCTTTGGGGCCAATTTATATAAGAATTCGGAAAATCCAGATTGTGGTTTTCATCGTGGTTTGAAAACATGAAGTAAGATGAAGTTGTTCCTATGTTGACAAACATAGTTTCATCTTCCAAGTTGCTACGAAGTGAGCATGCACCCATCCTAGGAGCCAGAGCTAAAAATCTTGGGCATATCCTGATAAACGAGTAATATTCAATGTGAGACCCTGTTCTTGAAACCAGCAAAGGGATCTAATTCAACATTAACACCTGATTCTGTTTCATATCAATGCCATATCATAAAAATATTGTTGAATTCATTATTATATTTTCTTCCAGAACGACTGAGCATAAATTAAAACAAGTGTCAATTTTGGTTTTGACTAAATGTTGAAGTTGTGGACCATTATTTCTACTAAAGCATCCTAGAATCTATGTGAAAGTGAAGGATGAACTAGAAAATATTGTGAAGAGAAGGATAGATAGGAAAACACAAATGAGTTTATCAGAGCTGCGATAAATGCATTACCTTCGGAAGGTCTTTGACGAAAGCCTCCGATTAGTGAACATTTCGCCCATGGTTTTCAAAGAGGCCATAGATGATGTTGGATTCAATGGCTTTACAATTCCAAAGGGCTGGAAGACACAAGTATGGCTGAGAAATGTGCACCTTGATCCTCATGTTTATCATGATCCGTTGAAGTTCAACCCGGAAACATGGAATAGTCTATGTGTTTGAGGTTACATGGTTGGTATTGATCCAGATCTTGCTTACATTTAAGGTAATCACCTTGAATCCCATTACTTTGTATTAATTTTCTTGCCAGGTATGGATAGCTTCTGCCAACAATACGAAGATTGAATTACCTCTAAAAGCCAAGATTGCACCAACTCGAATTGGAAGTGAATCTTCTTGTTCCGATTTTAATTGATTTGTATCCTAAATTTATATCCTATGTAACAATCAACCCATTTAATTAAGATTAGTATTGCTGCTATATAGGAGATCATTTATCATTAATAAAGGGTAGTAGTGTATTAGAAAGATGCACTGTCTAGAAGTGGAGAGGTAGCGCTGGGATCAGAGAGAGTAGGAGATGTTGGGATTGTAGTTTACGCTAGATCATGGGCTGAAGCGAGCATTCCAGTATTTGTATTATTTGATTTGACTGAATATTTTGTAATTGGCTTTCTGTAATTTGAATCTGTATTTAATTTGAATTTCAAGACTATTTGAATTTCTGAATTGATGTGTTAATGTAGTTTTCTTTCAGGAAGTTCGAGCTGGGTGATTGGGCCCATCAATCAGATCCTTTGTCCAGTTTTCTTAGAATTTATTTAATTTCATTTCCTGTTAATACTAATTTATTTAGCTGATTGTGTTTGACTGCGTTTTCTGTGTTGTGCTTTCATTTCCTGAATAGTGCGGTGTGCTTCAATTTAATTTTTCCATTTCCTTTATATCTAATATTTAAATGCATAGGTTTGGTCATTAAATTTAACAGTATAGTTAATTTATAATTCATTTATGTTCCAGCAATTAAATTAAAAATAGAATATCAATTAATAAGTGCTTCTCATTTTTCTCATCATGCCCTATTCAATTTATTTCACAACAAAACATCTATTAAATTAAAAATAGAATATCAATTAATAAGTGCTTCTCATTTTTCTCATCATGCCCTATTCAATTTATTTCACAACAAAACATCTATTAAGTTGCAGGGGTTCAAGACAAGGATAAAATCAACAAGGGCTTCATTTAATTTGATGTTTATATTATTGCGCACTTATAAATAATTTAAATTGTTTTATGAATTGATCTTGGTATTGTAATGGAATCACATTTTTTTAAATACCAAATTAGTTTAAATACATTCTTAACATAATTAAAGTGTCCAAGAATAATCTTGAAGATGTCCTCATTCAATAAATTTAAAAATTTGAATTGAATATTTCCCTACACTTATGATTCCTTTCCATCAAGAGTGCTTGCATCATTTGGAAGCAGCATTTTAAGTACAAATCTTAAAGTATCATTTTAAGTACATATTTAAAGCATAATTTTAAGAGTAGATTTTAAGTAGTTGGAATAGAATTTTTTTATCCTTTTCAGTTGTAGTCTTTTATAGCTTTGCATTCTTTTTCTGCAATGTGTTTACTTTGAAATGTCTTAATTTCTTTCCCTGCATGATTTCTTTTTTGAATTGGTTCTAGGGTTTTGATTTTGCAAGTCCCCGAGGCCATATTCTGACATATATTGTGCTACGTCTCTAAGTCTTACAACCCCGGATTGAAAATTTAAATGTGGGTGTAAATCTAGAATTTATACCTCCCAACAGATTTCAAACGGAACTTAATGACAAGATGGTTGGGTCCCTATCTAGTAGAGAAGTGTCATGAAAATGGGTCTAACCAAATCATAACAACTGATGATGAAGGGATTCCCTTTCTTGTCAATGGCCATAGGTTGAAGTTGTAAAAGAAACCTTTGTCAAAGGAAGAGGTTGTCAGTTCAGTTAGCATAGAGTTTAATGTGTTTGGGAGGCTCATAGCCCTCAGTCCAATAAAATTATAAAAAATTATAATAATAATAAGAGGGCCTATATGAAAACCTCCATGAGGCATCTGAGGACAACTCCTAAGTTGAAAATGCCTCTGAGGCAACCCAGGAGAAAAAAGAGGAAAATAAATAAAAAATAAAGCATCCACAAGTGAAAACCTCCTCTAAGGTGCCTAGGGCAGGAATGTAGGTTGAAAAAATCTATAGAGGCAACCTGCTTGTCTAAAAAAAAAGAGAGAGAGGAAAAGAAAAAGACGGGGAAGGAGTTCTTACACCACTTATGCTAACATTTTATTTTTGCAAGACTCCAAGAAATTAAAAAAAATATGGTTACAAGGTAGAATCTACAAGTTTATTCCTCCATTCTTCCTTCTCTAAATTTCATTTCCATATTCTCCACTCACATTGCCACCTCTCTCCATCATCCAATAAACAAAAGACCCCAATTTTTCCTCCTCACTATAATGCTAGAGGGGGAACTTGTAATGCTACAGGAGGAGCCTGTGATCTAAAAATGGAATGTACTTGAAAAGGGTGTAAGGTATCAATTTTCAATTGTGTAAATGAGTGCAAAAATACTCTAAGTTTAAATCTGAAAATGTGAGAACTTCATATTTCTAATATAGAGATAGATTGTAGGGGCATTTACCGAATATTTCACCTTTCAAAGAAAGGATGAATCCAGAGGCTACCTGGCCCTCTTACATACTCTACCTAAAGAAATAATAGAAGTAAACACTCAGATTTAATTAAAATGATCTCGCTTTAAACTTGACGTTATGCGGAAATTTAGCTTGCAAATGGTGTATGTCTTTTCATTGTTTATGTATCTTAAGTGTAATTGTTTTTTCTGAAACTTAACATGGGTATCAGCAACAATATTCAGCAATATAATATCAAAACACAACAGCAATATAATATAGGAGTTCATCCCAACTCTTGGGCTACATCTCCTAGATCAAGCCTCCCAAAATGGGCTTGTCTGTATTAAAAGCTCTCAAATGCAATACAAGATTATAAGTGTCTCAATAGACAAATATGAATATATAAACTGATTCAGAAGGCAGGAAAAAGCTAATAGTGCCTTTTAAAATTCACTAAACAGTGAAAGATTACCATAAACAGTGATTTCTTCATCAATGTCCTACTGGTGCTTTGAACTTCTCTGCAACTTTTCGGGTTGTAGAAGTCCTCAAATTCCTTTTAAAACACTTACAATGGCTTCATAAGGTCGAAATTATCTGAAATAGAGCTTTTTTTCACCTCAAACTGATAACCACAGCTCAAACCCCAAAATGGCCATGGTGGCCCTAAAAACTCTCCTAAAGGTTTTCGGCCTCTAAAAGTCTTCAAAAAGAGCTAAGACCTATTCCAATGACTCTGGAATGTAGTAAACAGTCTAAAATGACTTTTGGTTCACCAAAAAAGGTTAACCACATCTCAACCAAACTCAAAACCCAAAATGGCCCTAGTGGCTCAAAAAGCTTCTCCGAAGCTAAACAGGTTGAAAATGAGCTCCCATGGATCTGAAATCTGTGCCATTGAGTCCAAAATTCTGAAAAAATACGAAATAAAAAAAAAAAAAAATTCGTTCCAAAAGGTTGAGTAATGAGAAAGTTATGACCACAACAACTTTGCCCCAATTTCCTCCACTAAATGTGGGGCAACTGCCAGTTAACTCCACTAAAAGTGGAAGTCCACCTAAATTTGGGAGCGCCTCCAAAATCTCCGCCATATTAAACTTCACTTAACTGAAGCTTAATTAAATATTAAACTTGAGATTAGTCTCCTTAAGCGCTCTTAATCATTAAGCTCCCACACTGGTCATATGATGAGGTTCCATGGGAGGAGGGTTGGCCCCTCCGTGCTCCGCCGGACCCACTCCACTAAAAGTGCAATAACTTCTTCATACGGTAATGGATTTGAGTGCCGTTCATGGTGCTGAGATCGTATCGATGAGGCCTATCCCGTCGCTTAGGTTCCAAATCAATTTGAGCACTTTCATTTTTGAGCTTTTTCCCAAGCTCAGATTTGAGCTCCTGATCGGCCTATAAGGCTACATGAGGTACATATGGTGAGAAAAAGAGACCAGAAGGCCATGGTGTCTTTACACAATGTTGAGAAGGGTCCTCCAATACCAACTACCTCACCGATCCACTCATTCTAGCCAAAACTAACTAAATATTACCACTCTATCATGCATCTAAAAAATACAAAAATTCCTTTTTTTCCATTCTTCTATCACCCACACCACTTCCTCGTGATCTTAATTATTTCCAAATACCTTTCATCACTTTCCCTCAATCTGAAATCTAAAATTAAGTTTTGAAAAGGGGATTAAATGACTGCAACAGGAAGGAGACTCGTCTTGTACCAGCCTATATAGTCACAACAGAACTCCCTAAATTTATTTGTTCCCACCCACAGAGAGCATAATGGAGACATTTATGAAATATAGAGGAGGAACATCACCCTTAGGAAGTAATCCATCTACTCCGCTAACAACAACTTGGACACAAGGAAGGCACTTGCACACACAACAAAGTTATCAATCAAAAGATCGTCAAGTTATGAAGACTTGAACAGAAACAAACAAAGGAAATCAACTCCCTCAAGATCACGATGTTATGAGGCCCAACTCCAACATGCAACCATCTCCAGCAATTCGATCCATGGGTAGGCTCAAGTATTATAAACCTCACCTCCTCCCTATCTATATAATGCTAAAATGTGTTAATGGTCAAGAAAGGAGTTTTAATATGTTGGAGGTGGCCAATGAACTTGGCCACCCTCGCCTAGTAAACTACAGTTCATATTAGTAACCCATGAAACGTGGAAATGTCAAAGCAAGTGAGGTGGTGCTTATGAGGAGTGAGGTGATAATCATGAGGAGAAGGGTAATGATTGCACAGAGTGTGGAAAATGGTTTAACAAAGGAAACTTGTGTATGTGCCATGTCACCAAAGTGCTCTGAGCCTTTACTGCAAAGGGAGTATTATGTACTAGGCTCGACTCCATTTGCACCATCGCTCATTTCTAAAAAAGAAATTAGAGGAAGGATTAATCCAAAATGGATTAATGGCCAAAAATCAAGAAATGATTTGGATTAATCCAAAATGGATTAATGGCCAAAAATTTGAAGTCATCAGATCTGAGCAAAATAAACGCCATCATGTAGATTTGATGAAAATTATTCCAACACAACTTGAATGGGAAAAATATGACTTCGTATGAAGAAGCTATCCAAAGTCAAATATTTCAGTGTAAACTCAAACAAGTCAAAGTCAAATTGGTCAAAGTCAATGATCATGGTTCCATCAAGCAAGGTTCCACTTCAGGGTTCTATGGTCAATCTTCCAACACTAATGAACTTCTGACACATCGCGCATCCAAATCGAGACAAGTGTCAGTTTATGATTGGTGGCATATGGAACGATAAAAATGCAACATGTGGCCCTATCAGAGGGCGACACGTGTCCTTCACTGGTTGGTCAAAATTATGTGTTATCGGACCGACGAACCAGATGAGATTTAATCCTGTGACCTCTGCTCTACAAATCCCACGCCTTATCGATTGGGCTACGTATTCATTCTTGTTATCCATACTCCACCGCATACTATTAATGTAGATACGAAATGCATTTTGAATCAAAAAAAGTGGAGCCTGCCATTGTTGGCAGCTCCACAACATCCATCGGCTATCCAACTGTTAATCCAAACTCTGCTCCAACTCCTCCAATGAACGATTGAGATCAACGAGTTAATACATTTCTATGGTTCAATATTTATTATGGAAATGTAATATGGTGGTGGAACCATATTATAAATTTTTTTATATGTATGCCATGGTTTACTTAAAACCATATAATAACATGGGCTTTTTAATTTAGTTATATGGGAGGATAATGTGGAGGGATAAGGTTAAAGGATATGGTTGAGGGATAAGGATATGTGGGAGTGGAATGTGGGATATGGTGATAAACCATATCACATAAATATATTTTTATTATAATATCCAATGTATTGTATCACACTAATCAGTGGGGAGGTTGATATTTGAGCCCCCGACCTCTCTCAAACTATTATAAAATTATTCCATTAAGCCAAAGAAGGCATAGTTGGATTTTTATGCAGCAAAAGATGTTTTTATGCATAGAATGCAGTGAGACAACAAAATTTTGGTGAGCCAATCCTGACAAACCGGGAAGCCTTTTTCAAATCTGAAAGTTGCTACAAGATCCATAGACATAGAAGAACACAGCATAGTCATTTTTTATTGTAAAATTAATTTTATATTTACTTTTGATGGATTTCAAAAACTTTTATTAAAAATTCCTCCACATTAAAGACTGGGTCTAGAGAGATAGGCTTGAAGATAGCCTAACTCCATTAGAAATGTGTTGGTGTCATTTCCTCTTATGTGTTTAGTTATTTCTATTTGTTTTCTGCTAATCTTCCTTACAAGTTTCCTATGTCATTTAATTTTAGATTTATTTGATGGTGATTTTAACTACATGAAAACACTTTTAAAAATCTAACAAGAAAGTATCAATTTCAATCAAGATTCAGATCAATTGGTATCAAAGCGATTATTGATATCTTGGTTTTTAAATGTGCATGATCACCAGGTGAAGAAGCATCTATGAAAATATACATTCCAAAAAGCTTGAAATTAGGAAGGATTCAGGAATTGGAGGACGTTAGCCACAGTCCTCAACTGGAAAATGTAGAGCTCAAGAAACTGCTCAAAGACGCAAATGACGAGAAGCAAACATTGCATCTCGAGATGTAAAAGGCAAAGAAAGAGAAATTTGGAGAAAATTATGCTATACCTCATGTAATTAGAAATGATGAGATGTGTGTACATTCATAGAATACATCATATGCCCCAACCACTCAAGATGAAATTGCGGATACCTCCAATGCGCCAGCCATGCAAGAATATTGGCAAGAATCTTCGTCTGGCAGTAAGGCATGTGAGATGTCAGGTGGAAGAATGAACACAAAATATTCACGACATGCATGTGCGAGAGATGATCATCTAAGGTATAATAAAGTTAGTTTTTCCATCATCCGTTTTGATTTTAGGAATATTAGTGATGTGAAAAGTTGATGGAATAGAAAGCTATGCACTTTTTCTGAGTTGACGAACCATTAAATTTCCAATTGATGGAAGAGAAGAATTTTGTACAGGAAGATTATGGCCATGAGGAAGGAGGCAAAAATAAATTATTCCAAGTTTTCATGACGAGAAGAAAGACTTGAAATGATATTGCTTGTATTGTAAGAAACATGGCCATCACAAAGAAAAATGTTGGAATTTACACCCTGAAAAAAAACCTAAGCAGTTCCAAGATCAGAAAAGGAAGCGAAAGGGAAAGCAAGAAGTGGATCGAAAAACACAAAAAAATCATGGATCTAAGTCCAAAAATGAGACTCGTATTTTATAATTGGAAATGAGAAGTGAAATATTCCCACTCATGGCTACGAAAGTGAGAAAAGAAGCTTACCTTAAGCAAGAAAGTGAGATGGTGGCAACAAGTAGATCTAACCATGTTATGCTTCATGAGACAACAACACTACACCATGAGGTGTTTTCGTGCAGACCTGTCTAGAAGAGTAAACATATTTGTTTGTTTACAATAACATATTTTTTCTTATTATCCCTATTTATGTGTTATACATGGGTTGTAGTGAAATAAATAGAAACATAAATATGTGGAAACATGCATACAACTAACAATGTGTTTTTAGTTTTGATGGTGGTTTTACAACTGATTGTGATGAGGTAGGCCCACAAGACAAAATGGCTTGGTGATCAGGGACAAGTGGAGAAACATTGTCTTCACGTCAAAAATAAGTAAATTATTTTGGTGGTCCAAAAGGTATTAGTGGGGAGGAATGATCAGGAATGATCAAGAAATGATCTGGATCAATCCAAAATGGATTAATGGAAAAACATTCAAAGTGATTAGATTTGATCGAAAGTAGTGCCATCACGTAGAGTTCGTAAAAATTATTCCAACACAACTTGAATGGGAAAAATCCAACTTCATATGAATAAATTATGCAAAGTCAAAATTATCAGGGAAAACTCCAAAAATTCAAATTCAAACTCGTCATAGTCAATGCTCACAATTCCAGCAAGAAAGGTTCCTCTTCATGGTTCTATGGTCAAGGTTCCAACACCAATGAAAATTTTTCACATGGTGCATCCAGATCGAGAAAAGTGTTAGTTTCTGATTGGTGGCATATGGAACGATCGCAAGGCGATACATGGCCCTATCATAGGGTGTTGTGCAGGAAATTCCTTCTACAAATGGAAGTGATCCATCTACTCCTAATGGGAGGATATAGCAACAAACGAGAAAATATATGCAACATTTCATAACTTATACTAGAAAAACACAAAGGAGGATAGAATTCCTACCTCTTTCTGATGCTAATGCTTGCATTTGGTGTTAGCCTTGCTTCTTTCGCTTCCACACTCATGATCTCCTCTTCATCGATGAACACAAATTCCTGAAAGGAAGAACAAGTGGAGACAACAAATGGATACAAATCGTAACAATATCTATTATAAGCTATGTAGTAGATCAAGGAACACTACAATAAACATAAAAAATAGACACATTTATGGAAAGGAAACACATAATCTATTATTAATAAAATGATAAAGGGAGCAATACAACTAGAAGCCTTGATGTTGGATGCCTCCTTCAAGTGAGACTCCAAGTCCTAGACTCGACTCTTCAAACAACTTCCTCCTTCACATATGGGAAGCAATTAGGCATGCTTCAACTCATAGGATGGAAACCATCTATTAGTCGATGGTAGGGGTTTCATTTATAGGGAAGGAGAGGGAGTTGAAGATTCATAAAAGGTGGGAGGAGTTCCACATATTAAGGGAAAGGTCCATGTAAAGAGGATCCATGGCCATGAATGGGAGGTCTCTCTCCTATCATCAACAACCTGAAACCATGTCGTCATACTCGAGGCTTCTAGTAAGGGAAGCTTCTCCTCCATTTTTTTGGAAAACTTTCGAAAGAGGAACAACACAGATTTTCCTGTCAAATTTAACACTACCATCACTAGACACATGTTTTAAAAAAGGTGACAAGCGTGGGTCATTAGTGGTACAGATCACGTTGAGCTTGTAAAACATGGTTTTTGACAAGATTTTCATAATCTGTTTAAATCAAGTCTTCTTTCACTTCTTCAGGGATGCTCTAGGCATGTTTGATCGAGAACATATTTTGCGACACTGGTGGCATGATGACACAAAGTGGAGTGTGAAAAAATATTGTATAACAAATTCCCCTTAAAGCATGAAGTCTGAATGGGAAGTGATGGTTTAAGTGCTCTACAAGTAAAGGTAAGAAATTTAGAGAACCACAATCAGGAGACATGCAAATCAAACATGATACAACATATATGACATCTCTGATGTAAGTATGCCTAACAATACATCTTTGAGCAAGCATCTAACAATACATGGATCCACGACATGGACGTAGCCATCTGACTGAAAAAGATCATAAATATATGAAGACAAGAATCCACACATGGGCGCAGTCATCCTACTAGAAAGGATCATGTGTAAAATCATGAATAACTCCATGCAACTGGGATTTATCAAAGGAAACCCAAGGTCCTCACCTTTATCTCAACTCATCCAAAGTACGAATCTGACCATGTGAATATATGTGTTGAAGTCGAACATGGTAGAAACTACCTGATTACCATTCAATGATGTAAAATGTTAACATGCACGAGAGAAACCACCAATGATGATGATGGCTCTCAAGTTACAACATCACAATCTACAAGTTTGAAAAATGGAGTTGAATTCGAACACTCGCATAATCATTCGATCAAAGGAAAATGATGTGAACCTATCATTGAATGCGAATAACCTACCATTGAGGCATGCTATCTCCAAGGTATTGAAAGGGGGTTTCTATATCATCTTCTTGGATAATGAGCTGGATTCAACAGGAAGTGATCCGTCGAAGGAGGGAAATAATGTTTCCCACATCATTGACATGAAACATGGGATTTGCAGAGTTGATAAGATTGATTCAATATTAGTGGAGAGAGAATCAAACATGGTATAAGTGATTTGAATTTGCATATGGGGACTTCTCTTGAACATATCGGTGATACGACTCTGGAATTTGACAACATTTGACTCACAATGGGATAAGAAGTCATGGTGACAAGAGGAGATAATGGAATGAGAGGAAAACATATTTCCCAAACCTAGGAAGGCAAGTGACGAAGCGAGGATATCCCAAACCCAACATGAGATAACTATAAGTGTCATGTTCAAGGGAGACATGCTTCCATTTAGAAGAAATACAAGATATGTGTTTCCTTCCATTTCCTCCCACTATTTCTAGCAAGTACCTCTTTATTTATTATCACAAGCTTGAAGAGGATACCATATGCTTTAGCATATAAGTTCACCCTTTGGATGAATCCATCCTATTAATCTTAATGAGCCCTAGAAAGGAGTAACTCGGTCTCATCATGGTGATAAGGCCTTCGTCATTTAAGGTTTACAAGTCCGATGGAGGGGTAACTCAACATATTTTTCATGTTTAGGGAGTCTTAAAAAGAAGTGGAAAAGAAAAATCAATTGTTCCTTTTCATAAATAGTCTCTTGAACTCGAAAAGGTAGAAAAAAATATTCAAGAGAACCTCTTAGTAATGTTTGACTAGGGTATTCTTTTTTCGTAATTATTCTATCTTAGTCCGGAAAAGGGTTAAACTTATACTGAGTATACATCGATTTGTTTACTATTATGAGCTCGAAAGGACAAGTGCTCGACAATATTTTCATTTTTTGAGAGTTAGAAAAGAGCTGAAGGATGACTGCAGCGGGGTTCCTTTTTCATTTATTTTTCACGAGTCCGAAAAAGTGATAAAATGAAGCTCGTCAGTTCATCCAAAATCAATTACTATCACCAATTTGTAACCACCTATTGCTGCACATGTGAACAAACATTACGTAGTTCAAGAAAAATATAAAAATATAGGTAAAAATACATTTTAAATGGTAAAAATACTTTAAAAAATCTATATAAACTCAAAAGTAAAAATAAAATCACCATTTGTAACATGTGAATTTAGAGAATATTTTTACCCAAAATTACCTCGATCTTTAGGCGAGGAGTGTGATCAAAGCAGGGTACCATTCAACGAGTCGTTAGTTATGGGTAAGATATTTTTACTTCCTCTGCATTTCAATCGTATTTTTAAGTGTTTTCACCCATAGAGTAGGTGTCTAGGGGAGCTTGAAGAAAATAGAGCTCGTGGGCTGCCAACCCGGGATTGACCCATCAAGACTGCGTTATTCGCCCCGAGCTCTAAAGGACCAACATGATGGCAGCATGGAAAAATTCATAGTTAGACATGCTAGTGCTGATTCATAAGTTTTTCCAATCAAACTGAAAAAAATCCCATTGATTTCCAAATTTTCCTCCATGAAGGTTAATTAATGTTTGTTTAATGATGTTTTGCAGGTATTTTGTTGGAGAAAAATGGCCATTGAGTGGAAGGAAATAGGTCATGAAATAGAATACCACCAAGGTGCAAAACCATCATTAAATAAGGGTTCTCCGTGAATGCATATTGCTCAAGTTCTTTCGTACCTTTGGGATCAGATCCGAGGTAGATTTATTGCAAAACTTGGTGATATGGTGGGATGTAGACCACCAAATGTTCATGACTGGGGACCAGGAGTTGAAAATAGAAGTATCATACATATACTTCATTAATGGGTTGTCCAAGAGAGGAAAATGATTTCAGTTATAAGGTGCTCGTGCAGGAGGAGAGAGCACAGATATGTTGATTGCTAGGCATTATGCCCATGGTTCTCGCAAGATGAAAAGCGAGAAGATTGACATCAAGGATGTCAGGGAGCTTCCATTAAAAATATTTCTATTTACCAGATATTGTGTGGCCGACATATAAGAACTCCACAAGGAAAGAAAGTCTCACCTTCAGTATGAATTGGAATGCCTAAACTCTACCATATTCAACTGGAGTGAGGGGCTACAAGCCAACATGAAAGGCTAACTCACCAAATGCAAGACATGGAAGCTAAATTATTTTGGCTATGGATCAATTCTAATTGCATTCTTCCTATAAAGTGTCCCATTGTTCAGGTATCAATGGGTGGAGGTGGACATTTCCAGACACAGTGAGCAACGATTATCATGGTGGGCACAGTTGATGCCTCGCCACGGAAGTGGTCAATAAGTGCACTTACCACCTACATTATTCATATGGTTATGATAATAGGTCATCATGGTAGATGATTGGGCCTATGTAGGGATGGATTTCACAAGAGATATTGATCTCCCACTTCCACCAAGGACACGGTGGAATGACTCAAGTAAAGAACTATTTTTTAAGTTATCCAAAATTTTTGATTTTTTGGTTATGTGAACTAAGATTGAGACTTATGGTACTCTACAGATGTTGGACGAGAGATACCTCCAGGTTTTTCTCTAATAGCCAGGAGGATGGCATGTCAGCTATAGGATGCTACATACATAAAGGGATTTGACCCTATGGTAGAGGTGGAGCGTAACCTGGATGCCTTGACTAGAGGTATTCTGAAATATGCGATGGTTGATGATGTACCACTCCAGTACTAGAGGTACACCATGGGATTTTCATCTAGATTACACCGGTTGTTGGGCCAATTTTTTAGATCTATCACATGTTATCATGAGCACCATGTCGGTGGACAGACATGTCCCTGATCTTCATTTTTGCGTTTATGTAGGCTTGAGGAGCCATGTGTCTCAGAACACAGATTTTGATCTTTGATGTAATAAAAAATTTCAAAATCTCTCTCTATATATGTGTGTGTGTGTGTGTGTGTGTGTGTGTGTGTATTAATGTTCCTATTATGTCATGGTTTTTATTTTTACATGTGTTGCAAATTTCTATCTAAAACATGATTTGATAATGTGTCTATAAATGCATTTCGAGCATTTGGAATGTGTTGATAATGTATGTAATAAAAAATTATTTCCAAGAGATGAACACGCAAATACATTCTTAAAATTTGTGGATTTCAGATGGAATAATGCATGTTTAATTGTAATACAACAAGTTGTGAATCAAGTTTAGCAAATAATGCCCTAACACCAAGAGAAATATATTTTGATAATAGTTCGATGAATGCACTATATTCAACTATATTTTTAGTTGTACGTGCTAAAAATATAACTTTTAAACTCACTAACTCATTATAGGGAGAAAAGAGTGACCACAAAGTGTAAAAATACATTTTATTTACTATGACAAGCGCCATCAATGAAACCAACATAAGGAATAGGGTTCGTCGACATTTGCAAACCAAGCAGAACACGCGGTAAGCAGGAGAAAACATGTTTGCAAACACGCAAAAAAACACACCAAAAGACTGCACACTAATGAAACACACACTAATTTACAAAGTATCCATGCAAAATCAAGCATAATACTTCTCAATTAGAGCTCGTTGTGGGGCTCACACAACTGATTATCATCATGAATAACATAAATAAGGCTACAGTTTTACTATTAGAATTGTATGTAGGCATCGCCTCGACCCATTTTGTGAAAGAAACCATAACTAACCTGTAACAATTCCCCTTGGCCAAGGGAGGGTTATAAGTAAGGAAAACAATGCCCCATTTGGAAAATCGGCGAACGGTAATAATTGGGTATAAGGGAGCAAGTGGGGCTCCGATGTGAATATTCACAATTACACCGAGTTTCACAAAGAAAACGGTAGGCACGGTTTTTGAGATATTTCCCATATTTCCTTTGGACAACACATTTTGGAGTTGATTGAGAGTCCAAAGGGAAGCAAACAATGTAGGGGAAACTAAAGAATCTATACAAGTATGAATCGCTACAAGGCTAGGAAGAAAAGATGAATGATCATGGATATCATTCCATGGAGTTTCTTCAAGATACATGACTTCAACGATGCTTTCTTAAGTTAGAAAAGTCTCATTCAAAAGATCATTAGAATCCAAATAACCAAACAAGGAGGATTTTGAATACAAGTCTAGGACCATACTCAATCAGTCGTTGGTTTCAGATGCAGTTGCGGAAGCTAAAAGGACATCTTGATAAGATTTTTCAATGGGGTTGAGCGACATGGAATTTCAAAAACGGTTAATTTGATCAGGGTTGGGTATGATCTAATGGTCATGACGATACATGACCATATTAATTGAGGTGACATTAGTGGGAGGAGGAAGGTAAAATATTGCCATTAAGGAAGAGTCTTTAAAAATACTCACTCCAACACTCTCATAAGGTATAGTGGATTTCCCAATGTAAGGTACATTACTAGTTGAAGAGTCAGGGGAAAATAATGCTAGCTCATCTACTGTGACAATATTCCCTTAATGGGGGAAACAAAGTACACGAAATAGAGTAGAAACCACACAAACCATTGTGTGATCCCAAACTACGTCAAAGTAGAAGGTTATAATTGAGATTTTCATCAAAAAACTCTACCTCCATATTCACAGTTTTACCTTCTAACTATATAGGTAAGGCATTGAGCCTTACCATGTGGATGGAAACCTTTGCCATCGAAAGCTTCTAAGGTATTCAGGGACTGGTTGAGAGGAGGATATCCAAGGGCTTTCCAACATGAGCTGGACATGATGCATGTGGAGGCTCCTTCATCGAAAACAGTCCTATGAATAGTCTTTCCCATAACAATAACTTGTATGAGAAAAGCAAGTTGAGGTGGTAGGCAAGGAACATGGATTTCAAGATTAAAGCGATCAAGCTAGAATACGTGGGATCAATTCCTCCAATAGCGGATAACAAAGCCTTTCTTTGTGATGGACATGTTTGAAGAAATTCCAAGGTCGAAATCATCGATGGTGCTTGAGATGAATCTTCTACAATATTGTAGTGTTGGGTAGCTCGTGCATTCGGATTATAAGATGATTTTCGGAGAACACCTTTGGGGGGTGGCCGGATTATGGAATCAATGCTCGGTTTTTCGATATGGAGAGGACTAGAATTAGGTGGAATGGAGGAAGAGGGCATATTAGTGGCATTTTTCTCCACCATGGGTATTTTAGGATTCAAATAATATTTCGATCTAGTGGCTACATGAATAGGTTATATGCCACTCATGAATACATGTGAGCTTCCAGAGGTTTGACCTTGAGATTTATCTACCATTTGTGTCTACTAAGATGGGAAAGGTTCCTTCAGCATAGTTGGCTTTCATGTGGTGCTTTTCAGAAGAAAACTTACTTCAGCACGATGGGGCCAATCCTTAGTGTAATGATCTTCATCACAAATAAGGAAAGGACACTTAGGCTTTCGCTTTGATGAATCATCAGCACACGGATTCGAGGAATCCTATTTGGGGGTACCTTGCCTAGCTTTCCCTTTCCATAGTCCAGGTGGATATTGGTTGACATCCACCTATTCCATTTGGACCCCCACCATCGTTTCTTTCAGTTTTTCAGTTTCAACACAACTTACTATTTTTAGCAGTTTTTTGGGTCCTGAACTTTCGGAGCCATTTTGAGGCCCTAAGCGATGTATTTGGGAAAACTGGGAGAAACATGAAAATTCCTTTGATGTTTATCACTCAAAATTTTTATTTAGGGCATCAAGAGCTATTGAGGGCATCAAACGAAGATCATATGCCAAAGTTACGTTTCGGGGGAAGTTGATGTACCAATTTACCCAAACGGGGCCCATAGTTTTGGTGCTTCATCTCCTAGGGTTAGTTTTTTGGATGTTTAGTGTTTTCCATTATTTCTTAACAATAAATACACCTTTGCGCCTCATTTTAACACAGTTCAGAGGCATGTAGCCGCCACATATATTCTCAAAGATAAATTAGTAGCGCCTTAGCTAGTTTATTTCCATTTTTTCTATAAACAAATTTCAGTTCTTTGATATTAAGGAAATGAAGTTTTATTTTCACTGCATCATTGTATTTATGGTTATATGTGTGTTCTATTACGTTCTAGAATAAATTCGGATTAGTGGTATTAGTGCATTTTTCTCATTCTTTGTTTTCCTTTACATGTCCCCAACAAGGTCAGGGTATAAGGAGTTAGGGCTCGATCCAGTTGAACCCTTGCAAGATCAGCCTCGCAAACCCCAACAACCTCCCATGGTGGAAGAAAATAAATATGAGGGAGCATGAGATCCTATAAAAATCTTTCTTGAGGAGGCCCTCGAGAAATAGAGGAACACGATTATGGATAACTTTTCCCAAATCCTTCAGCAACTGCACACCAACGACACATCTACATCCAGAAGCCACTCTGGAGGCGCCACTCCTTTCAAGGTACAAGTAAACTTTTACATTCCTATATTTGAAGGCCAGATAGATGCAGACGTCATAGATATATGGTTTAATTTTCTGGAAGGGTATTTCTCAGTCCATGATTTCTCCAATCAAGAAAATATTATTTTTTCACTCCTCAAGACACCCCCCATGTCAAAGACTGGTGGGAAACCTACTGTGACCAAAAGGACGAGAGGGAACCCTATTTGTTCTCAGCCACATCCACTTGGAATTTGTTCAAAGATGACATCAAGGAACAATATTACCCTGTGGGAAGCTATGAGGACTACTACATCCAATGGACCACATTGCGGCAACAAATGGATCAAGATGTGCATGAACTGATGAATTTGTTCCATATCTTGTGCACAAAGTTGGGTATTAAATATTCAGAGAGAAATTTGGTGCTCAAGTACCGCAATTTTTTTCATAGATATATTCAAAAGGAAATGTATTTCTTATACATTACTTCTCTTGGCATGACATATCTCTATGCCGCCAAGATCGAGCAAAAATTTAAGCAGAAGAAGTGAGACTTTGGATCCACGAATCCGAAGCCAAGGAAAGACGCCCCTGAACCATAGAACAAGGGGTAAAGCCATAGAGGGGCGACTCAGAACAACACCAAAAATCCAAAGGACACAGGGAAATGTGTGAATTTCATAATAGCCCTAGTCACAGCACCAACGAGTGTCGCACCAAATAGTCCCTGGTGGCTGAAGTGAAGGCACCCAAATCAGATGCATGTTTTGATCCTCAGTCAGAACTAGACAAGGGTGATGAAATAGGGAAGCAGATCATTGATGCAGATCCCAGTGCCATTTTTTCCACCACCAAGCTCCAGAGGGAGGATCCCAAGGATCCAGAGGAGGAGGAGCACCTCTTCCATACGCAGATGTGGTTGAAGGGTTCTCTACTGCAATTCCTTGTCAATAGCGGAAGTCAAAATAACCTCATTTCAGCATAGGTCATAAATCAGCTCAGCCTATCGAACATAGCACACCCACAGTCATATACCATTGGGTGGGTTCACCAAGGAAGATATCTCTGCGTCCGCTATCAGTGTCGCCTTCCGTACAACATCAAGTCATTCACAGATGAAGTATTGTGTGATGTTTCTCCTCTTCATGTGTTTGATGTATTATTGGGCCAACCATACTTGTGGAAGTAACATGATGTGTATGAGTCTAAGCCTCATTCTGTTTTTATTACTTTGGGAAATAAATTGAACAGGACACCAGAGATAGTACCGTGTCCTTCCATCTCTTTGACTACTGCAAAACAATGCAATAAGATTGTTTCCCAAACCAGGAAAATTATTTTATTTACAATTTTCCCACACGGAAAGAAGAATATTGTGGCCAAAACCTTGAAATAGGACTCCCCTACACGGTAGCAGAAAATGGACAAAGTCGTGGAGGAATACAAGGACATTTTCTCCTCACCCACAGAGTTTCCTCTACACTGTCAGGTCAAGCACTCCATTAATCTGACCCGAGGCACGCTGCTGCTTGATGTTTCCATACCTCATGTGACCACACAAACATAATCCACACCTGTACTGTCTGAGGTTGATAAAGCAACCAAATTTATTGAACGCATCCAACACGTTCGCCAACAAGTCCATGAAATCTTCGACAAATCTAATACCAAGTACAAGTAGCGCCATGATTAGAATCAGGTGCCACGACTCTTCCAGGTGAGCTAAAAAGTGGAGCTACATTTGCAGAAAGAGTGCCTTGCTGGACCCCACCACAGGATTCGCCTGCTCCAATATGGTCCATACACCATTGTTGGGCTGAGGAAAAGGTACATTTTACCCCTATCTTTACCATGATTTGTCATTTAATTTTATATGTTTTTCCTTCATTTTAGAAATAAAGTAAAGGAAAATAATGCAAAAGTAAGGTAGAATGAATTATTGATAAAAGGTATGTTTAATAGCATAATTTTTTTTTTGTTTTTGTCTTTATTGATAGGGAAGCGAAAGAGCCAAACTGCTGACTAGGATGACCAAATAGCAACAGACAAGAAAATAAAACAGAAGTGTATCGGCTCCTATGAATCAGTGGAATATGTAGAGGCACGTCTACTCTTGAAGTATTCAATTGATAGCCATGAAGCGGTAGGATCTCCTGATGGGGAGGATCCGTTACTTTATTTTATTTCACCTTTAAGCTATAAAAGGTTGGAGGTGAAAGAGACAAGGGGAGGCAGTTCATGTATATAATTTTCCTCTAATAAACGTATTCGGATAGAATCACCAAGTTCGTGCTAATGTATTTCTCTATTGATTAATGAATAAATTGGTGTTTTCAGTATAAACAACTTCTAAGTATTTCTCGGCAGAAGACTTCTAGAGGCTTTGGGCCCAATCCCTGGAAGTTCTCCTGCTATACTATGCTATATGTTTATTTACGGATCTTGCATTTTTATTTATCCTTTGTGTTTCACAGCATTATCAGTTAATTGGTTAATTGCAGGCGTGATATGTTATAGCTTCCTTTTCAACAGATTAGATTTATCATTAATATTCTTTTATCAGGAAGTGATGCTTTTGCATTTATTAGACTAGTTTCAGCATGGTTTCTATTCAATTCTACATATAGTTATTTCTTGAATCTTTCCATCATAAGTGTGAACATTTGAGTTGATGTTTAATTTCGAATGATGCTATTAGTTGATTAATAGAGAATTCCATTACAAAATCTAGAATAATTGATTGTTGTTCAATTCATTAGGATTGTTATTCAATTCATTAAGGTTGTTGTTCAATTGCAATCTATTCTTTATTTCAGTCTTGAGTGGTTATTGATGCATAAGCTTAGAACAAGAATTTTCTCCTTTGATTGGTCTGAAGTATTTCATAGTTCACTCTCAAGTTGGTTTTATTGAACTTCGAGAATTAGATAATCTTTCTTACAACAATCTCGAGTAGTTAACCTCTGATGTTACTTGCATATATTTTTCCTACACTCTTGAAATAACAAGACTTTCCCTGGGTTGATAATTAATGTAAGCGTTAATTTTACCCTTAAAATAGTCACCTTTTTTACCCAACATTTTGGCGTCGTTGCTGGGGAGAGTGTTTAGGAGTGATGTCTTTTATTTCTTTTTCCTTTTGTTGTCAAAGAATTGGGTATTGAAAACGAGAGGTAAGAACCTGCGTACTAGCAAGAAAAAATATTTCTCTTGAGCCTGCTTCTTAGCAATTGTGTAGAGGTTAATAGGATAGGTGTTTTTGTTTCTTTTTTATGACTAGGAAGAAAAATATAGAATTAGATCAAAACCCCCCACTTAACCGCAAAACCCAAGGGATCGGTAGCCCTTGGAAGAACAACATATATCAACAAAATCATTAAGAAGGTTGAATCTCAGGAATCCGTATGACCCAAAACCATTCATGTGCAGAGTCCTACTATACTCCATCAAGCAGTAGCCTACCCATCTACAGCCCACACTGATATTCACAACAAAACCAAAGGGTCTGAACGAAGCCTCCAGAATATAGAACACTTAAGTCCTGACCCTTCGAGAGAGGGAAATTCTTGCAATTTGCAGGAAGGAGAGGGAGACACCAGTAGTGCAGTACATGTAAAAAATCCAGAGCCTGGATCTCCTAAGATAGTAGTTGATACAGAGACACCCAGTATCTCATATCGAGGAAGTGTTGCAAGGTCTCCTCCAAATCCACTCCCTAATTCCACTCCAATTATCCTCCCAGATCAAGAAATCCCTGAAGATTATTGGCACATATTTGATCAGATGGCGCAGAACCAAAACCAGAGACAGACATCAAAATTGGAGTATCCCATTTTTTATCCAGCCGCAAATTCCCATATGAAAGCTATTCCATTATAAAACATCCCCACCTTCCATGGACTGACCTCGGAAGATCCGGATGAAATTTTATTTTTATTTGATTTCTTATGTAGGGGATATGACTCCACCACTAACCCTCGGAAACTGAAACTATTTCCCTCTACGTTGAACGGGGCAACACTACGTTGGTTTATGGGGCTCAATGGAGTAACCATTAATAGTTGGGATCAAATTAAAAACTCTTTTCTTAACAAATATCAAGATTATTGTCGGACTCGAGAACTAAAATATGAAATTTGCAATATGTCTGTAAAAGACGATGAGACATCAGAAGAATATGTTGAACGATTTCAATATAATTTTCAAATATTTCCATATGCTACACTCTCTAAAGATATTTTGAAAGCAACAATGATTAAAGGAATGAAAGAAGAATGGGTAGAGACACTTAATATAATGGGAAAAGGGGACATCTATCAAGAAGAATATGATGACATTATTGCATTGTGCATCAGGTGCCCTTGAGGTAGTACGCGAAGTAGAACAATTGGACAGGATTATGTTATGAGGAATTTTAAACGGTAAGGTGGCAGCATGATCAGAGCAGAATTCGAAAATATTTTAGAATATTTTAAAACTGATATCCTAGGTAACCTCACAACGTAGCTAGATGTCCTACAAGCCAAGTAGAAGCAAGCTTTAGCAAAACATAACTTGGTTGTTTTTTTCCCACGTTGTTAAAAGAAGCACAGCCAGCAGGAGTGTCCATTAGACATGGTCCATACATGTGCTATTTCTACCAAGGACCATGCCACTGACCATTTCCATTCACTCCCAGGGTTGAAAGTGCTTTTTAAAGAGGCAGAAGAGGAAACAGAACCAATGTATCTAATGAATCAACATCGGCAGTGGCAAGCACAACCAGGTATGCCACAAGACCCATCTTAGTTCTTTTCTCCTCCAAAATTTTATCAACATAAACTTGGAATAGCATGGCAGGGCCAATCACCTTTTTTTGTTTGGTCATCCCAATCATTTTCCATGCCTCCTTGGCCAACACAATCCCCTTCAAGTAATAGTTGGTCAAGTTTTCCTTTTTCTCCCCCTTACTGGAAAAACAATCCATATCAGTCCCAATGGACTGCCTCCACTTCATAGAATACAAATTGGTCTCAAAATTGGCAGCAACCCCTGGGAATGACCAATTTACCTATGGGAACAAGGGCTTAGAATCAACCCACATTACCAACTCCATACCCATTCTAACACAATCCTCCACCTATTATGCATCCTCAACTGCCAACTCAACCCAGTCCTAATCCTAATAACAGACCAGTTTATCTAATCCAGATTGTCGAGAACCCAAACCCCGAAACTAAACAAAATAAATGCAATAAACTTAGGCTGAGATCAGGACGTGTTATTTCACCTGAGGAAGATACGGCCCTGCCACAACCTGATTCTGAAATTCCAAAAGTACCTAAACAATCAACTGTGGAATAAACATAGATAGAGCAGGGGAGGGACACGGTTGACCAAAAAGATCTTGAAAACCTTATTATTTCCTCTCCTCCATTCCCTATGATATTAACATTACCTAAAACAATAGTCTCTTCAAATTTTGATCTCCTAGAGGAATTAAAAAATATTTGCATTAAAATTCCTATCCTACAAGCTATACAAGACATTCCTATCGATGACAAAATAATTAAAGAACTATGCGGAAAAAAACAGGTGAGGAAAGCAAAGACTGTACCAACTGTTCATGTAGTGGGAGCATTGTCAGACTTAATCTTGGGTAAAAAAACACTAATAAAATACGAGGATCCAGGAAACCCCATAGTCAGAGTATAGATCTCTGAGCACTCATTTTCAAACACATTAGTTGATTTGGGGGCAGCCATTAACATCTTAACTATAGAAATTTGCGAAAAGTTAGGTATAACAGCCTTAGAACCCATATCTACCTTGTTGGAACTTGCTGAGAGATCTGTTATCAAACCAGGAAGTATATTACAGGACATCCTGGTTTCTGTTGATTCATGGGAGAAATCGACAAAATTTTTATTTATTAACCCAAAAAGTAGGTTAGATGAACATCCCCTGATATTGGGACGACTTTGGTTAGTGACGGTTGATGCTTACATAGGCTGTCGAACAAGCAACATGACCATTGCTAGAGGAGATTCCATAAAGAATATTTCCATATACCCCCTGCCAAACCAAGTCTTCCCACTATAAATATTCACAAACAACCACATACATACTGGGAACAAAACATTCGTTCACCATTGACAATAGTTGAAGTACTTGAATTCAAAGATCAAACTGAAGACGATGTAATCAATAACTTCATGAACCAACCATCTACTTTATGAAATTTAAAGCGCCAAATGTTAAAAATAGTTCTTGATAACGAAGAGCAGGAGGACCCCTTAGCAGACATTGATGACCAACACATACCCATGACTGTTGTTCACAACAGCATGCCAATTGAAATTGAGCCAAGAAAAGTTTTAAATATCAACGATAGTCTGGATAGTTACCAGCAGCAAAAGCTCGTTAAAATTTTACAAAAATATAATGGATCCTTTGTTTGGGACTACCCAGACATGAAAGTTATAGATCCTCAACTATGCACACATCACATTTATACTGAAAATATGCTTGGCCTATTCGACAGCCTCAGCGGAGGTTAAACCTTCATCTGAAAGACATTATAAAAGATGAATTACAAAAGTTGCTATATGTAAACTTCATTTATCCTATTTTAGACAGCAAATGGGTCTCTCCTTTAGTAGTTGTTCCTAAAAAGAATGGTAAGTGGTGAATATGTGTGGATTACAGATAACTGAATAAAGCAACACAAAAAGACCACTTCCTCCTCCATTTATTGATCAAGTCCTTGATACATTGGTAAGAAAGTAGTTCTTCTCTTTTCTTGATGGTTTCAGTGGTTACAATAAAATCCAGATAGCCCTTGAGGACCAAGATAAAACGACCTTTACCTGCCCCTGGGGTACATCCGCCTATAGGGTATTGTTGTTCGGACTATGCAATTCCCTAGCAACATTTCAAAGGGCCATACTCAACATTTTTTCTAATTTAATAAATTAAGGGATCGAGGTTTACATGGATAACTTCACTCCATATGGAGATGACTTTGATCAAGCACTGCAAACACAAAAAAAATTATTGGAATGATGTATTGCTACTAGATTGTGTTTGAGCAACGAAAAGTGTCACATGATAATGACCAAAGGATTGATCCTAGGAAACTACATCTCTGCAGCTAGAATACAGGTAGATCCAACAAAGGTAGAGGTAATTCTTTTATTAGCCACACCTTGTACCCAGACAGAGGTACATAGTTTCCTTGGATATGCAAGGTACTACCATAGGTTTCTAAATAATTTCTCACAAATTGCTGCACCCTTGTATGCATTAACTGGAAATGTTGAATTCCATTGGTCTAACAAATGTGACACTGCTTTTTCAGATTTGAAGAAACCGGTCTCGACTGCACCAGTCTTACGTGACCCCAATTGGGAGCTTCCTTTTCACATTTCCTCAAATGCATCTGATACAGCGATAGGGGCGGTTCTCGGTCAAGAAGAGGACAAGAAGCTCTACTCTATTTACTATATCAACAAGAATCTCACTCCGCCGAATTAAACTATACAGTGACCGAAAAGGAGTTCTTCACTGCCATTTATACTATTAATAAATTTAGACATTATATAACTAGCTATCAAGTATTCCTGTATACCGATCACTCCGCCATTAGATATTTATCTAATAAACCTATTGCAGATGGAAGAGTGAATCATTTGTTGTTTCTTTTACAGGAGTTTGATATAACTATCAAGGACCATCCAAGAAAGGAGAACGTGGTTGCAAATTTCCTGTCTAGAGTTCCAAAGTCAAATGACCCACTAGCAGTGGATGATCAGTTCCCTGATGAACATTTGTTCTCTATAGAAGAAAAAACGCCATGGTATGGAGATGTAGTGAATTATATGGCAGTAGGAAAGTTGCCAAGACACTTGACAACAAAGGAACAAAATTTTGTTTTTCAGAGTAGTGCTAGATTCTCCTGGATTGATGGATATCTTTTCCATATAGGAGTTGATATGCATATACACAGATGCATCCAAGAAGATGAGATCTATGACATCCTAAGGGCCTGTCACGATGAACCATGTGGCGTCCATTTTGTAGATCGTAGGACGGGGCACAAAGTATTACAAATGGGCTACTATTGGCCTACAATTTTTAAATATGCCAAGAAATATGTCCAAGCCTGCGATAGTTGCCAAAGAATGGGCCGCCCTGGACAATTTGACGAGATGTCATTGCAACCACATTTGGTAGTAGAAGCTTTCGAACGATGTGCACTGTAATTTGTTGGGCCATTCAACCCGCCATCGAACCAGAAGACCTACATACTGGTTACCACAGATTACGTGACGAAGTGGGTAGAAATAGTGGCTTTGTCGAGAGCTACAAAAGAATATGTGATCATTTTTCTTTTTGAGCTATTTGTGCAGTATGGCTTATGTTGAGTCTCAAAAGTGTTTTCCATATTCATACATATTTCCATTATGTCATAACCATTTAGCTCTTATTTCATAGCCATCTGACCTAAAACCCTACATCAAGTAACCATTTTCATAAATATATGGGTTAGGATCCTTGTTTTTCAAAGTTATTTATTTTATGTATTTAAAGTGAATTTATGATTAGAAACTAGAAAATTAACATAGTTTCATATATCTATATATGTGTTATGAGTTTTGTGACATGTATAGGTCAAAAGGAGACTTCTAGAAGACCCTTATGTGGCACTCTAAGGCCAAATTCGAATTTGGTTGGAGAAGATTATGGGATCAAGAGGATATGTGTCTCACTTCCTTGTTGTATTGAAACTCTAAGAGGATATGTGTCTCATTTCTTAGTTGTGTTGAAACTCTAGAAAGACATGTATCTTATCATTTCCTATTTTGATTGTAACTCTAGAGATGGAGGGAGAGATTCATGGACTCTCATTAATGAGATGACTCCTCATATTTTGTATAAATAGGAGAAGCTTTCTCCTATCATAGGTAATGAGGAAGTAGTGAAAAAATAGTGAAAAATAGGAGAAGGAAAATAGAGAGTGTTTTGTAACAAAGCTTAAGATGGAATGAGATGTAGATTTGTGAAGTTTTTCAATAAAGAAGTTCCTTGATGGTGTTTTGATTACAATTTTAAGGAGCTGAAGAAGGATTACACCAAATTGGTAGCAGAGGGCCTCTGCTATTCAAGGAGGTTTTACATGTTTTCTAGATAAGTTGTTTTCAATTCTGTTTTGTCATATTTCCTTACTTAGATTGCTTTATGAAATCATAGCTTTTAGCATTATTTTTCATGTCATTTGCTTAGATAAAGGATCCTCATGATATTGCAGTTAGTCTCTTTCTCAAGCTCTTCCAAAACATCTTTATTAAATGAATGGGATTCAATTGTGATATTTTGAGTTATTAGCATTTCATTTTCTATTATTTAGTTTTTAGTGTTTACATTATATTTCTTTAGGCAGAGTCAGTAAGAGGGCCAGAAGCTTCTGGTTCCATCCTTTCTAGTAAAGGTGAAATAACCAGTAAAAGCCCCTACTGTCAATCTCTGTATAAGAAATATTTTGTTCACACAATTTTAGATTAGATTCCTCATTATACTGTAATTAGTCTCTTTCACAAACTCTTCCAATAAACCTTTAATTCATGAATGGGACTAAGTTGTAGTATTGTGAGTTATTGATTGTTTTGCTTCATAGAAGATCCTTATCACATTATGATTAATCTCTTTCAAAAAGCTCTTCCAATAAATCTTTAACTCATGAATGAGATTTAGTTGTAATGTTATAAGTTGTTTCAGCATTTCATAGGAGATCCTTACTACATTATAGTAATCTTTTTCTCAAGCTCTTCCAACAAACCTTTATCAAATGAATGAGATTTCACTATAATGTTTTAAGTTACTGTTCTGTTTTGCAATTAGATTAAAAGATCCTCATTATCTTATAATCATTCTTTTTCTTAAAACGCTCTTCCAACATATCAATATTAGATGAAAGAGATTTGGTTGTATCATGTTGAGTTAATTAGCATTTTCTGTTTTGCAATTAGATTAAAAGATCCTCATTATCTTACAATCATTCTTTTTCTTAAAAGCTCTTCCAACATATCAATATTAGATGAAAGAGACTTGGTTGTATTATGTTGAGTTACATTTAATGTTCATTTGCAAGCTAGGATATCCATGGATTAGAATGTTCTGTTTTTTACCATTTTCCTAATTAGGGATAGAATTTACAATTACACTCTATTTTGAGTCTAAGGTTTCCTTTTCTTTTCTTTTTGACATAGATTTGATTTCATCTTTTTAACATAAGTACTAAAAAGAAAAAACCCCATAAACAATAATAAAAACACATACAAAAAAGTAAGGAAGAGGTCACTTAAGCACATATAGTGCACCACACTTCATCAGTTTACTAACCCTGGTTGATAATCTATGTTAGCAATTTAGGACACTAAATTGACTACACAGCTTACCTAGGGAAGTGATAACTGATGGAGGGGCATAGTTTGTGGGAAATAAATTCATGACCACTCTAAAGAACCACCATGTCACCTATAGAGTCACCTCTCCCTACCACCCACAGGTGAACCGGCAGGTCAAAAGCACTAATAAAGTCCTTGAGGAAATTCTCACTAAAACAGTCTCAACATGTTGTCAAAATTGGGCTACTAGACTGTTAGAGGCCTTGTGGACTTATCGCACAACGTGGGGAAACACCATTGGATATTCTCCATACCATATGGTATTTGGAAGGGAACCAATTTTTACTATTGAATTTGATATAAAGACTCTAAGAACAGCCCAGGAAGTGGAGTTGGATTTGACAGAGGACCAAGTTAGAAGACTTCAACAAATAAATGAATTGGATGAGACATGACTACTTGCTCTACAAAGCACTAATTATTCAACAAAAACGAGCTAAGTGGCATGACAACCTCATAAAAAAAAGACATTCCAGAAAGGAGATTGGGCACTCCTCTACGACTCCAGATTCCAAGACTTCCCGGGTAAATTACAAACAAGGTGGCTCAGGCCATACGAAATTCAAGAAGTGCACGCAACGGTACCATTACCTTGACCACCATAGATGGATCTATATCCACCTTTCAATTCAATGGACACCGGGTGTGCCTCTACCATAAACCACTTACGAAAGAGTCTTTCTGCCACCAGGTGCATGATGACCCCACCATCCAAATTTTAGTTGCAGGGGATGATGGCCCGGCAGCTTTAAATTCATAAAAAATTGTTATTTCCTCTTGTAAATATTGTAAATATGTTTTCTGCAATTTATAGTTCTTCTCATTATTGTACATAAGAATTCCATCTCTTTTTTATTATTTTGATGCTCACAGCTGCATTCTTTTTCTCTTTTTTCTTTCTTGATTTTGTGTGTTTTACTGTTCAATCCATTGAGCAGTTGTTGTTCAATCGAATTGAACAGCTATCGTTCAATTCAAGTGAATGAATGTGTTTTTAGTGTGTTTATTTTTGTTGTTCAAACCATTAAATAGTTGATGTTCAATTGAATTGAATAGTTTTTGTTCAATCGAATTGAACATATGTCATTCAATTCAAATGAACGTATGTTTTTTTGTTGCGTGATTTGACTTTTTATGTTCAAATCCAATGAACAGTTGTTGTTCAATTGCATTGAACAACTATAGTGCAATCTAATTGAATGACTAATTTCTTTTCTAGCATGTTTTTTTCTTTTCTTTCTCTCTTTTTTTTTGTTTCGTTTAAAATAACATTTTTTTGTCTTTTGATGATTTCTTTTCGAATATACACTCTTCCTTTACACATCCTCGCCATAAAAACCATTTTAAGAAAAGGAATTGGCACCTGAAGAAGAGAAAAGCAGTGACATTACTAATATTATTATCTTTTGAAATTTTGATGGAAATCTCTATTTCGGAGGCTAACATGATTTATCTGTATAATGAAGGGATGGATATCTCTTGTTTAGACATATTATTACACAATTCATTTTTGTTTTTTTATGATGGTATATATTTTTACACTCTCAAGTAGTAATTCTCTTTGGCATGAGGATATATGAATAAGAGTATTAATTGTATTGGCATTCTTTTTACTTCTTACACCATCCCTAACTCTTAAGGAGTTAATGAGCCTCCCTCCATTTATAATAAAAAAGAAAATATTGTGTCTCAGTGAATTTTTTTTTTTAAGAAGAGAGAATAGGGGGTCTCATCACGAGCCAACCTACCATGATCATAAGGGTTTAACAGGTGACATTCCCACAATGGCCAACACACCAGGGTAGTGACCTTCTTGATAGCTAAAACTGCTTGAAGGACGGGAAGTCTCATCACAAGCTGGTCTGATCACTCTGTTAAAATCCCCGTGAATGGCACTATGACTATCTGGCCACCACACCAGCACAGTGGTCTCTCCATAAAACAAGAAAAATTTCTACTTTTAAAAAAGAAAATATTATGTCTATGTGAAAAAAAAATTAAGAAGAGAGAATAGGGGGTCTCATCATGAGCCAATCTACCATGACCATGAGGGTTTAACAAGTGACATTCCCATAATGGACAACACACCAGGGCAGTGACCTTCTTGAAGGATAGGATATCTCATCACGAGCTGGCCTAATCAGTCTGTTAAAATTCCCGTGAATGGCACTATGACTATCTGGCCACCACAACAGCATAGTGGTCTCTCCATAAAACAAGCAAAATGTTTACTTTTGAATAGAGGATTCTGGCTCATTTTCAGGTTAAAATAGAAACCATGTCGAGGCTATGGACGCCTGTTGGCAGTAGTGGTTCTGCTTGTGGTAACGAAGTATTTTTCAAACAATAACTAATTACTTTTATATGCCCTATTTCCTATTGATCCATTCCTGGAAATAAATGCACTGCTTGAATAATTGTTATCACTACCTACCCGTATAATTAACAATGATTGAATTATCTTTTCATGTTGAATTGAGGGATGAAAACATCAATCATAATCTGTTACCTGTCATGCTTCCGTCGTACTATGTTGTCAAAATAGGACATCTTTTTCATAATAATTGCTACTTTGCTTTTCTCCCCTTCTTTGGTCATTTCCACCTGATGTACATTTGTGATGATTACCAAATTCTGACCTTTACTTCGTGTGCATTCATGATTATTACCACCTTTCCTCTTTTCTTGAGATTTAAGGTTGTGGACGCCCTTCTCTCATTGGAGGGGGTTCGAATATTCATAATGAATAAGCATGCGAATTAACCATGTGACTCCCTTAGAATATGTTGATTAGATGAAATAATCACTACATTTAAGTCATGAAGTCACATTTTTAATAAATTATATAAAAGCCACATGTAGTGTTTATGTTGTTTTAACTAACAGATTCGAAAGAAACGTATGCAGAAGGGTGAAGAAACCAGTTCTGAAAACATAGTAGCCATGGGTGGAATTTCTCTCCGCAATTAACCCACAATTTTTCAAGCCTCAGAATCAACTCGCACCATTCTCCAACAAGCTAGCTGGATTCCATATCTACACAAACTACAAGAGCTTAATACATAGACAGCAATTGAATTCTTGCAAAACCTATGGGAAGGGAATACCATAGTCAAAGGAAGAATCATACCAGTTTCCAAAGAAATCATCACTGAGGTCTCCGGACTTCCAATAGAAGGAGAAATATGGACTGATAAACATGTCCTTCTACAAGACACAATTTCAGTGTACCAGTACCCAAGTGAGCCAATGTAATGAAAAGAGAAAGGTATTAATCCTGCATTCTTATAGCAGCCTTGGCAAGAATTGGCAGTCTTCATTCAAATATATATCACATGCGACAGACGCCAGGATGTGGTAAAGTCCCATCAACTTAAACTATTAGTTTTTTTCAAGAGAAAAATTTCAGTTAATTTTCCCTTTTTCCTAAACTCTGTATTGCATGATACTGTTGTTCGGATTAGAAGAGCTAAAAAACCTCAAGAAGTTGTCAGTCACCATGGCTTGACTAAATTGATTATCATTCATGATTTAAACAAACATCAGTTAACATGGGACAAATTTGTTAATCCTACCCTACCTGCCCCTGAAGAAAACCTCGACAGAGCAGAAATTGAACTCCCTAGAATAGCCATACCCAGGAGAGCAAGAGGGAAGATAACCCATGTTTTGACCACAGAACCAAGAAAATGGAGACAGTCTAAAAGGTTACAACTACGGTAAAACACCTATGTATTTCCAGATGAGGTGGGACCATCCCATACACCACCTCTGAGCCCTCAAAATATGTCTTTACAAGACTACAAGAAATAAATGGCTCAAGTACTAGATAAAATGAGAACATCTCGAGAAATTGGGAACCCATCTGAACAATCCAAGGAACAGAGGGATGATTTCAACCAGTCTACCTTTACTAGCAGCTCTAGCCATACTTAAATCCTACCTCCCCATGATGAATTGCGGGATTTGAGGGTTTTATCCCCCTCTGATAATGAATGGGTGAGTAGGGAAGACCAGATAGATAGAATATCTAAGTCTAGAAACCAGTCAGGGGATATTGTTCTATTAGAACGGGACACAAGTATTGAGACAGTTCCCCTAACAACTGAAGAAAATATTATCCCACCCAGTCAGGACATCAATGCTAAAAGAACCTCTTAGACGCCTGAAGAAAACATCATTTCTAATAACCTTAGAACTGGCACAACCGTTCCTGAACCCGAAGCCACTACTACTCCTTCTCCTGCCAAAACCCTGCCAAAAGAAAAATTAGTTGAGATTAAGTTAAGAAAAATGATCAGGAAATTCAAGAAATTGAGAAAAACGGTAAAAGAGTTAAGGAAATAGTAGGAAGAAGAAGACAAGGCTTGGAAGCCTAAGAAGGAATTAGCTACCATGGGAACCCAAATGGATTTTGTTACCCAAACGGTAGATACTACTGAAGTTTCTATACAAACTGATTTAATAGATACTGTTGAAGCTCCTATACAGACTGATTTAATAGACAATGTTGAAGCCTCTATACAGATGGATTTGATACACACTATTGAAGTCTCTGTGCAAACTGATTTGATACTTACAAGAGACAAGGAGACTCAAATAGGGGTAACACCTGCTTACACTCCTTTGATACAAAAAGCTGCCAATCAAAAGCTTCGCAAAGAATTAACTCAAGTTCAACATGAATTGGCCCAGTATAAGAAGGAAGTAGTACCCTTACAGGAACATCAGGCACTACTAAAACGATTCAAAGACCTTTCTGCAACTGAAGACGAAACCTTTGCCCAACTTAGGGAAGAAAGGGAAAAAGTGAAGAAGGCACAGGATCAACTGGAACAGGCTAAGAAACAAACCAGTGTTGTTTGTTCTCTTTACTCAGATGTATTGACTTGCAGGGCACTAGCCACTAATTATGCCTTATTTTTAGTGGAAAGGTATTTGTTGCTAAAAATCAAAACTATCAGAGCAGGGAAACCCACTACCTTCAGAACCATTAAAGAGTTTTCCAATGTTATAACGATCGGGATGAACAAACACAACACCTTTTGTGCGAATTGTATTTGCATAATTTCTTTCTAGAAGAGGATAGAGATAGTAACCCCAGTCCCTTCAGAGGGGACGTTCAGTTCCAAGATTTTTTGTCCTTTGCCAAAAATCAGACTAGATGGGCTAAGGCCTACAATACCTTTCAGAAAAGAGAACATGGCTTAGATCTATGGTTCAGAGGGGAACCTACCAAACCCCTATACTTGTTTACTCAACATAAGAAGTTTATGCAACAGAAAGGAGTGATGGCCAAATTGGGACCTATTCACAAGGATATTGTGTAGAATGGGCAAGGATACTTCCAAGATATTCAGGAAGAAGCATTATCAGCAACCAAACAAAGATGGAAAGCCTCTACAAATAATGTTAAGAACAAAGAACAATTTGGGTATAGGAACTTTAAAGTTGCTGCTTCCCATTTTCTTCTGTACATAAACCTAATTTTGAACATGGGTCCTACATGGATAGGGTGCAGATACAGATGCCCCATCATATGATACCCTCCTGAAGACTATCATCATTATTATGAGTTACGAGAGGGGCACACAAACTTAGCATTTGCAAAGGTAAAACAGAAACATGGTTTTAGACTTTACAAGGAAGAAGTATATCCTTAATATTCTTTAACCCAACTACACCTCAACCATATGTTTGCACGAAAAGGTACATTTTACCCCTATCTTTACCATGATTTGTCATTTACTTTTATATGTTTTTCCTTCATTTTAGCAATAAATTAAGGGAAAATAATGCAAAAGTAAGGTAGAATGAATTATTGATAAAAGGTGTGTTTAATAACATAAAAACGGATTTGTTGTTGTCTTTATTGATAGGGAATCAAAACAACCAAACCGCTGACTAGGATGACCAAATAACAGCAGACAAGAAAAGCAAAAGGAATCGTATCGGCTCCTATGAATCAGTGGAAGATGTAGAGGCATGCCTACTCTTGGAGTATTCAGTTGATAACCACGAAGAGACACGATCTCCTGGTGGGGAGGATCCGTTACTCTGTTTTATTTCGCCTTCATTGGGGGAATTTTGAGGTCTAAAATGGGCCTCCTAAGGAAATTATAAAATAATAGTGGAGATAATAAAATAATATTTGATTATATCATCAAATTTTAGAGGGATAAAAGAAAAAACTACTTTTTCAACTCATATTTTCAACTTAACTCCCAAAGTTTTTACTCAAATTTTGAGCGAGAGTACTTGTTGGATGAAAATTTTAATTCTTCGTCCAAATATTACCCATGTTGCATACTTTCGATGGGTCTTGCTACACGAAAAATGAGAAATACATGAAAATCGTGATTATAATCACGTGCTTTTATGTATTTCTCATTTTTCGTGTAGCAAGGTCCATCGAAAGTATGCAACATGGGTACTCCTTGGATGAGTAATTAAAATTTTCATCCAACGAGTACTCCCGCTTGAAATATGAGTAAAAAATTTGGGAGATAAGTTGAAAATACGAGTTGAAAAAGTAGTTTTATTATTTTATTATTTTTTAATATTTTTACCCTTTTACTTAAAAAATGATGAATCATCCCACATGGTTGAAATCATCATATTGAATCCTATTGGTTCTTATAAAGTTTATTTTTTTTGTACATTTTTCTTAGGAGGCCCATTTTAGACCTCAAAATTCCCCTAATATAAGCTATAAAAGGCTGGAGTTGAAAGAGACGGGGGGAGGCAGTTCATGTATATAACTTTCCTGTAATAAACGTATTCAAATAGAATCGTCAATTTCATGCTCATGTATTGCTCTATTGGTTAATGAAGAAATTGGCGTTTTCAGTATAAACAACTTCTAAGTATTTCTCGGCAAAAGACTTCTAGAGGCTTCGGGCCTAGCCCCTGGAAGTTCTCCTACTATTCTATGCTATACGTTTATTAACGGATCTTCATTTTTAGTTATCCTTTGTGTTTCATAGCATTATCATTCAATTGGTTAATTGCAGGCATGATATGTTATAACTTCCTTTTCAACAGATTAGATTTATCATTAATATTATTTTATCAGTAAATGACACTTTTACATTCGTTAGACTAGTTTCAGCATGGTTGTTGTTCAATTCTGCATACAATTATTTCTTGAATCTTTCCTTCACAAGTGTGAACATTTGGGTTGATGTTTAATTCCGAATGATGCTATTAGTTGATTGATAGAGAATTCCATTGCAAAATCTATAATAATTGATTGATGTTCAATTCATTAGGATGGTTATTCAATTCATTAAGGTTGTTGTTCAATTCATTAAGGTAGCTTTTCAATTCATCAAAATGTGTTGTTCAATTACAATCTATTCTTCATTTCAGCATTGAGTGGTTATTTATGCATAATATTAGAACAAGAATTTTCTCCTTTGATTGGTCTAAAGTATTTCATAGTTCACTTTCAAGTTGGTTTGATTGAACTTCAAGAATTAGATAATCTTTCTTACAGCGATCTCGAGTAGTTAACCTCTGATGTCACTTGCATATATTTTTCTTACACTCTTGAAATAACAAGACTTTCCCTGGGTTGATAATTAATTTAAGTATTAAGGTTACCCTTAAATAGTCACCTTTTTTATCCAACAACCATCACCAAGGCAAGTGGCTCACCGAGGACCAAGTTTAGCAGAATTTTCCTCATCTCATGGAGGAACTCAAAGCAATGGTGACCATTGCCTTCTATGGGAGGGGGAATGACCCATGTGGATATTGGTGGCCACCCATATATTCCATTTGGACCCCCACCATCATTTCTTTTAATTTTTCAATTTAAGCATAACTTACTATTTTTAGCAGTTTTTCGGGTCCTAAACTTCTGGAGCCGTTTTGAGGCCCTAAACGACATTTTGAGGAACTTCGATGTTTCTCCCTCAAAATTTGTATTCCTCGGATATTACTTTCTAGTGAGGTATTGAGCACGTCAAACAAAGATCATATGCCAAAGTTACATCCCCGGGAAGTTGGTGTACCAATTTACCCAAACGGGCCCCATAGTTTTGGTGCTTCATCTCCTAGGGTAAGTTTTTTGGATTTTTAGGGTTTTCCATTATTTCTTAACAATAAATAGGCCTTAAAAAATCATTTTAACACTATTCATAGGTCTATAGCTGCCACATCCTTCTCAAAGATAAGCTACCAACACCCTAGCTAGTTTATTTCCATTCTACCTGTAAACAAATATTAGTTCTTTGATATTATATTTATGGTTATTTTCGGATCATTACCCTTATTTTTACATTTCGAGGATTTATCTGTTGTGGTAGATGGAACAACGTTTACCTCTGAGGTTTTACCAAGATTCTTTTGGTTGTTTGCAATATCAATGGTTGCAACAACTGGAGTAGACTTGGATTTTGTAGATTTGTCACTACTATACAGTTGAGTCACAGATCCAATAACACCATCAATGGGTGTTGAATTTGCAGGCTTAGAAGACGCAGGATCAGTTAAAAGTTGTTTGGCATCAATTCATATAACATGCCAGATTCTGAATAAACTAAATCCAAATATTGGGAAAAAGTGATGGCTTGTTCTTCAGTCACACAGTCACCCATGGATATGTCTTTAGCGATAGGAGAGATGAATGATTTGGTAAACCATTCAGTCAAAATCTGATCCGGGATATCAAATTTGATGAAACGACGTTCATGTCTCCATTCATGGATATGATCAGAGATATGGGTGGAGGTCATCTGCTACAATGATGTTAAGAGATGGGTTCCAGTCTCATACTAGACAGGAAATTGGAAATGAGTGAGGAAATCCATGGCCAAAGAATTGAAATCTTGGAAAGTACCTCGAGCGAGCTCGATGTACCACTTAGCGGCAATGCTCGTCAAAGTGCGTTGGAAAATACACAATAAAATTGAATCATCGATCGAAAAGTTAGAGGAACACCAAAGGTGGTAAGTCATAACATGCGTTTCAGGGTGCTCTCCAAACTTTAATTCAAACTTGGGACAATAACCAGTTATTTTTGTTGGTACTAGAGGCCAATACATCGAGTGTAGTATTAGGTCATTTGTGAGTCGTGACACATCTGACAATTCCAACATTGCCAAAAACAACAGTTGAGGATTATATGGGGCATAGGGTCTCTGGTATGCACCAAATTGGGTATTCCAACCTTGTTGAAATTGGTTTTTCCTCGACTTGGGTGGGTTTTTACCATAAGTAGGTTGATAAGGATCAAATTTCCCACACTACTGTTGGAAGGGTGTTTGCTAGGAAGGCCCTTGGTGCGGCCACGACTACTGAGAAGGTTCATGTTGTAGTTGTTGGTAATGTCCCTGTTGCAGTTGCTGATAAGGTCCCTGCTGCAACTGATGGTAAGGTCCCTGTTGTAGTTGTTGGTACGGTCCCTACTATAGTTTTTGGTATAGTCCCTATTGTAACTTAGGGTAAGTTCCATGTTGCAGTTGTTGGTACGGTCCCTATTGTAACTGTTGGTAAGGCCCTTTTTCGGATTGTTGTAAGGGTTACCAGGTCTAAGAGGATATGTTCGAGATTTCCCCAACGAAGGATGGAGACCATACTACATTTGGGAACCTGCCTGTGGGTTGGTCGAAACACCCGATAGTGGGATTTGAGGTTGCTGAAAATATGGATGTTGAACATATGACTATTGAACATATGGTTTTTGAACATATGGCTTTTGATAAGAAAGTTGAGTCGAGGAGACTCGAGGACCTTACAAAGGTGTCCCCATGACATAACTTGACACAAATGAAACTAGTGTTCCACTTGGGTTAGAGATAGCAACAATGGGTTGGCCTACCCCTGATGTTAGTCCATAGTTCGCCTAGTTCCAGCCAGAAATAGGAGGTATGTAGGGTTGCCCCCCAGACGGGGGAATATATGAACCCATAGGTTGACCACTAAAAGGGGGAACTATGGTTACCGTGGATAGGGTTAAAGGGGAAGACAACCCAAGAGTAACCTACATTTTACCTACAATCACTATAGGTTGGGTAGTAGGTATTGACATCTTTGGACCAAATGGGATAGTGGTTGAAGTAACACCAGATGACCAAATAGCATTATGATAAAGTGAAGTCGCACCAGAATTACCTGAAACAAGATCATCGAGAGGGGTGTAACCCGGTGAGATCAAGGATGCACTATGACTAGAGGGTGCAATTGACCCACTTCCCAAATCGTAGGAACATAAGGAAAGTTTTTAGGAGGGAAGAGTGTTTCAAGATCAACTTTTGGAGTATGAGTTGCAGATGTTTCAAAAGGAATAATCTGGGGTGTTTTTAAAAATGGAATATCATCACCATTTGTCTCCATGTGTGGCGGAAGCAATTCTCGAACTAGAATGCGAGACACACCAAGAGAAGGAATAAAAAGTATGTTGGGAGTATCAAAGGGGCTATACAGGTGTGGAGGTGATAAATAGATAGGGTCATCTTTTGGATCAAAGAGTGGATTTGGAGGGAAAAACAAGAACTCTGAAGTAGTTTTAGGACTATCTGGAGGAGATTCCTGGGACGAAGTGACTGACTCTTGAGGAAGTGGCTAGGAAGCAAGTGGTTGGATGCTTAGGATGATACCAAGTTCAACACCTTGGTTCTCAAGAGGTTCAGATGCAATATCCATAATTTTGTTTTGGACTCTTTGAGGTGTCTCGTCAGCTTCAGAATGCGAAGGGGATACGAGAGGTGAACTTTGCACATGGTGTGATCGAGGAATTGGTGGCTCTCCCACGATGAATTTTCACAAAATTAGTTGAGTGCTAGTGAATACTTTGGGATTAATTCCAATTTACAATTAACTAGTCATTTTGAGGAAAAAAGGAGTTATCCGCGGGTAATATGTTATTTCGTGGGAAATAAATTTTAGAAAATAACGAAAAATAAATCAAAAAGGGGTAAGCTAGGCATAAACGATTATCAAGCAACCGTGAACTACGATATACACCTTGTCGAACCAAGGACTTAAGGTACTATAGCCAATCTCCCCAAATGTTGTGTTTGGTGTATCACGATTTAGAAGGTTTCTGACTCGATTACCTATTGATGGATAGAAACCTAATGGGGACTCCCAAAATATAGAGTCTATAATAGTGTTGTCTAATGCGTAATCATTCAATGAGAGCGTTCTGATATACTTTCACACGTGGAGCGGCGTCCGATATACCCGAACATACGTGGAGAACAATCCTATATACTTTTATATGTGGAACATGTTATCATCTCTGGGATACAATGCTGGAAAACAACAAAAACTCCTACGTTTTATGACGCCAGAACAAATCTCTAGCCTAGACCTCTAAATGCTTTCATTAAGTTCCAAATGCTCCTTAGGTTAATTGAGGTAAATTTTAAGTTGATATTGATTTACATTTCGGTTTTAAGGCTCAAAGATCGATGTCACCTGAACACCTATGATGCAAACACTGTTACCGATGAAATAGGTAACTACACTATTACCTACTTTTTTTTGGTAGCATAAAAAGCACCCGATTTTGAAAAGTGGTGATGCAGAATCAACCCCTTTTTTTTTGTGCACATTTTTGACACTCTAATATTTTTATTTATGAAGTATGAATATTTGTTTTAAAATGTTAGTGATTTTCATGCTAATTTTGAAACGTATTGATGCAGCATTAACTTTTTTTTTTAGAGCGGTGATTTTCATGCTAATTTTGAAACGTATTGATACATCATCAACCTTTTTTTTTTTTAGAGTGGTGATTTTCATGTTGGTAATAAAACACAAAACTTAGATTTTATATATATATAAACAATAAAAATGTAAAAAATAAATAAAATTAACTTGTAAAAATAATAAATTTAAACAAAAATAAATTTAAAAAAAAAAAAAAAACAAAAAACAAAAATATTAGAAAATTATATCAAAAGAAATGACAAGATTTGAAAAAAAAACACATAATCTAAAGAGAAAAAAAAAAACAAAAATTAACCAAAAAAAAAAAAATAAAAACAAAAACATTTTTTTCTAAGTTATTAAAATAACCATATAATCAAAAAAAAAAGTAAATAGAAAATTTAAAAATAATTTAAATTAAAAAATTAAAATTTAGATTAAAAAAAATAAAATACAAAAAAGAAAAAATTAAATTTAAAAATTTTAATTAAAAAAATAATAAGAAGAAGAAGAAAAAAATACAAATTTTAAAAATTAAAAAATAAATAAATAAATAAATAAAATAAGCTAAAATAAAATTGAAAAAGAAAATTAAAATAAAAAAAACTATCATTAAAAAACAAAAAAAAAATGAAAAAAAACCACGTGCAAATAATTAAAAAACAAATATCCATAAATTTAATGTTTCTTTTAAAATGAAACAATTTATAAATTTTAAAAAATGAAAAGCCAAATAAACTAAAAGATTAAAACAAAATAACAATAAATTAAATTAAAATTTAATAAATAAATTTTAAATTTTAAAAAATAATTAATCTAAAATATTAAATTTAAAAACAAAATTTAAAAAAAAACAAAACAAAACAAAACAAAAAAAAATTAAAAAAATAAAATAAAATTAATTAATTAAAAAAAAATGGATCGTGGTGGCGCCGCCAATCGACCTCCCGCCCAGGTGGCGGCGGAGGTCGGCAGCTTGGCGGGCGGGGAGGCTGCATGCAACCCCCCGCCCGCCCAGCGGCCGGCCTCCGCTGCCACCTGGGTGGGAGGCCGATTTCGAGAATCGCCCTCCTGCCGCAGGTGGGTGATTCCCAAAATCAGCCTCCCGCCCAGGTGGCAACGGAGGCTGATCGCTGGGCGAGCAGCCTCCCTGCCCGCCTAGCGGCCAGCCTCCACCGCGACCTGGGTAGGAGGCCAATTGGCGGGGCCACCACGATCAAAAAATTCTTTTTTGTTTTTAATTTTTAATATTTTTTTTTAATTTGATTTTTTTTTAATTCAAAAAATTTAAATTTTTTTTTTTAATTTAATTTGTATGTTGGAAATTTAATTTTTTTTATTTTTATTTTTTAATTTTATTCATTTTTTTTGTTTTTATTTTATTTTTTTCTAAATTTTGTTAATAATTTTTATTAAATTTTGTATTTTTTTTTTATTTTTTCTTTTTTTATTATTATTAAATTTTATGTTTAGTTTTTTCATTTAATTTTTTAAAATTTAATAAATTTTGTATTTTTTTTAATTTATTTGAATTTAATATATATATATATATATATATTAGTTTTATTATTATTATTTTTTTAATTACATAAAATTTTTATATTTTTATATTTCAATTAAAATTGTATATTTAAAATTAGATTTTTTTTTTAATTAAACTTAATATTTTCAAATTAATTTGTTTTTTATTTTATTTTTTATTTAATATATTTTATTTAATTTATTTTTTCCAATTTTTCATTTTTAATTGATTTTTAAAGTTTTTTCTATTTTTTATTTTAACAATGTTTTTTCATATATATATATATATATATATATATATACAGATATATTTAAAATTTATTTTTTATTTCAAAATTTATTTGTTTATTCATTTATTTATTAAAATTTAATATTTTTCTTTTTTAAATTTAATTTGTTATTTTAATATTAACATTTTTTTTTTCAAATTTAATAAAATCTAATATATATATTTTTAATTTAAGTTCCTATATATATATATATATATATATATATATATATATATATATATATATATTATTTTTTATAATTTAAATTTAATTTATTTTTTAAAATTTATTTGTTTTTTTATATATTTTTTTTTTAAATTTAATATTTTTATTGTATTTTATTTTTCATTTTTTATTTTTAATCAATTTTTCATTTTTTTACTTTTAATTTAAATAATGTATTTTTTTTTTTAATTTTTTTTTTTAAGTTTTAAATTTATTAAAATTTAATATATTTCTTTAAATTTATTTTTTTATTTTAAAATTAATTTTTTTTTAAATTTAATAAACATTTTCTTTTTCTTTTTTAAATTTAATTTCTATATTTAATTTTTTATAATATCTTTCTTTTTTTAACTTGTTTTTTTTTTAATTTAATATTTTTATTTTGTTTTTATTTTTATTTTTTTATTTCTATATATTTTGAAATTTTAATCTTTAATTTTTTTTTAAATTTTTTTTTTTTTTAATTTTAGGGTTTTTTTAATGTTTGAATTAAAATTTTTATTTTTTTATTCTTATATATTTTTAAATTTTAATCTTCAAAATGTTTTTATTTTTTTAATTTATTTTTTTCTTAATTTTTTGGTTTTTTTTAATGTTTGAATTTTAAAAATTAAAAAATGTTATTTCTATTTTTAAAAATGTCAAAAATATGACAATTTTTTTTTTTTGTTATTCCAGCATCAACTGGTTTTGTTTTGAGGGTGTTTTTTCAATCTTTTTTTCAAGAAACAGTTTTGTTCTTAGCATAATTTTATAAAATGTTGAAATTTGACCTTCAAAAAAAACCAAGTGCATTCTAGAATACACTTTTTTTGTTTTTTGGGTGCTTTTTCATGTTTTTTGGGTGCTTTTTCATGTTTTTTGAGTCTTTTTGGGCTAGAGTTCCTGCTTTGAGGTCAAGTTACCTATTTCATCGGTAACAGTGTTTGCAACTAATATGATAAAAAGACTCTTTTCATTTCGATGAAAGCTATCTAGTATAGGGGAGGAATTCATACATTGATACAAACAAACAAAGATGCAGAAAACAAGAGCTTCCAAACTAGAACTTTCACTTTCACTTTTCAAATATGATAATGAAAGAGCAAATGAAATTAAATTCACCAATGTTCACTCATATGATAACTTTTTTTACTTTTTCTTTTCAAAATGAAAAATATGCACTTGTCAACTTTGTATCACTAAGCAATGTAGTCTATGTTTGATGATAATCCCAAAAATCGATTTTCCAATGCAATGCAAACTAATTCATAAGCAATGACCAATTTTTTGAGAGAAAACTTAACAAATGCAAGATGAGATTATTTTTAGATTTCCAAAAGAACTAAAATTCCTATCAAATATCAAATTCGTAACACATTCCAGCAGCAATCACCCAAAGAACCAAAGATTCACCTTAATCTCTTTTCACTACTTGCACATGAGACAAACTTTTGCAAACCATGAAGAATTTAACAAAAATAAATCAGAATGTAAAGAAAACGTAGTAGGAAAAGGACCTCAAAGATTAAAAAAATCCAGACTCTCACTCAAGAAACCCTAAAAAATTCACTTTTAAAGACCAGTGTGGGAAAACAGTTGTAAGAGGGAGTTAAACGTGACTGTTCATAGTGAAAAACGTGTTGACAGTGCTTTGTTTTCTAGAGAAAACGCACTCGGCGAGGAAAGATTAGGAAAAGACGATCAAAACTTAAAAATAACTCCAGAATTGAAACTCTAAATACCAAACTACTCAGAATGCAAACTTATAAGCAATCAAAACAATGGACTATAAGGCGATTGGCTAAGCTAATTGAAGATACTGAAAAGACAAGGAGGATTAAATGGTTATTGGCTCCCTAATGGAGTCACCATTTTTTTGTGCAAGAAATCCTTTCTGTGGACAGAAGCGATCCCTCTAGTCCTAATGGGAGGATCTAGCAATAAATGAAACAAATATATGCAAGATTTCCTAAATTATGTTAGAAAAACACAAAGGAGGATAGATGTCCTACCTATTTCCGATGCTAGTGCTTTCATTTGGTGTCAGCCTTGCTTCTTTCACTTCCATGCTCATGATCTCATCTCTGTCGATGAAGACAAATGCCTGCAAGGAAGAACAAGTGGAGACAACAAATATATACAAAGTGTAACAATCTCTAGTATAAGCTATGTAGCAGATCAAGGAGCACTACAATAAACATGTAAAAATAGACCCATTTATGGAAATGAAACACATCATGTATTATTAATAGAATGATAAAAGGAGAAATACAACCAAAATCCTTGATGTTGGACGCCTCATTCAGGTGAGACTCTAAGTCATAGCCTCGACTCTTTAAACAACTTCCTCCTTCATAGATGGGAAGCAATTGGGTATGCTTCATCTCATAGGATGGCAACCAACCATTAGTGGATGGTATGGGTTTCATTTATAGGGAAGGAGAGGGAGTTGAGGATCCATAAAAGATGGGAGGAGCTCCACATCTTAAGGGAAAGATCCATGGAAATAGGATCCATCGCCATGAATGGGAAGTCTCGCTCCTATCATCAACAACCTGAAACCACACCATTGTTCTCAAGACTTCTAATAAGGGAAGCTTCTCCTTCATTTTTGGGAAAACTGCTTGAATAGGACCAGCGCAGATTTTCCTGTTAAAGGTCGTGTTGCTAGCGTAGACACATTTTTTGAAAAAGGTGACAAGCGTAGGTCAGTAGTGGTGCAGAGAGCACTGGGTTTGTAAAACAGGGTTTTTACAAGCTTTCCATAACCTTTTTAAATCAAGTCTTCTTTCACTTCTTCAGTGATGTTCTAGCCATGTTTGATGGAGAACATATTTTTCAACACTGGTGACATAAAGAAACAAAGTGGAGTGTGAAAAAATTCTGTATAGCAAGGGTGACATGTGGCCTTCATGGTTTGGTCAAAATTATGTATTATCGGACTAACGGACTTGTTGGGATTTGATCTCGTGACCTCTCCTCCACTATACCTATGCCTTGGCGATTGGGCTATGTATTGCTTCTTGTTATCCATACTCCACTACATATTATTAAAGTGGATACGAAATGCATTTGGCATCAAAAAAGGTAGAGCCTGTCATTGTTGGCAGCTCCCCCATATCCATCGGCGCTCCAACTATGATATCCAAACTCCGCTCCAACTCCTCCAATGAACAATTAAGGTCAATGGGTTAATACATTGCATATGCTTTAATATTTATTATGGCAACGCAATATGGTGGCGGAACCATATTATAAAGTTTTTTTTATATGTATGCCATGTTTTATTAAAAACCATATTATAACATGGGATTTGTAATTTAGTTACATGGGAGGATAATGTGGAGGGATGAAGTTGAAAAGATATGGTGGAGGGATAAGTATATGTGGGATACTGTGATAAACCATACCACATGATAAAAAAATATTTTTATTATAATATCGGCAGGGAGGTCGGGGTTTGACCCCCCTAACCTCTCTCAAACTATTGTAAAAATATGTCATTGAGCCAAAGAAGGAAAACAAGGTATTTTTATGCAGAGAAGTCAACGAGACAACCAAATTTGGAGAGGAATTCAGGGAAACTTAGCAAGCCTTTTTCAGATCCGAAAGTTGCTACAAGATCCAGACACAGTTCAGAACATAATAGAGTCATTTTTTATTGTATTTAAAGTATTTTTATATGTACTTTTGATGGATTTGTAAAAATTTTAATAAAAAGGTCTCTCCATTAAAGGCTGGGTTCGAAGAGGTAGACTTGAAGATAGCCGGACTCCATTATCAACGTGCTGGGGTCATTTTTTCTTATGTGTTTGCTTATTGATCCTTATTTGCTAAAAAAATTCCTTAAAAGTTGCTTATGTCATTTAAATTGAGCTTTATTTCATGGTGATTTTAAATACATGCAAACACTTTTAACCCCACAAGGATATTAGTTCCACCCTCGTATTGGTTCCCCTCCCACCATTCCAATATATTTTATAGTGGCAATCCGGAGAAACCATGAGCCAAGCACCGCAACCACAGCTTTGGTTTTGTGATGCTCCATCGAAAAATCCTACGGGGTAGTGAATCTCAAAAGGATGCAACCTCTTCGACAAATCACAAGGCGGTTTTTGCTTTAATTTCATCTTTTCCATAGCACTGATGATTTGTAGACATGTTTTTTGTGGATTGCACAGCCGCCCTTCAAAAATATTCTTATTCCTTCCACACCAAATGTACCAGTGAAATAAGAACGGAATGATCCTAAAAAAATTCCCCCTCCTGAACCACCATCTTATGCAATCAACAGTTGTTCTGTACTGGGGAGTTTGAATCTGAAAATGAAGGCATAATGAATTGAGGGTCTCCTTTGCAAAGGAACAACTATAAAAGAGATGAGGATTGTCTTCAGATTCCTCTCCACATAATATGCACACCCCAGGCCCTTGCCATCCTTTCCTTTGTAAGTTTCTCCAAGTCAAGTTTTTGTCTTTCCACACTAGCCATATAACAATTACCATCTTCACCTGTACATTTACCTTCCACATGATCTTAAACCAGCTTTTTGGTTCATGCTCCAATTTTTTGTTAAAAAGCACTTTGTAGTCCTCCTTTGTGTTAATTTGTCCCTCTGAAGTTATTCCTTCCCAGGTTAATCTGTCTCCCCCTTCCCCCCTTCTTAAGCCCATGCTTCTTATGGAATCTATATATTTTTTCCATTCCTCCTTTTTATTTTCATCTAGTCCCATGTCCAGAAGTGACATCCATCTTGGGATGTCCTTCTCCCATATCTTAATAGCCTGATTCATAAAAAGATAGCCCTTCTGATTTATATATGCAACAGTCTCATTAGGCAGATTGGAAGTCCTACAAAAACTGAGAAAAGTCTCACTGCCAATCAGAATTTTATTACCATTCCCAAAAACCACTTTAAGTTCTCAGTAAACAGAGGCCAAATTTTGGAGAAGCCTTTCCAAATGTTTGATCTGTTGTGATTTTCTTTCCTTCCCGAAATAAAAAATTCTTCAACGTTTTTCTGCCCAATATATTTATGTCTGGTGATCTCGTTCCATATGCCATCTGTGTTAAGGCATCACCATAATGATTTGAAGATGAGATTCTTGCCAAAAATTTCCAAATCCAGGATTCCCCATCTGTCTTTTTCTTTTGGCTTAGTTATACAATCCATACGGGCCAAATGGATGGTTATGCAATCTTTTCCCCCATTCTAGATAAATATTGCCATCACTTTTTTTATCTCAGTCAGAGTTTTGTTTGGTAATAAAAATAGGCGTGCCCAATAGACAGTGTATTGTTGTAATACTGCTTGAACCAGAATCAATCTTCCCCCTCTCGATAACCATTTTGAAGACCAACTATTTATCTTTTTCTCAAATTTTTGAATTAGCCAATTCCAGTGTAATTCATTGGCTTCATCCTAAAACCCAAGTAGGCCAATCCCTCTTTTAGAGGCGCAGTACTGAAGTTGAATAAGACCCCCAACTCCTTGTAGTCTCCTTCGTCGCCCTCTACAAAGTATATACATGATTTACCTTTGCTTATCAACATCCCAGTGGCATGACAAAAATAGTTCATAATTCCATGGAGGCCCTCCCAACTTCTCCTTTCCATGATACCAAAGATGAGAACGTCATCAACGAATACACTGTGTGATACCTCCTTCTGCGCGAGAACTTCAATGCCTTTGAATCTACCCACTCTTTTAGCCTCATTACTCTTGATGCTTAAAGCATCCATTATCAAGATAAACATTAGGGGAGAAAGGGCACAACCCTGTCTAAGTCCTCTTCCCAGGTGGAAAAAACTCAATGTTGTGCCATTTATAATTACAGCCATGGAGGTATGAGTTATGCTTCCCATAATCCAAGTAACCATCTCTCTATCGAGGCCAATTTTTACAGAACTAGCCTTAAGAAACCCCAATCGACCCTATTGTAGGCCTTGTTTAAATCAATCTTCATTACTGCAGCATTCATCTTCTTTGATTGGATTGTATGCACAATTTCTTGAGTGATGGCCACAACATCGTGTATGATTCTATTCTTTAAAAAGCCAGCATGTTCCTGTGACATGCGCTTTGATAGAACCACCTTCAATCTCTCCGCCAGTACTTTTGAGTTGATCTTATATAGTGTATTACATAGAGATATAGGTCTATAATCATCAAAGGAGAGCTTCCCCTTCTTCTTTGGGATTAAGGCCAGAAAATTCGAATGTATTGCCCCCTGGATCCTTCCCGTTTGTCTGACTTCTTCCACCATATCTGTGATCGTAGTAAAAATCCTCATAGAAATGCAGGAAAAACTCCGGGGTCCACCCATCTGGCCACGGGCTCTTGTATGCGGCAAAAGACTTTAACACCTGCTTGATCTCATCAGAGCTAACATCCTTCTTTAAGTTTAACAAATCCTCCTCATAAAAAAAATTTGGGTAGCCCTCTATAAATTCCATCTGGGCTTCTATCCTCGAAGCCTCCATTTGCTCATATAGCTTTCCAAAATAATTCACCGCGGCCTTCTTAATATTTTCCGTCGTGCAGATCATATCCCCATTTACTTCAATTTTCCAAATGGCATTTGCACTTCTTCTTCCAGAAGCAAAGTTATGGAAAAATTTCGTGTTCTTATCTCCAATATTGAGTCAGGTGGCTCTGCTTTTTAGCCTCCAAGACTGATCTTCAAATAGTAAGTGTGGCATGTATTCGGCTTCTAAGGCTTTTAATCTCTCCCAAAAATCAAGAGATTGTCGACCCTCCTCAACTTCCTTTAGGATCATAGACCTCTCCTCCCAAATTGCTTTGATTCTAACCTTCATGCGAGCTTTCTATCTTTTTTCCCAAATCTACACCACTTTCTTCAGTCCCCTTAGAGTGTTGGCCAAATAGGCCATAGCTGATAGGCCTTCATCCCTTCTATGGTGGTGCATGTACTCCTTGAATATAGCGTTAAATTGTTCATTCTCCAGCCATGATCTGTTGAATTTAAAAGGGCAACCCCCTTGTTTTCGTTCAAAATTCCATGTTATAGTGATCGCCCTGTGATATGATACATTTAGATCCTCCGCTTTTGCCATAATGCCTTCCATTTTAGTTCTCAAATCATTGTTTATTACAATTCTATCGATCTTTTTCCCAATAAAGTCCCTTCCTTTTTTTTCGTTAAACCAAGTTGGGCAATTTTCAAAGAAAGGGATATCGCATAAGCCCGCCATCATTATAATGTCTTTGATATTGTCAGGAAGGGGGCCAGTTCTACCCCTCTCACCCCAGATTTCATTTTCAAAAAGAGAACAATTGAAATCACCTACCAAAATAGAATTCTGCAATAGAAGGATTATGCTTCCCTCCAACCTCCTCTAGAAAGATAATCTATCAATATAAGGAGCATAAATATTCATAAGATGGATTCTATCAGGGAAACCATGAAAAAAACTAGTTAGTAGGATTCCTCCGAAGAAACTGAAAGTCTTTGTGCATGCCCATCTAGGATCCCATAATGCTACCAACCCTCCATATCGTCCTTCGGCATCTTTTGCAACCATATGCCACTCTGGTAGCATAGCACGAAAATAAGCAATGGAGAAATCAACCGGCTGCATTGTCTCTTGAACGAAAATGACAGTAGGCTTAGATAAAAGAAAAAACAAAATTACAGACAGAAATTTGTCACGGCCTCCTAGAGCCCTCAGATTTAGGGATACAAGAATCATAAAGGGGACTCAATCGATGGGGTCAGTGCTCTAAGGACCCTCCCAATGGCCTAGGAAACAGGAACATCCCTGAAATTTCCATCAGTAAGATTATCATGGATGGTCGAGATGTTAACTGTCTTCTTCTTCCTCTTTATCCTCTCCTTTCCTCTATGTATCGTGACATTGGATCTAGAGGATGGGCTAATGATGATAGGGGGAGACAGTGGAAGGCTCGTGTCAACGTGCAGCGGGTCCAGCAAAGAGTCCTGATCAAGCATCAACAACTCGAGATCACTCCCAATGGAGTTTCTCGGAGATGGAAAAACCTCAGGGGAGGCGTTCGGTGAGGAAGTGGGCACAGAAAGAGGAACAAAGATAGGTTTTGCCCCAACTTCACTATGATCAAAAGAAGCATGAGGGGAAGACGCACACAAAACGGATGGGGGAATATTTGGAAGAGGAACAATAGCCCGCTCCAGTTCCAAGGCAACAGAGGTTTTGCGCCCACGAGGAATTATTAGTTGAAAAGACTCCTATAATTTCCCCATCCCAGGAGTACGAGGAGAAGAAGAGCGAGAATCCCCGTTTCCCACAGGCATTACATCCAGAGAAGAAACATTCCCATAATTAAAAGAAAAGGGGGGATGACCAGAAGGAAGCTTACCCAAGATGAGAGTAAGACCATCAATAGTTTCCGGATGCAAAAGAGAGGAAGATTTCCCTTGATGCTCCTTCAGAGTGCTACACACAGCCTGACGAGGTTCTTTCATGTTTGCCTTCCATTTCCTACAATTATTCATTAGGTGCCTGGTCTCATGGAAGAGATGGCACCTAAACAGCATCTGCCAGTAATCAATTCACTGTCTGTGAATCACCCCGTCCCATGATAAATCAATCTGGGCCAGTAGGCCACCTACAAATGAAGCTTCCACGAGCACCCAAGCTGCCCTTTTATCAAAAATCCCTGTGCATTTTGGGTTTACATAGCGGCATTTACCGATACAATCACCAATTGCAGACAAGACCCGAATGCTCCAGAAGTGGAGTGGTAGCCCATATAGTTTAACCCATATCAAGTGGTTAATGGGTGCATTCAGCCTCGGGTGAAAGCCAGCATCCCACCTATGAAGTGCAAGAAAACATTCGCCATTTACCCAAGTTCTACTCATCACTTTTGCAACATCACCATCATTTAACAAATGAAAACATAAACATTCGCACTCCAGCATACTAACTTTCGGGATGTATCCCAAAATCTTCTCCCATGCCTTTAGTAGCTACTCCATCAAATCTCCCTTTCCGTGCTTTTCAAATTTCCACCTCCCAACCAGAGCGCGGTTTGTTAGGCTTTTAAGATGCTCCCACATGACATTGCTGCCGAAGCTCAACAACCGGCATTCTCCATCCGGTTTGAAAGGTTTCTTCACTCCGCCACGTGAAGGCTTCGGTGGAGCGCACACCTTTGATTCTGATGAAGGCAAAGTCAGAAAATCAGAAAACTTGTCACCCATAGTTGACAGAGGAACACCAGAAGGTTTGGGGAGTGAAATTTCCGCAAAAACATGATCCCGCGCTAGTTTACCGCCCTCCACCACCCCAATAGCCTGAAGGAAGGACGCGTCATTGATGTCTGCGTCACACTTGGCAATAAAATTTTCTAACTCCCTCATTTCAGAACCCGCAATCATAAAATCCTCATAAATTCCACCTGATGTCAGAACCCAAGCCATGACGCCCCAAAGTACGAGAGAAAACCAAGGTCAGTACCATCTGACAACCAAAGAAAGATCCCAAAAGTTAAAACGCAACGTACGCTACCACCTGTATGCCCCGTCAACTGCCTTCAGTGAGAAAGGAAAGAAGAAATCCACTACTACCACATCCCGATGTAAAACTAAAGGAAGACCTTAACCACCAAAGCCTGGAAGAAACCTCAGAATGTTAACTACCTTTTCCCTCCCATCATGGGAAGAGAAAAAGTACCAAAAGTACCGGAGGAGAAAAGGGGCCAGCCGTTACCGCCGAAAGTGTGAGGGCCTTTGCTCCCAGAAAAAATTTGAAAATTTCGAATAGTCCCCATCGGTTAAACCCTGGAAAAACCAGAGAGTTCAGAAACCGAAAGCCTTCATGGCCGAGGAAAGAAAGACAACAAAACCAAAGCAGCCTCATGGGAGGAGTTGGTTGCCTGAAAGCAAAACCGCCACCTCGGCCATCCCAGAGAAGACCAAAACTAGACTAATAATGAAGTAGCAAGATAAGTATACTTCGAAGTCGCATCCAGCAATGAGCGCCAATCGGCGAGCTTCAAACTGATATCCCTGCAAAAACATTAGATTCATGAGACTACACATTCTCCTTCCACCCTGCGGCCAGCAGGCCGAGAGACAAAGTCACCAAATCATCCACCATCATCTGTCAATACTTGCAACGTTACATTGTTCCTCTGGACACTAATGCTTTTTCAAATACTCATGGTAAGCATGTCGCAACAGCTACCCTGTTGAAATTGGCTTTGGCTGGTCTAAAACTGTCACCTGACCTTCTGGTATTGCCAAAAACTCGAGTATGAATGCACCAGGTTCCAAAAACTAGACAAGTAATGAAGCAGCAAAGTTAGTATACTCCGAAGTCGCATCCATCAGTGAGTGCCAGTCTAGAAATCCAAATCCTCACCCTTCCTCATCTTGAACTCACTTCAACCCAGACTCTATTTTTCTCCTCGCTCCTTTATTACACAAATATATGGACGTAAGTATTGCCGAAATTATTATGGGATATTTTGTCAAATTTGTTTAAAATATAAATGTTTTAATATATTATTTATATTGCATTATTTGGTTTACTAAAATAAACAAATTAATATAGTAAAAATAGAAATAGAAATTTTGTATTGAACTTTCAGAATTTGATTGTAAGAAAGAGGTTAAACAATTAACCTCAATCAAAATCCTCAAATTCTAAAATCAACAATTCACATAAAGTTGCCCCAAACTTTAAAACTAATCATATCAACTTGTTATTATAGATAACATAAATACTTATTGGTGTGTCAAACTCTTTTGCTAATTTAAAAAACACTTCCTATGTGTTCAAAATTTTCATTTATCCAAAAGCATCCATTAATACATTAATATTGTGTTAGATTTACATTACTGAGTTCCTATTGGACAAAGAAATTCTTGTGAATAAGTTGTTTATGACCACTAATATCATCTTTATCTTGACATGTTGCGGCTAGACTGTAATTTACAATCATGCATTGTTAAACAAATAGTTACTGTCATTTCTGGAAAATTGAATACAAAACAAATCTGTAAGGAAAATTGAATCAAGTTTGTATACAAAACAAAAATTGAATTCACTTTATATATAAAACAAATCTGTAAAGAATGGAGGGAAGATCACTGAAAGTGCAACCACAGCACCCAAGACGCCAGACTCATACTACCCAATGTAATCATTCAAGAGGTCTTCAATTACTACTTGTAGTTCAGACTTGCTACAATTTCTGATTTGCTTTGTGCGTGTAGTTCAGGCTTGCCATCAATTCTGATTTTTTTCTGATATCTTTATAATTAAAAGTTATGAGAACATTCAGAGTCCAGGCTGCTGGGCAAATCTAATAGTATGGTACCCACTTCGTTGGAAGTTGTTGCAACTATAGGAGTATATTTGAGTTTTACCACTACCTGCACAATTTAGTAGACAAGAATGAAGTTGGTTAATATAATGACATTTTGATTTGTTAAATCTATTACGTTGGTCATCAACTATTTTAAAATATATTAAATTTATTATACCTATATTATTGTCAATGATCAAGTATTCCAAAGTATATTAAATTTATTATACCTAATATTATTGTCAATGATGAAGTATTCCAAAGTATATCAGAGCATGATGTTATAGAATATACCATCCAACCTCATTCAAAGATGCCTGTGGCTTTAAGTCTAACAAATTTGTCTTAAGTTTTTAAAGAAATTGAATTATATTAAAAATATACAAATTTAAGAGAAAATAATCCGACAAAAATAATCAATCATTTTCAACTCTTTTAATAAGATCTGTGATTTCTTTCTTGTACTAAAGCATATGCAATACTAGAATACATTTTAGCTGCTTTTTCTCTACAGAAAAAGCTGTTATTCAACATCAGCAAGGAGTTGCACAGAAGCAATTATTTATTCCTATAAACAACATGGTATCATATATGTATTTCATTATCATTAGCAGGTATTTTTTATTGTTTTTGTTGCCAATAAACCAACATTGTAAGTGAAGTCATTTGCTTGTCAGTATTAAATATGTAATAAGTAAAAAAAATATAGATTTGAAGAAATTGATTAGCACAGTTATTTTTCACAGTCACATAATCTGAGAGTTAAAACCAGAGAACCATGTTTAAACTTTAAAAAGTGATAAATTGTAGAGGAAACAAATAAAGCATATTCCCAACTACAACAAATTAGTTCACACTTTTGTCGGCCCTTATTGCCATTGGATAGTACCAAACAGCTAAGCAGTAAAACAACTGAAGGGTAAGTGCACTAAATTATAACCAGGACTTGAAAATATGAATTAAAGTTGTTTCCAGAAGTTAGTTGTGAATTGTTTCCAAGCAACCACACTGTGCATAGGCAGTGGGAAAATAAAGATCCATGGCATCTGGGGCTTGGATACTTAATTCTTAACAAGTTCATTCTTTTAGGTTAACAAAATGAGATTCATTAGTATTTCAGAAAGAACGAATTTAATGTGTTGGGAAAATAAAAATAAAAATTTGTTTAGAAATATGTTGGTTCCAAAAATTACTCTTGTACTTCAGAAAAAAGAGTGGACTGTTTATAGATCCGAGCAAAATCTATTCTCATACGCTGCTCAGCAGCCTTAATCTATACTAAGACGCTGCTCAGCAGCCTTGTAGTTAACCTCTAATATCCACGCTTGCAGGATTATGCTTATTCTTGATTTTAGGCACACCTGGAGTAGCTTACAAAGGAAATTAATGCAGGATTGTGCTTGTTCTTGATTTTAGGCACACCTGGAATAGCTTACAAAGGAAATTAAAGCAAGGCACCATACATAAACGTCCCTTGAGGCTTGATCTCTCAAGCAACGAAGTAAATAATAATTGTATATCGTATCGGGTCTTCATTTTCTAGCTCAAAAACCTTTATAATGCTTTTCAAACGGTGACCCAATGCACCAGCATAAATGATTTCACCTCCCGCCTTTATTAGAAGTAACTGTAACCAGTCAAAATTCACCCAATTCAGACAGTGGGCTACTGCAATCGTCAACCTTTTGCTTTGCTCGTATCTTTCAGATCATCTAACTCATCTAGCACCAACTGCGAAATCCCAGACCCTGATGCACTTGAATCCAAAACCCCTAGGGAAAAAAGGAACCACCTGGCAAATGGTAATAAACAACTTCAATGAGTTTTTCTGCACAGTGCCATCAATCACAATTACTAAACAGCAGATCATAGAAACATTCTTGAACTTTCATAATACCTGACAACATCAATATGTAAAAAGCCTAAACGCTTTTGAATCCCGAAGAATGCACAGGCAAACCTTTGACTGAATAAAGAAATAAGATGCCTCGGTGTCCCACAGCGCCAGTGAGGATCCCTGTACCCAAAAAAATTGTGAGACTATTATATATCTTCAAGAATTTGGAAAAAAAATATCAGTATTTGATCTCCATGCATCTCACACATCTTGACTGACCACTAACGCAAAACACAATAGAGTAATAACCTGCTTTGCTTTAATTTGTTACTTTAGACCATTAGACCAGAACAGGGCATCAACAATAGAGCAGAACAGGGCATCAAAACAAGTGGACCTCGAGCTTTTGAATAAAGGGGTGTCTGCTTCACTAAATTAAACAGGGAAACCACATCAGCGTGTTCACCTGCTTGGTGTAGGGCGCCGACGACAGAGTTGCAGGTGAAGACGGTGGGAAGAATCATGGAGAACATGTTTTGTCTAGCGCCCTGTATCCCCTCCTGCAATTTCCCCGCCCTGCACAGATTTGGATGTAGTTGTGGAGGCTCAGCTTGAGCCCCCACCAGCACCTTCATCGACTCCGGGCGCCAAGGAATTCTGTGCCCCTCCTGCCGAGAGCAATTCCGTTGGCGCTGCAGTCTGCTCAGGGGAGGAGCGATCAACAAACAGGGAATCGAGAGCGGCCACAGAAGGGAAACGAAAATTTTGAAATGGTGGATGGAGCAGTGTCCACATGTCCCTACGCGTTCATCCACAGCTTCCTCCCATCGACCGACGTCACCTTCATCGATTCTTCTGTATCATAACCACTGTAGCATGTCTAAAACTTGTTTCGTGGAAGGTCGACGATCTGGCACGCTGTTAGTGCAGCGCAAACCAACTGCTAACATACTCAACATTTGCTCTGTATAACGACTGGTACTGCCGTCTTCGCCTTCTATAATTCGCCGATCTAATACTCCCAACAGCAGCACCTCCCGATCTTCCTCCTCTCTCCAACTTAATTTGCTGAGGATCCATCCCACGATGTCAAGGCTTTCCCCATATTCCGTCTCTCCCGTGGCTCTTTTTCCAGTTACAAGCTCCAGCAGCACCACACCAAAGCTGTAAACGTCGCTCTTCTCACTCACCTTCATCCTCCCATATGCATACTCTGCACATATCAATAAGAAAATCAATGAGCTGTGATAACCACTAACAATTAATTTTGTTCATCTAACCCATATTAGCTATAACAATGGAATCAGGGTTCCGGAATGCCATACAATACCTGGGGCAATGTAGCCATGAGACCCAGTGAATCCAGATATTGTCAAACCGTCCTCCCCCGATCCCCGCTGATGAGATAATAGTCTCCTGGATACACCAAAATCAGCAATCTTGGCCTCAAGCTCTGAGTCCAGCAAGATATTCCTCGAGTTCAAGTCTCTATGCAATATGGGAGGCCTGCAATCATTATGCAAATAGTATAACCCACGAGCTACACAAACTGCAATCTTATGCCGCACTGCCCATCCCAGCGACTTCATTGATTCCGATCCTCCATGAAGGCACTCAAATAGGCTTCCATTTTCTATGTATTCAAATACCAATAACTTGAAATCTGCTTCTGCACTTGAGATGCAAAACAGGAGCTTTAGGATGTTGGCATGCCTAATCACGCCCAGGGTCTCAACCTCTGCTTCAAATTCATTTCTCCTCTTCGAAATCTTCTTAACAGCCACCTCCTGGCCATTCCGGAGACAGGCCTTGTACACTTTTCCAGCACCTCCTGATCCAATCACATTGCCCTCTGTCAACTGCTTGAGGATGTATGACTCGTCCACTTCCAAGCCGGAGTGAAAGTATGTTATTTCCCATGACATTGAGCTGCTTGGTTTTGCCAGAATGAAATTTCTGACTATGCCACTATTGATATTGAAGCAACCAACACAAATCAAACACCAGAACAGCATAATTGCAATTGCGAACACCAGAATTGGGACTAGAATTATGGACAAATAACGATGTAATAATGAATATCTTTTCTTTGAAGAACATGATCTAACTCTAAACCCCAAAGCCGGATCTTCGCATAGGTTGGGGTTGTCAAGAAAACTATCTTTATAATCCAAATCCTTCAAAGTGGCCGGAATCGAACCAAACAGCTGGTTTCCAGATACGTTAAAAAGGGTTAACCTCAATTCCCCCAATTGAGAAGGGATTTCCCCTGTAAGTAAATTGTTTGACAGATCTAGAACGCTTAAAGTTGACATAGAGCCTAACCTTGGAGGGATTTTACCTGTCAACCGGTTGTTGGAAAGATTGAGCTCAGAGAGATTCAGTAGTAGCATTATACCGTTTGGAATTGTCCCAAACAATGAATTGTGATCAAGCTGAACGTTCGTGACCGAATTCAACCCTGCAAGCTCATCAGGAAGAGGCCCAGACAATAGATTGTTGCTTGCACTAAGTTTGACGAGCTTCTTCAACTGTCCAATCTGTGGAGGAATTATGCCGCTGAACCGATTGTTGGCGATCTCTAACCATTGCAACTCCTTTGCTTTACCAATCTCCATGGGAATGTGGCCTTCAAAAATATTATTATAAAGCTTCAATTCTCTTAGTTTGGGAGAGCTCCAGAACGTCAAAGGAACCTCACCACTCAAATGGTTATCATACAGTTGTGCGTATTGCAGACTACTAAATTCCCACTAAAATTGTTCGAAAAGATAACCAAGGCATAAAGATTCCCTCCCTTGCATAGATTTCGAGGCAGAGGACCCTCGAAATCGTTTTCTGAAACATCGATCAGCCAAATATCAGAATGTGTACCCAAATTCTGTGGCAACCACCCACTCAGCTTGTTACTGTCAAGACTCACGCTTGTCAGATTAACAAGAGTTCCTAGCTGTGCAGGGACAGATCCGGTAAGGTTGTTCTCCGACAATGACAAGCTTTGCAAGTGGACCAGATTTACAATTGTTTCAGGAATCGTTCCATTCAGCTGATTAAATGAAAAGTCGAGATTACTTATGCTCCTCAGCTCGTCAATATTGTGCGGGATTTTTCCAGAGAGTTTGTTTTCCCAGAGATAGAGTTCTGTCATCCTGGACAACCTCATCAAACTGGTGGGAATGTTACCCGAGAGACGATTGCCAGAGAGATCCAAGCTCTTCAGCTCAGTCAAATTACCCAAGGAAGAAGGGATTTCTCCTTCTAGGCTGCACTGTTTCATCCATAGGTGCTGCAGGTGCGTCAAGTTGCCGAGAAAAGCAGGAATCGATCCACTCAAGTGATTATTACTGAGAGACAGGGTCTCCAATTTGGGTAAAATGCCAAAGCCTGGAGGAATATCTCCAGAGAAATTGTTATACTCCAAGTGCAGATGGCGCAACTCAGCCAGTTCATGGATCCGGTGCGGCAAACTTCCCACGAACTGGTTCTCTGACAAATCCAGCGTCTGCAAACGCTTGCACGCCAGCAATCCGTAGGGGAACGGACTTTCGAAATAATTCCCGCGCAGTATCAATTCCTTGAGATATTGAAGGCGGCATATAGTAGAACTCAGACTGCCTGCAATGTTAGTGTTGGAGAGATTAAGTTTAGTGACTACCTTGAATTGAGTATCACAAAACACTCCATTCCAACTACACGGAGTGTCATCAGATGCGTTCCAGTTGCTCAAAACATCATTTCCGTCAATCCAATCCATCTTCTTTATGTTGGCAAGAATTGTTCCTTCCTCATTGATGACGGCATTGCACTGAACTACAATTTGCAAGAAACTGATGGCGAAGAAGCAGAATAATAGGGATCGGGAGAATCGGAGGTGCAAGCACAAACGAGCCATGGTTGTGTGCTTGATATTTCAGTGTTGCTTTGATTTGCTTGTTATATATATAAATATAACATTTTGATCATCCGCATTGTTCGCTGAATACCCGACTTTGGAATTTGGGAGCGAATGCAAGAGGTGTGTACACAACTATGTTTTCAATTCCTCGAAGACTAATCGTGGAAAGATAGAGATAACGATTGAAAAGGCAAGTTATACAATTTGCATAGTAACCCATAGCAGGGAAGGAAAGGAAGGGAGTGACAGTTACAGAATGGATATCAGTTCATCCATTAGACGTTTTTATTTTTCTAGAATATTTTTTTGTCCATGGATTTACTTTTCTGAAATGATGCGATGAAGTCTTTTTGGGACGGAGAATTGTAAATTTCCATCATATAAATAAATTAAATTTTGGAATATTTGAATGTCCAGATTACAGAATTGAAAATATCTCAACCAAAAACCAAATAATATAATAAAAGAAAAAAAAAGCGTCACACCATGCCGAACCGTTCGGTGCGAGAAGTTCGCTGTACGATGTGGGTCCCCTGATTGTCGACGAACAATCAAAGACCTTGACTTCAATGGACTGACGTGGCTACATTAGTGGTAATGTACAGTAACATCCAATATGTCTTGCTTCACTGATATTCCATGGTTGTTGATTGAATACCGAGTTATGAGGAAGATTCAAACAAGAATTTACACCCATTATTTTGGCCGTAGTGTTAAAAAAATTTATATAATAACTAAGAAATTTTGGTAAGATTATAAAAAATCCTTGTAAATTTTTTTGAAACTTTGGATTATAATCTTTAAACTTTAGTATTTTGGGTGCTCAAAAGATTTTTGATGGTGCTGAATCTATTTCCACCATAAAAAATGCAATTCAAACACTCCAATGTTTTTGAATTTTTTTTACCGAATTCTAAACTATTCTATTAGTTGATAGACAACTCCTTACCTTTTCTTAACAATAGTAATTGAATTCAAAAGGTTGCTCTTAATTTCAAACTGAAGGCATATATTCATAAAGTTTTTATATTATTTTTATATTTAATTTTCTAATTAAATTCCTAAAAAAATATCTTATTAGGGCAATATATAAATAATATAATTAAATTTGAAAATACACATTCACATAATAACATAAATTATATTAATTATTTTCAAAACGAAATAATACATTTAGTCTCCAAAACAAAGGTGTACTTAGTGTTTTTTCCTATCATGTTCCATGTATCTCAAATTATTCAGATTTAATAACTCAAATTATACAAGTATAACAACTCAAGTTATATAGAACTCTATGTATTTAGTATCCAAATAGAAGACTCCCATCATCATACATCTTCATTTTGCTATTTTTTTATTTTTTCCTTAATATATTATCTTTGACTAGTGGTAATAAAAAGCACCCATTTATCAAAATCGTGCATTTCTCTATTTAACATAATGACAATTTGCAACACCCTTATGGATCTATAATTTAGAGCAACAAGAAAAGATCTACATAAAATGTAGGAATAAAAGAGTACCTAGTCAACTGTAAATGGAATTGAATCAAATTTTTTTGTAAGATGGAAAGTGAAATACAAACCAATTCCAATAGGTACTTGTTCATCATTGTGTTTATGGAGTGTTAGGTCGTCCACTAAAGTTTCAAACTATATGTCATAGGCCCCACCTGGGTGCCATGAGTTTTAAAGGGAAATCACAGCATGCCAATTTTGATTTTCTTTTGAGGTGGACAGTGATCCACGACAGAGGTTGAGTTCTACTGTGTTAAGCCATCCACAATAATTCCATTATAGTTGTGGGCTACCCCAACATATGGAATAGGTTTTAATGGAAAGATAATTGGTGCAATTCAGTCGATGATTCTGATTCCATTGGTGAAATCAGAGTGAACCATCGACTAGGGTTCCATTAGCAGCATTGTATGTCCTACTAGGATGACATGAGTTTCGAAGGAATGATATGAAGTGCCAGTCCTAAGTTGTAGTTTCTTAGGGTTTATTTTAACCAAAAAATATGAAATATATATGAATGAATAAATGAGGTTAGAGCTAAAAGTCAAAGCGCCAACCATGATCTGGAATTCATGTCATGGCTAAACATGAAGCTGAAAATTGGTTGACAAATATTTCCCTGAATCTACAGAACCTATGGACTGCACTCACCGTTAAACTGAAAACAAACCTTGAGTCGGGCTTTGCCCGACGTTCAAGTGAAGCTGATGACCTACTTTTAAATCTTTGGCTAAAATTTTCCTAATAGAAACCGACCCATTGTGGAACACGACCAACCTCTCTTGGGCTCCCCCTAGGTCCAGAGGAATCGATAATTTATCTAGCACCTTTCCCAACCGTAATCTCTAGCTATGGATTCAAAATGCCAAGGCAAGAATTCTTGGAAAGCTTCACTAGCTCATAACTCCAAATGAAAGCTCACCACCAAGTTTTGGACATCGAGGGCAGGAGCATTGACAAAAATGAGAGGAACTATCATTATCTGGACTGGGAATTTATCAAATTTAATCTCGCAAAACCAAGGAAATCTTGAATAATGAATGTCTACTCTAGTGGGTTTGGAGGCAAAGAGGATTCTCAGTGCCAAACCTCCTACCAAAATCTTCACGAATGGGCATCAATCCATTTGTACCAAAAAATAATAATCTCACAATGTCATCACACCGAATCCTGTTGAACGCACATGGTCTTGAGGCTTCGCGGAATTGACTCTCATAAAGATATATGGTTATTTTCCCCACATATATACACGCTAGAGCATTTTTTCAAGCCAACCTATTTGAGTGATTAGAGATTTGGTTGTCACATAAGCTAGACGAAAATAACCATCTCAGCAGTAAATTTGTACGCCAACACCGCCAAATGTAAATGTGGACTATACAAATTGTGCCCATCAGGTCATCAACTCATCACCTCACACATTAATATATTGTATTCCTCCCTCCTACTCTGATTAAATATTAGTTATCACACACCTACTATCTAGGCCATCTTTTATCCCTCGCCTCTGTACCAAAGCATGTGCTAGTGCCACTGGTTTATTCAATTAAATCCCTTCACCAATCATAATAAAATTTCATAACCTGCATAAAGAATATGGTGAAACTTTGGTATTTGAGTAAATTAGTACTATGGAGTCTATACGTTGTTAAAATGATTTTCGAAACGAGAACAAGGCAACCAGGGGATATCCAACAATCATTAGAGAAATTTTGAGGTCTAAAATGGGCCTCAAAACAAAAATTTACAACCAAAATCAACTTTATAAGAACCAATATGATTCAAGATGATGATGTCAACCATGGGGGATGATTCAGCATTTTTGGAGTAAAAAAAAATAAACTGTTTTTTCAACTTGTATTTTCAACTTATCTCCCTACAATTTTACTCAAATTTCGAGTGGGAGTATTTGTTGGATACATAATTTAATTAATCATCCATGGAGTACCCATGTTGCATACTTTCAATGGACAATGGTACACAAAAAATGAGAAATACATGAAAAACGTTATTGTAATCATGTTTGTTCATGTATTTATCATTTTTCGTGTAATAAGATTTGTTGAAAGTATGCAACATGGGTACTATTTGGATGAAGAATTAAATTATGCATCCAACGAGTGCTCCCACTTGAAATTTGAGTAAAATCATAGGAAGATAAGTTGAAAAAATAGGTTTTCCTTTTTTCCCTCTAAAATTTGATGATGTAATCTAATCTTCTTTTATTATTTCCACTATTATTTTATAATATTCCTTAGGAGGTCCATTTTAAACCTCAAAATTTCTCTAATGTTATTTGGCATCACTTCACTAGGAATTTCGTTATATTATTTAATTATTTAAAAAACAAGCATAAATAAAAAGTAACTTTTTTTGATGCCTAATTTTCACTTCGCTCTTCTAGGACATGTTGGACCCTTCTTGATGGGTTGTGACATGTTCAATTTTGACCCATTTTTAGTTCTCCAGTTTAGTTAGTCAATGAAGTATTTCTCGTACTTTAAATCATTGACATTTTGTAGAAAAAACCAAATATCCTTTCATGAGAGTTCAAGCTTTGACTACATAATTGTGGAAACCTTTTAAAACCCTCCTTTGTTCCATTATGGAAATCTATTAAAACCATCCTTGAAATAAACCAAAGGATCCATCCACTTCACTCTTTGTTAGACTACTATGCAGAAAACTACGTCAAAAATCAATATATATATATATATATATATATATATATATATATATATATATATATATATATATATATATATATATAGATATATATATATATATATATATTCTAAAATTGTTTTTGCTCGTTAAGTGGTTCGTTCGTCAAATGTGAGGGAATAAAGCTAACGACCCAAGACCCGTATGCATTTGATAGGAGCAAAAGTCTCCCCTTATGGACCATAAACAAGTAATTCCAAGTAGCATCATATTCCTCAATACAATGATGAGTCATTCCGTAGTCGTTGATATCAACAAGTGATGGTTGTCCCCATCGCTAGTTTGACAATCAGTTATGATAAGCTTTTCCAATATATATATATATATATAAGTTAAAGATTATGTGAAATATTATTATATTATTTATAATTTTAATTCAATTAAAATGTTATATATATAAAAGAAGAGAAATTAATATGTATTAAGAAATATTATGTTTTTTTTATGAAGTGATGCAACAACAAATTTGTTTTTTAGTGTATTTTGGACTACATTGTAGGAAACGATGGACGCAAAGTTGAAATAGTCTAGAATGTTCCATCCATAGGTAGATGGGTAAACAAAGGTAGTCAATAGGACTTTGGTGCAAATTTTAAGGGGTTACAAGTATCAAAATAATTGGGATGAAAATTTGGAATACATACAACACTTTTGTAATAGAGAAGTGCAAACTTCCACTAGTATGTCCACATTTGAAACTTGTTTTGGATATTTCCCACCTTCACCTTTGGATATTGCATATCGAAAACAAGGAGGAGTAAGGGAGGATCTTACAAAGGATGCCTTAAGGGAAGAATAAATTGTTGAGAAGATTTGGTAGATTCATCTACAAGTAGAAGGAGCATCATATAAGTCACAGGAAAAATACATGTCCAAGCATGATCATCACAAAAGAGAAAAAATATTCAGAGTGAGAGATAAAGTATGGTTACAGTTGAAAAAGGAGAGATTATAGGGTCTTGGTAAGATAATAAAGGCTTTGCAGTACAATCCCTTTGAGATATTGGAAAGGGTGGGAGATAATTCCTAATGACTCAACATGCCCCCATACATGTGCATTTACTCAATCGTAAATGTATAAAATATGAAACTCTATGAGCCTCCTATGTTGAATTGGGAACGAAAACAAGTCCTACCTTCTGTAGAGGATTTAGCACCAGATGCTCAGGTAGACTTGAAAAATGATATAGTTTTACAAAAGAGGTCCAATTTTACAAAATAGGGGTAGCATGACCTTTGGTAGATTGGGTTGAAAGGACAACTTCTAAGCAAGGCTAAATGGTACTCCAGGGAGAAGGTAGAGGAAAATTTTCGTCACCTCATTCAATGAAATGTTTTAGTGATTGAAATCCTCCCAAAATAGGGATCGATGATCTAGATTAGATCACTATATTATTTGTCATCCATCTCGATGCTTTAATGGTGGAAAAAAAGGAGTTAGCTCAGAAGACCACTGTTACTAGTAGGTCCCAACTTGGAGAATTATGGTTTTAAATATTTTGAAGGCAGTTTGAGGCATTGTTGTGGAGGTAAATCCCCTCTGCGGACAGAGGCGATCCCTACTAGCCCAGACCGGGTCTAGCAACAATCAATCACGCTATAGTGCAGGTTCCTAATTGCAAATAAACCAACTAGCGACGAAGGCTTACCTGGAATCCAACGCGGTCGTTGCAGAAGAGGTGGCGCTCCCGTTCCTCAGCCCTGGCAGATCACGATCCCCACGATCTCCGTGATGGGACACCTGCACATGCGAGAAACAAAACAAACGCAAGCATAAAATTCAGTAGATGCAACTATATGTCAGTCAGAAAGGACATAACTAATCATCATAAACAACAAGAGTGGAACCATAACCAATAGTCGTTCATTAATAATCAATCAAAGGAAAATTACAACCATAGTTCTGACGTTGAATTCTCCTTCGGAGGGGTTTCCAGCAAAACACGTCTCGAAAAGCCCATCGAGGATGGGACAAACTCTCTCTTCAGCTCTTGACAATAGTCTCCTTGCTTGAATTGGCCTTAAGGGAATTATGGAGGTTCTTGTAGCATAAGGCTCTTGGGAATTTGGGAACTTGAAGACTAGCTTGCCATGGAGATGGGCAAGCTTTTATAGATGGAGGAAGAGGAGTTGGGGTCCCTATAATCATGGGATTGGCCCTATCATCAAGGAAGCTTCCATGAGAGGTGGAAACCACTTCCTCTTTATGTAAATCCGTAGCCAAACCTCCCAACTCAAGATAGATATCAGTTCCTGGATCAGTTAGGACGAAACTTCTGCCATTTATTTTTAAAAAACACCTCTCAAATTGGCTGGTGCGAGTGTGACTCTGGGACAGAGCGCCAACTGGTGCGGCCTCTTTGAAGTATTTTCCCCATTGGCGCGGGTGCTGAACTGCCTACTCGCGCCAATGCTAAAAGGGCCATTTTCAGGGTTTTTCACAAGGATATGTCTTCAAGGAAATGAAAGCTCTTGTTCAGAGGGATGTCATGAAAGTGGTTTCAAGCCATGTCACTGCTCACAGGTCACAAAATGAGCCCTCCAATGTGCGGGATAGGGATTGCAAGGACGGTGACAAATTACTGTGTAACAGATGCCCCCTAAATCATGAGGCCCGAGAGAGAGAGAGGGGTGAAATGCTTTACGAGAACGTGTCCAACTGAAAACTTCGCCGTCGGAAAACCTGCGTGAAGAAATACAACTGATATCTCAGATACATGATATATATGCGGCATGGGTGCAACCATCCATAACAGAGTATACAATAATCAAGATCCAAGGCATGGACATAGCCATCCAGTGAGGATCGATAAATAGACTCAGGTATGGTCGTAGCCATCCAGTCATGTAACCAATCATAAGAATCCACAAAATTGCAGCCTGGATTACAACAGACACAATCCAGGGTCTTGCGCTCCATCTCGACTCGAACATAGTACAAGTCCAAGCATGTGAATAAATGAGCTGAAGTCGAACATGTAAGAACATCATCTGATTACTAGCCAATGATGAAAGTTGTTAACAGACGCGAGAGGAACCACCAATAATGACAATGGCCCTCAAGGTACTACAGGTGCAATCCACGGGATGTGAACAGTGAGCTGGCGTCGAACACCCGTGGAATCATCCGATCGAAGGCCAATGATGAAAGCCTTGCGTCGAATGCGAAGAACCTGCCATTGAGGCATGCAGGCTCCAAGGTACCAGAAGGGAGTCTCCAGATCAGCTTCCCAGATAATGAGTTGAAGTCGACAGGAAGTGACCTTGACTGAAGGTGGGCCATAATTTTTCCCACATCATTGACACGAGACAGAGGAACATAATGTCTTTGTGAATTAGGATCAGATGAGAATCAGAGGAAGGTTGATACGTGCAGAGGTCAACTTCTCTTGAACATATTGGCAGCACGACAATGGATTTGGCAGTATTTGACATCAAAATATCAGAGGTCATGGCGACGAGGCAAAGAGCAGATGAGAGGTCAAAAGGGATTACCCAAACCCACGGAGGCAAGCAGAAAACGAGATGAGATTGTCCCCAACCCTACACGAATGCAGACAAGTGCCATGTTCAAGAGCGACATACTGCCGACACGACAATGACGCTGGTTCCATTTTCCCCACCATTTCGGTGAGTACCTCTTTATTTTTACACAAGCTTGAAGAGGATACCATATGCTTGTCATATAAACCCGTCCTTCGGACAGATCCATCCTAGTACACTTAACGAGCCCTAGGAAGGAGAAACTCGAACAACATCATGATTGACAATTTCCGATGTCATTTAGGTTTAACGAGTCTGACAAAGGAAGAACTTGGCGTCTTTTCATGTTTAGAGAGTTTGAAAAGATAGATGAAAAGTAAACTCCAACAGTCCCTTTTCGTAAATAGTTCCTCAGATCCGAAAAGGTAGAAAACTATGTCTGAGAAAACCTCCTAGTTGCGATAGGCTAGGGTATTCTTTTTTCGTAAGTAATCTATCCCGGCCCGAAAAAGGGGTAAACGTATACTGGGTAGATGTTGTTTCGTGTCTACTTTAACGAGATCGAAACGACAAGGGACTCGGCAATCTTTTCAATTTTTAAGAGTCAAAAAAGAGCTGAAAGTTGACTCCTCTTGGAGGAACGAGTGGTATAACGGGTAGCTATAGGTTCCGGTAATGGTGGAACTGTTCTGAACAAATAAAGGTTAAGAGGCTGGCTAACAAGACCACTCATCGCAGCGGTTCCTCAGGAACATGTAAAGCAACCAAGTGAAGGCATATGATCGGCCAAACAGATAGTGACGATGGAGTGAGAAAACCAAGGCTCATCTGAAAAAAAACAGGCTGATAAAATGACAATCACAAGAGGTAAAATGGGAATGGTTTCATTTTTACACAAGCTTAAAATCTAAAAACTCTGCTTGAAGTTGGTTTCATTTTTACACAAGCTTGAAACAAAGATAAACTATGCTTGAAACCGGTTTCATTTTTACACAAGCTTGAAACAGAAACAAACTATGCTTGAAAAAGTAACAATGCCCCTAGCATGGTGACTCAATTCGAGGTACATGCCCCCCAAGCTTCAGTCCATGCACCTGAGTAAACAGATGGAGGGAGTGAAGGTTCAAACTATGAGATCAAGAGAAAGACTCGACTGGGATTTTACGAGATCTTAACAAAGACTCGAATTGAACGGGAACGTGTTTCATTATTTTAACGAGGTTGACACATTAAAAGAACTATCTTCAGACATCCTATTTCATGGTTTAAGGAGCTTGGCACAAGACAAGGAACTCTGCTTCGACAACCTTGTTTCATTTTTTAAGGAGCTTGACACAAGACAAGGAAATCTGCTCCAACAACCTTGTTTCATTTTTTAAGGAGCTTGACACAAGACAAGGAAATCTGCTCCGACAACCTTGTTTCATTTTTTAAGGAGCTTGGCACAAGACAAGGAACTATGCTCCAACAACCTTGTTTCATTTTTTAAGGAGCTTGACACAAGACAAGGAACTATGCTCCAACAACCTTGTTTCATTTTTTAAAGAGCTTGACACAAGACAAGGAACTCTGCTCCACAACCTTGTTTCATTTTTTAAGGAGCTTGACACAGGAAAGGAACCATGCTCCGACCAGACTCGGTTTCATTTTTTAAGGAGCTTGACATAGGAAAAGAACCATGCTCTAACCAGCTTGTTTCATTTTTTAAGGAGCTTGACACAAGAAAATGAACTATGCTCCGACCGACCTCATCATAATGAACAAGAAGTCATCGCTTCCAAGAGTTCCACTCCCGATGGAAGGAAAAAATATTGGAAGTCAGGACCCAATGCCCCCAGCACTTGATGCAAAATAGCACTATCACTGAGTACAGGCATGGGGTAAGTAGCCACATAGTTGACCTGCGGTGGGGCAGATACAATGGGTGGATAAAAACCAGGAAGGGATGATAGCGGGCCAGCTGCCATATCAGGACCAAAGAATGAAAGTTGATCAATGGTCACAATCCATCCTTCATGTGGAGAACAGAACACACGAAAAAGGGAGGAGACAAGTGCTCCCATGGCATAGGTGTAATCGCGCCCCAAAAGCAGATTGAAATCCAAGGGGCTTGGGACAACCATCACGTCCATATGGACGGTTTTACCTCCCAAAGTAACAGGTAACCTTGGAAGGATCCCTAACAGTTGACTCGTTCTTCTGTTAAATGCCAACAGATTCTGCGTATTAGGCGCAAGCAGCGGTGAGCCAAAAGCTTGCCAAGTAGTTGAGGATAGAATACTAACAGACGCGCCTTCGTCTATAATGGTGCTGGGTACGACCAGACCAAAAGCCTGTACTGTGATCTTGAAAGGCACATAAGACGGAAGGCGGTATCCTGCAAATCGACTCCAATCAAAGGAAGCGACCAAACTACTCGGAGGGGCTACCATCGAACCGAGATGGTCTTCCCCTGGTGTTATGGAAGAAGAAGGAGCATTCCATCTCGAAGGCGGGAGGAGTATCCTCTGGGACCTCCATCATAGGAGGTGGAGGAGCAACTTCTTGAGGTACAGGGATAGGAGAATCTTTCTCCAAGTCTGAAGAATCTGAAGAAACAGGAAGAACCTGAGGGATGTGAAGTCCACTCTCAACGGAAAATACCTGGTGCACCGCAGATGGGCCCAGCTCAACCGATCCCACGACCAATGGTTGGTCGGGAGTGGATTCCTAAATTTGAATTTCCGAGGGAGCAGGATCGACCAAGGATGACTCTTGACCAATCGTAGGTTCAGCAGGTGGAGGACTCAAAGAAAGTTGATTATAACCAGCTGGAAGGCATGGTGTAGAACCGGTCGAGTTGTCCAAAACTCGCTTGGCTTCATCCAGGTATGGACAAAGGTGAATGGCATGGTGCCCTTCACACAACTCATAGGGATTGGTAATCTTACCCTGCTTCTTAGGAGCCTTACCAGCACCAATTAAAGACGTGCCCCCAACTTGACTCCCGGAAGCCAAAGGCAACGGCGGGCGACCATTGGACCATACTTCAAGAACCTTGGGAATGCCAGGTCAATCTCGAAGAAGATGATCTCCTGTGCACGACATGCAAGGGAAATTGACTTTCTGCGGAGGGTTGGGAGGTTTATCAATGGAAGACTTCTTAGGCACAATAGCTGCAGAGCTAGCCTCTCCTTTATCGGACTTCTTCTTATTTGTCTTCTTCTTCTTCTTCTTAGCCACCTGGTTACTCGAATCCAGACTTTCACCAGGAAAAGTAGAAGAGGAGGACGTAGAAACAGGCGAAGAAGGGGAGAGGTCCACCTTAGAATCAACATGATGTTGTTCAGGCGGAGGAACTAATTGACCAATAGCCGAGACATTCGGGACCACAGAAGTTGAGAACAACTAAACAGGCAACCCAACAGTTAACCCAGGAAGGGACAACATTGCCATGTAAGGAGCACCAACATTTCCAAAAGGAGGAAAATGACCAGGATTCCCATCGAAGGGGATTCCTTGGTTGGTGAACTCTGGAAAATTTGCCATCAAAAACTCAAAACGCACACAGAACACAATCAAACGGCCAACAAGCAAAATCTAACAGGGAGTTTGATCGCGGGTGATTTATTTTACGACATTGAAACTTTAGAAACTTCACCGTTTCATGTTTTAAGAGTCAAGAAACGATTGAAAAGGTGACTCTATCTCTTTCAGATTTGACACAAGCGTGAAAGGACAAGCGCTTGGTGATCCTTTCAAATTTAAGGAGTCAGACAGGATCAAAATGACTACTCAGGAACACTAGGCAAAGGGTGTACCAAATAACCGTGAACTGCACTATACACCTTGGTTTTAAAATGAAAGAGAAATCAACCAAGGACTTAACGTATGTGCAGGAAATCTCCCCGAATGCTGTGTCCGGTGTATCATGGGTATAGGGCGGCAGACTCGGCTTCCTATGGATAAAGGATTGAAACCTAGTGGGGTCTCCCTTTATATACGTGACGGTACGTGGAGCACAAGTTCGTACTAGCACTGTCTAAAGCCAAGAGGCGAACGACAACTACTAGGTTTTAAGATGTCGGAAGACGTCTCTAGCCTAGACCTCTAATGTGTTTCGTTAGATTTCAATGCTGCCTTAGTGTAAATTGAGTAAATTTTAAAGTTTATCTTCAATTATGTTACGGTTTCAGGCCCTACCGCATGTTATCTAACAATCTCCTGTATGCAGCTATATGAGAAAAGAAAACTTTTCAATTCGATGAATGCTATCTAGTTAAGGGAAGAGCTTCAAACAATGATGCAACAAACAGAAAAATTGAAAATGAAACTTTTCCAAACTAGATGACTTTCACTATCCAAAAGTATTCTAAAACATTCAACGAAGCGAATTATGCAATGTAATCTATGCAAGATTCTCTTTTCCGAAAACTATGCAATTGTAATCTATGCACAATTTCCTTTTTCCTTTTAAAATGATGAGAATGCACTCAATGCATTTTGCGATGAAATGAGAATCTACTTAATGCATGATTTTGATAAAAAGAGAATGCAATCAAAGCGATTTATAGTTTTCAATCATTAAAACAATGTAATCTAAGTTCAATGATGGATCTCAAAAAATACTTTTCAATGCAATGTGATCTAATGCATTTTAACGAAAAGCAAACTATGAGACGAAAACTAAAAGAACACAAATCTCCTTAATGAAGGATGAATGCAAAAGAGATGTAAACAAACACTAAGAATGCAATCGTTGTTTCAAACACTTTGTCACGAAATCCCTCAAAAGGCGACAAGACATATGAGGTCAAACACAAAAAGGACTTCCAAAGCAACAGATCAAAACAAGGCATTCATTCCCTTTTACATCAAACAATCATGGAAAGAAGACATCTCAAACAATGAGCAATGTAATCTATGCTCATACAGTGAAAAGACCGGAAGGGAAAGACACACTGGTGAAGGATTTAGGGAAAAAATCTCAATTTTCATACACCCTGAAATTGGCTCAACTTGTACACTGACAACTAGAGCCAACTGGCGCGACTTGCACATTGACAACTAGCGCCAATGGCCAATTGGCGCAGGTTGCTAACTGAAAACAAGCGCCAACGCCTGAAAATGAAAAAACAAATAATTTCTCCCAACCAAGACCAAACTCATCACTTCAAGCAGAATCTCCAAGACTCAAATGAGCCATGTGATCTAGGCTCAAAGCGAGACACACACATATCAAGCTCAGAAAGCTCAAAATAGAGTAAACCCTAGTACCTCACAGGATTGGCGCGACTGTGAGGCTAAAACTAGCGCCAGAAAGGAATTGGTGTGGGTAATACACAAGCAACCTGCGCCAATGGGCGTGACTGTCAAGCTGAAAAGTGTGCCAGTCGAGTTTACTAGTCAAAAATAAAAAAGAGCTATCCAACAAGCAGACCAGTGATAATCAAGCTATCCGGAAGCCAAATTCACAGAAAGAGCCAGCCCAAAGAGCTGATCAAGCAAGCAGAATCAAGAATCAACCGAAAAGACAAGACAAAGCTCCAAGTGTTCAGTTTACAAAATAAACTGGAGATTGACTGAAGCAGCTTTGATCTACTTCGCAATTGCAGAGCAAAAGCGTTTCAAAGTCTATCTTTCCAACTTCAGGCTCCGTCTATAACTCATAAAACGAACGATAACAAGCTAACGATCCCCAGTGGAGTCGCCAATTTGTTGTGGAGGTAAATCCCCTTTGCGGACAGAGGCGATCCCTACTAGCCCAGACCGGGTCTAGCAACAATCAATCACGCTATAGTGCAGGTTCCTAATTGAAAATAAACCAACTAGCGACGAAGGCTTACCTGGAATCCAACGCGGTCGTTGCAGAAGAGGTGGCGCTCCCGTTCCTCAGCCCTGGTAGGTCACGATCCCCACGATCTCCGTGATGGGACACCTGCACATACGAGAAACAAAACAAACGCAAGCGTAAAATACAGTAGATGCAACTATATGTCAGTCAGAAAGAACATAACTCATCATCATAAACAACAAGAGTGGAACCATAACCAATAGTCGTTCATTAATAATCAATCAAAGGAAAATTACAACCATAGTTCTGACGCTGAATTCTCCTTCGGAGGGGGTCGCCAACAGAACACATCTCGAAAAGCCTGTCAGGGATGGGACAAACCTCTCTCTTCAGCTCTTGACGATAGTCTCCTTGCTTGAAATTGGCCTTAAGGGAATTATGGAGGCTCTTGCAGCATAAGGCTCTTGGGAATTTGGGAACTTGAAGACTAGCTTGCAATGGAGATGGGCAAGCTTTTATAGATGGAGGAAGAGGAGTTGGGGTCCCTATAATCATGGGATTGGCCCTATCATCAAGGAAGCTTCCATGAGAGGTGGCAAACCACTTCATCTCTATGGAAATCCGTAGCCAAACCTCCCAACTCAAGATAGATATCAGTTCCTGGATCAGTTAGGACGAAACTTCCGCCATTTATTTTTAAAAAACACCTCTTAAATTGGCTGGCGCGAGTGCGACTCTAGGACAGAGCGCCAACTGGCACGGCCTCTTTGAAGTATTTTCCCCATTGGTGCGGGTGCTGAACTGCCTACTCGCGCCAATGCTAAAAGGGCCATTTTCAGGGTTTTTCATAAGGAGATGTCTTCAGGGCAATGAAAGCTCTTGTTCAGAGGGATGTCATGAAAGTGGTTTCAAGCCATGTCACTACTCACAAGTCACAAAATGAGCCCTCCAATGTGTGGGACGGGGATTGCAGGGACGGTGACAAATTACTGTGTAACAAGCATTTTCTGAAACTTTTTGGGATATACAAATTCTCACTTGTGGGATATCTCTTAGCATTGTACTATACTAACATGTTTTTCTAACGACACAATAAACACCTCAAAAAAGGTTGGTATGCAAAAGTTATGCCACATGGAAGGTGACCTTCATGTTTTGAACACCATGAGTTGAGAGGATGCTACATCAGCCTCATAACTCATGAACTAGGGGCTAGCAATGTATAAAAGATGAATAATTCTCTAGAAGTGTAATATTGTAACTCTAGTTAAGAGTTGAAGGAGTCAAACTTAACCACTATTAGGCTATCATGGCTGTGTTATAACTAGGCCACTAGGAGGAAATCGGTTCCATTCTACTCAAGAAAATTTTGTTCCATAGATAAGCAGACCAACTAAGAGTGGATAGAGAAATAGAAAACAAAGAGGGTTTGTGTTTTGTAGTAGCCCATGGATGTTATGAAACCATCTCCAAAAATAGAAGAAAAGAGAGATTAACGCCTTAGAAATTAGCCACTTCGAAGGGGCAACCTCATTTACAATACATAAATGAACAATTTTTGGATGATACAAATTTCAAAACCTCCTTTCGATATATAGGGGTCCATGGGGTCACAATATAATCCTATTCGACCTAACAATAATAATGTAAGGGCACAATACTAACAATATGGGGGTTACAGAGGTACAACAATAACAATAAGGGGGATGCACTAACAACAATAAGGGACTACACTAGTAATATAGGGACCTAACATGCCCCTCTCCTTAAAAAAAATATTTTCCTCAATGCTTGAGTAGTTCTCGATGCTTCTGTATAAAATTCTCATCCTCCCATGTAGAATATTCAGTGGATAAGTACTTCCACTTGATGAGATACTCTGAAATTGATAAATTCCGTAGCTGTCGAGTTCTTGTTTCCATGATTGCTTCAGGTTCCAATATGATTTTTCCTTCCTCATCAGGTTATGGCAATATTTTTTGAACTGGAATTTTGTCACCTATAACCTTCTTTAAGCATGAAACATGGAAAAATGGATGCACTCGAGAAGAAGCAGGAAGCTCCAATTTGTATGCCATAGTACTAATGTTTTGCAACACCTTGTAAGGACCATAGTACTTTGGTGATAATTAATTATCCTTCTTAGCTTGCTTGAGGGACATTTTTTTGTATGGTTGTAGCCCTAAAAATACCCAGTCTCTTACATAAAAACTTCTCTCGCTACGATGTTGATCTACCTGTTGTTTCATTCGATTTTGTGTCAAATTTAGGTTATCCTTTAAGAGTTGGAGAACTTGTTGTTGATACTCTATATGATATTCCACTGCTTGAACCTTATAATTTTCTCTTAAATATGATGTGATGGATAGTGGATGATATCCATAAAGTGCCATAAACGGGGTCATTTTTGCTGCAGTATGGAAGGAAGTGTTATACAACCATTCAGCAAGAGGTAACCACTTGACCCATTGTGTTTATTTATCAGATACAAAACAACGAATATATCCTTCCAAACATTTGTTCACTATCTCAGTTTGCCCATCGGATTGAGGATGATAAGATGAGCTACAAGTTAGTTGAGTACCCAAACAAGAAAATAATTCCATCCAAAAATTTCTAGTAAAAATGGGATCTTTGTCGCTTAAAATAATCTTTGGGTTTCCATGTAGCTTTTGAATTGTTTTCATAAATGCAGCAACAACTGTACTTGCTTTAAATTGAAGAGATAATGCACAAAAGTGTGCTTACTTGGTAAGTCTATCAACTACCACCATGATGACACTTTCCTTCGGACATAGGTAAACCTGTGATAAAATCCATTGAAATATCCTCCCAACGTTGACTTGGAATGGATAAAGGTTGTAGAAGACCCGAGGTCTTACTTGTCTCAACTTTATTTTGATGGCAAACCAAACATTCCACCACAAACTTTTGAATATCAGATTTAAGGCCATCCCAAAAAAAATCTTTCTTCACCCTGTGGTAAGTTTTTAAAAATCCTGAGTGTCTTCCAAAGGGAGAAGTGTGCAATTCAAAAAGAAACTTTTGTTTTAGTTGGGAATTCTTACAAAGATATCAGAGATATTTGTACCATAAGGAATCATTTTTCCAACTAAATGTATCAGATGTACTAGGATCTTGCTGCAACTTTTGAATAAGTGTCCACACTTCTTCTTCATTTTTCCATTCATCCCTTGCTTTGGTTATCCAATATGGTTGGATAAGAGAAATGACACAAAGCAATGCTTCCACCTCTTCATCCTTTCTTGAGAGTGCATCTGCAACAACATTTAGTTTCCCTTTTTTGTAGATGATTTCAAAGCCATAACCCAATATCTTTGTGACCCATTTTTTCTGCTCTTCTGAAGATAGTCTTTGTCCCAAAAAGTATTTAAGGCTATCATGATAAATTTTTACCTTGAAGTGTCTTCCCATTAGGTAAGGTCGCCATTTCTTTAGTGCATATAGCATTGCCAAAATTTCCTTCTCATAAATAGCTTTCTGTAAATACTTTCCTTTGATTGGATGACTTTCAAAAGTAATGGGTTTTCCTTCTTGCATTAAAACAACACCAATGCCATTTACTGAGGCATCACATTTCACAATAAAGGTTTTTGTGAAGTCTGGCATATTTAAGACCAGTGCTAGGCACATTGCCTCTTTAAGATGTTAAAAGGCCTTAGTTGCTTCAAGAGTCCATGAAAATGCATCTTTCTTCAATAATATTGTTAGAGGTGCTACTGTTCTCCCATAATTATTAACAAACTTGCGATAATACCCTGTTAACTCAAGAAGTCCTTGCAACTGCTTTATGGTTGTGGGGACTTTCCATTCCTTGATGGATTTAATTTTGTTAGGGTCTACCTTAACACCCTTGTGAGATAAAATATGACCTAGATATTCCACCTATTGTACTCCAAAGAAAAATTTGGAGGTTTTTGCATATAATTGTTTCTCCTCCAATAGTTTGAGCACCCTGTTAACATGTTGAACATGATCCTTCCAAGACCTGTTGTAGATTAGTATATCATCAAAAAATACTAACACAAAATTTCTAAGGAAGGGTTTGAAAATAGAACTCATCAACCCTTGAAATGTAGAAGGTGCATTGGTAAGGCCAAAAACCATGACCAAAAATTCATAATAACCCTCATGAGTTCGAAATTCTATTTTTGGAATATCTTCATTCTTCATTTTAATTTGATGATATCCTGAATGAATATCCAACTTGGTAAAATAAATTGCTCCATGTATATCATCCATAATTCATCAATCATAGGAATGGGAAATTTATCTTTAATAGTGAGCTTATTTAGCTCTCTATAATCCAGACACATGTGACATGATCCATCCTTCTTGTGCACCAATACTACTGGAGTAGAGAAAAAACTTTGACTCTGTTGAGTTATACCAGTCTCTAACATTTTTGCAATCATACGTTCAATTTCTCTCTTTTGGACATAAAAATATATGTAAGGCTTGATGTTTGGAGGAACACTTCCTGGAATCAAATGAATAGCATGATTATGATGACGAATAGGTGGGAGTCCTTTGGGAGTTTCAAACACCTTGGAATGATTGTCCAAAACTTTTTGGAGATCTGAAGAAATAGATGATTTTGATGTTAGAACTTTTGGTGAGCATAATTGTGCAATTATGCCTCATTGTTCTTTCTTCAGAAGTTTTTTCATGAAATTAGAGCTTATTATCTTTCCCGACTTCCCTGCGATACCCCATACTTCAACTTCCTTTCCTTCTGAGTTTTTTTTCAAGAAAAGTTCTTGAAAATTAAAAGCTACCATCCCCAAAGATTGTAACCATCGTACTCCTAGTATAACATCAACACCTCCCATTGGAATGGAAAGCATTGGACTATTCAATACGTATTCCCTCATGGTTAGCTTTATATTATGGAATTTTCCAGAGAATTTTATGGTTCCTCCATTTACAACCATCACTTTACATTCTAGTGCTGGGTATATGAAGCAATTTAATTCCTTGGCTACCTTACAATGAATAAAATTATGGGTACTACCCGAGTCAATCAACACTATTACCTTTTTCTTCTTGATATGTCCTTCTATCTTAAGGGTTTGAGGAGTGGTAATTCCTGCCAATGCGTTATAGGATATTTTTAGAATCATTTCTTCTTTCTCTAGGGTTGGTTCCTGGTGTATATCCTCTTCTTTTGAAGTTTCTTTTTCATTTTATTCCTCCTCTTCACAATTTATGTAAAATAATTTCTTCTCAGGACACTTATGACCTTTAGTGTATTTTCTATCACAACTGTAGCAAAGCCCTTTTGCTCATTTTTCTTCCAATTGTTGTGTTGTCAACCTTGTAGGTTGTGGAAGTCTAGGAGTAGCAACACTTCCATCTTTATAGATGTGAGTGGTAGGCTTCCTTGTCGCCATAATTTTACATTAAATTTTTCTTGCCAACGTGAATGGCTTCTCCAATGAATCAGGTTCCCAAAGACGAACCTCATGTTGGATGTTATCCTTTAAAGTCCCTATGAAGACATCAATCATGTGTTCCTCTAGAATATCAGCTACCATTATACTCAATTTTTGGAAGTCCTCAATGTGATCCACCACTGAACCCTTTTGTTTGAGATTTATCAATTGGCTAAAGAAGGTGTTGCTATTTGTATCCTCATAATGTGCTATCATTTCCTCCGTAAAAATTGACCAAGTGACATTTTTTTTACGGGATGAAAGCCATCGATACCATACAAATGTATTTTGTTCTAAATATAAAGTTGCAAGGCATACCTTTTGTGTGTTTTGCACATTATTGAGATCAAAATATTGCTCCATCTGTAGTATCCATGTTACAGGATCCTTGCAATCTAGCTTCATCAATCGATCTTTAGAATATGGTGGGTCTTCAATCCAACATTAGAGTTTATGAAATCACGATTAATATTATTTTTTTCTCATCATGAGTTTCCCATACTATCTTTTTTCCATTAGCAATCATTTCTTGTATCAACTTTGTCAAACCTTCCTTCAAACCTTCCATGTCTGCTTTTATATCATTCTTCATGTCTTCCATTTTTTCTTCCATGCCTTCCATGCCATTCTTCAAACCATCCATCTTAGCTTCCCACACCTTTCTTCAAACCATCCATATTAGCTTCTACGCCTTTCTTCAAAACTTCCATTTCATTTTTTGTTGCTCTTCGCGAGTGAAAATTTTGGTTCACTTGCTCTTGTAATTTTGATATATCATGTTGCACTTCTTCCTCTTCACGAGTCATAGTAGAGTATTCTGAGGGCTTAATGGGTGTTGAATTATTTTTAGGGGGAATTTTAGAACCCAATACTGATATCTATGCTTCATATGCCCTTGGAATCACTTCTAACTTATTTTTCAAACAAGACTTATGCAATTTGAAAACAAAATACACAATTTTTTATTTCTTTTGAAGGGCTAGATATTGAAATTGAATTATCTCTGTCATTTCAGATATTCAATACCTAAAATTCAGTCTTGTAGTAGGCCTCTGAATCTTCTTTCGAATGCCATAAGTCTGACCTAATTTTGATTCTTCAAGACAAAGTTATGTCCAATCTCCCACAATGACCCAATTATGGACTAGTTTAGTAGATCGAACTTGCACGGCATGCCACGTGTCACTGTTTCCTCCTTCGGCTCTGAAATTGATACACATGAAACTAAAGTTCGTGTGATTTTGGACACCTTTTACAAAATTCCAATTTGATGCTCAAAGAGAGAGTTATGACGATTTTCCCAAGGTCACCTCTTTTAGATGAAATTTGGGAGCCTGCAAAATCCCTAACTTCCATAGATCATATTTCCGAAAATATTCCGAACCAAGATCTAAAATTTTTACACGAAGTTCCTCAGGATTTATTTGAATTTTTGTTTTAGTGTATGAAACCTTGTAGAAACAAAGTTATAGCGAAAATTCCTGATGACCTATTTGAAGCAGCAAAACCCTAGAATCCAAAGCTCGGATACCAAATGTTATGAAACCAACTCCAAAAATAGAAGAAAAGAGAGATCAATGCCTTATAAATAAGCCACTGTGAGGGGGAAACCTCCTTTATAACACATAAATGAATAATTCTTGGATGATACAAATGACAAAACCTCCTTTCTATATATAGGAGTCCATGGGGTCACAATATGATTCTAGCCGACATAACAATAATAATGTAAGGGCGCACTATAACAATATGGAGGTTACACAAGTACAACAATAACAATAAGGGGGCTACACTAATAACAATAAGGGACTACACTAGTAATATAGGGACCTAAAAATGGACCACATGTCTCACTCCTTTTTACCTGCATCCATTTATGTTCAAAGAAAGAGATAACAAAGTAGCCTCACCTTCTAGTTGGGTTTTCTTCCAAAAGGGTTTCTTAGGTCATATCTTGTGTTATTGTGTTTTTGTGAGTAATTTTTCTATTTGTTCTCTGTTCCGCGTATTTATATTTTGATACATAATTAATAAAAAGTTACGTAATAATTTTATAAATCTAAAGAAAAATAAAATCTCCTTGTAACATACCTCCTATACCACATAATTTTTTTTAAATAAAGACTTAATGTTTATAGAGACTTCATACAAACCTTTGTATTTCATTCTAATTATATAATCCTTGGGTGTTTATATATATCCCTATAACACTACACAATGAGTTTTTGAATTCTAATTCATGAAGAGGATTGAACTATATCAAATTGTACCCCCACATACACACATACCCCCATACACACACACACACACACACACACGCACACACACACACACACACATATATATATATATCGTTTTTTAAAACTCTGGATATGACTATATTAATACTATTTAAATTGTGTGGGTGATTCAATGTGGTTTAATTACCCATGTTGTCGGCACCAAATTTCTATATGGGTTATAATATATTGTGTAATAATTGTGGTTACTTCTAAATATTTCTACGATTACACATGTCTGGTTTTGGCATCGCCGCGAGGGTCCTCCCGACCTTCCACATTGACGGATGCAAATTTGTAATTGATCGACGATGTTATTAGAAATTATGAGAGAGCAAAAACGCACAGGAATAACACACAATAATAATTTCTATCTCCAAATAATCAGAGATACATCAAATATATATAGGTGAACTAATCCTAATCTTAGAGAGAGAAGTTGAGAGAATCTCTCAACTTCCTCAACAACCCAATCCAAACTAAGTAAGCCTAATAATGGAGGCATTATCTCAAACACCCCCCCTTAATGTCTACATTACAGAAATGGAGAACACACTAAATTAATACAAACATTTGTCTGTCCTGGTCTTCATTAACATTTGTACCCAGTCTGAGATCTCATAGAAAACACTCTTTTCTCCACCATTTTCGAGCTACCATTCAACCCATTTAAAATACATTTTTTTCTGACCAGCAATAATGAACTTTGCAAGATCAACAGTATTGACAACTCGGCTCGTCGGGGCTTCCGCGATAAGAGCTGGCAAGTGATGAACCATCCTATGGACCAATCACCATCTGTCGGATATTTCGCTTTCGGCTATCCATCAGTGGCTAGGCAAATGGTCTGAATACTGAATGTGTTCAAGAGCTAATCTAACAACTTGACCTGCTTCACATCATACTGTAACCTGTAACTGATGCTTCTTGGCCCGTAGCACAACAAGATCAACATATAACAAGCTCACACAACCAAATTAGCCAATTTTTTTCTCATCCCTGTAGAACGTCAAGAACGACTAATTTAAATAATGCTAATTTGTTCAATAATTGGTTCTTTAATACACAAATCTCATAACAATAAATATAAGCTTAAATTTCACACAATAAACCCTAAGATCCGTCACAGCTATCTTTGAACACGCAATTGAGAAATAATTCAAATTTTTCCCATGAATAGCTCCATTGTCCCTCGGCTAAAAAACTATACGCAACCAGGTGCACATCAGGTCGATATAGAGCAGCTTGATCCATTCCTATCCGATCCGCCTTGTCTAGTCCAATTTCAGTTCCAATGGCAACCCAATTTTCTGTGTAACGCGCTCGCTTACAGCGAGTTTTCTGCATTTTTAACCCACATATATATAAGAAAATGTCCGACATCTGTGCATCGATAAAATTTTGTCAGATCAACTTATTTTGGTGAGGTATCTGCGTCATAAAGTAAGGCTGAAGAGAAGAACCGACCAAGGCCGAATATATGTAGTAGATTAACCCCACTCCTCCGAACACGCCAAAGCCGTCCACATGCATCCACATTTCCGGTCAATAAGGCAATTGTCTATCGTCTGCTTTTTTTCTGCAACCATCTCCACTCACTCTTTTATAAATGCATTTACCGTAGCCTCGTCTTCTCACACCAGACCACCCATTTATTAGAAATTAAAACATATTTGGTATCCACAAGGTTGTCAACGAAAAGAAGGGAGCAAGTTGTGAAAGGTATATTGGTCCCACTGAAATATTGATTAAAATTTAAATCTGAGAGAATATCCTGTGAATATATAGAGGTAGATCCAGGTTTACAGAGGTAGAACGAAATCACAGCTAAACGCATACCGTATCCTTCAAGCAACAAGCCTGTAATTTCCACGCATTCATCCTAGATTAATGCCACGCTTCTGTTGTGCCTTTGCTAAGCTAAACGACACAGATTTTACCACGTAGACAGCGCCTCAGACAACGCCTACTCTGACAGTAAAAATTTTACACACTCTGTCTTTTGGTGTTATTCCACCCAAAAATAAATAAAATAACAAACACACAAAAAACATTCACTCAGAAAATAAATTCACTGAACTATCTACTCTCCTACAGCAGCAGTATCATAATCATTGCTCTCACATCGTCCTGGCCATCCCGTGAGGGATTTAAGCCAGTAGTGGCTCTGATACCATACTAGAAATTATGAGAGAGCAGAAACGCATAGGAATAACACACAATAATAATTTCTATCTCCAAATAATCATAGATACATCAAATATATATAGGTGAACTAATCCTAATCTTAGAGAGAGAAGTTGAGAGAATCTCTCAACTTCCTCAACAACCCAATCCAAACTAAGTAAGCCTAATAATGGAGGCATTATCTCAAACAGATGTTAACGAGGTTAGGTTTTAATGGTGAAACCTTGACTTATACGGCTCCATCCGCTCATTTCGTTGTTAGTTTACCTCCTTTGCATTGGCACCATGAGGGTTTTCTCAGTTTTGTAACACAATTCCTTTTCATAGTTTATTCGTTGCTTTAATGTTTCTTGATTTCATCCATCAAGACTCCTTTGGTAAATTTTTGCACTCTGTAATAAGTTATTCATTTTTGGCAGACTGCGTTTATTCTATTCATAATTTTTTTTACCAATTTATGTGTTTCCATTTTTCTTTCTAATTTATAAACAAGTCCATTCGTAATATTTAAAGTTTTGTTTTACAAGAAACCCCTTCGTTAACCCTTACAACCTTGAAGGGGTTTTCTTATATTTGTACCAACAATGTGGTTACTAGTCTCACGTTGGTTAAGGAAGAAAATGTGAATAGTTTGAACTCCATTGCAAAAGTAAATTAAAACATTGGCTAGCCCAATGATGTGGCATTCTAGCATTGCACTGCTGCACATTGACACTTAAAACCAACGACTGATTACAGACTATGAAAAACACTGAAGACCAGGACCTTGTTCGACTATTATACCAATGATTCTTGTGTCTGTTGTGTCTGCTGAAATGGAGGACAATTTTTGACTTATAAGACCACAACAGACATAACCAGAAACAAAAATTACAAGTAATTTTAGTATGGCCATGAAACGCTGTCCTGAGGACAGTTACATATATAATCCTAGTAAGAAACCTGTATCTGGGAGGCCAGTGATAAGTCGATGGAGAATGACAGTCAATAACCTGCAAAAAAATGAGAGGAAGAAGGAGGTTTAACCCCTTCTTGATACCTGTAGACCAAAACTGTCGAGCAGAATCCATTAAGCTTCATTAGGCGAGGGCACTTCTTCCACCACAGGGCAAGCGTACGGGTTGAAGTCCTCGTCATCAGGAGGAAGAGGAACTTTGTCAGAGAAACCGCTGCCTGAAGGAGCGCTGGGCTCTGCCTTCTGAGACGCGGACTGAGAGGTGAAAGCTTCCGGAGCGCTTGGCATACTGACGTCAGGAGGACAAAACAGAACCTCATCCTCAGGAGCAGGGACAATTCCAGAGGGCAGAGCTTGAGCATTCGAATTAGGGTCAGAGAGCAAAGACTGAGCGACGGGATTAGGCCTCAGAGTGATGGAAACCGCGGCAATAAAATCATGATGATTGAGGGAGCAGGGGTAGATGAAACGGGCAGAGTGAGAGTGAACATTGGAGGAGAGGCGTATTTGCGCCCCACGTCCACGACCACGTCCACGTCTGTAAACAACATTGCGCCCATCTCCAGGATCAGAAAAGTCCGACGAGGAGGCTGAGGAAGGAGACACTGGCGGTCTAATGACATGCCCTCGAGAGGAGCCGCGCCTGCTGGTCATCCTAGGTCTCAGGCGAGGCATAGTGAACCTGGCAGGGCGGAGAAACACTGGAGGGATAGTGAACGGGTTCTGAGGGCGACTGCAGGCAAAGGAGAAGCCACTGTAATAGCAAAACGGTCCAGAGGAGACGTGAAAACCCGGAGAAAGCTGTTGACAGCAATGCAAACAACACCGTTTCCCTGTGCTGGTGCACAGGCAGGGCTCTGAAACGACCTGCGAACAGCAAGAGCTCAGAGGTAAAAAGCTGTGGATCAATGGAATGGGTTCCATAGCGCCGAGGAGGGCAAGAAAACGAGGCGAAATGAATTGCATTGAAACCGCATTAACTGTTGAAGCCTGCGTGATGAGCTTTCGCTTTGAATGCAGAGGACTGGCGGTGGTGGTGAACCACGTGCCCGGCCACCTCCCCATCTGCGAATTACACCTGATTACGTACACCCGCATCCGGGGCTATATTCTTTTTGTTATTGAACAATGATATTTATATAATATATTACACATCATATTCTTTGCTTGTACTCGATATTGTTTGTGTTCATATGAAATGTTAATACAAAATTGGTTCTAAACTTTATTCATGTGCATATTAGATAATAAATATGTATATACTTAGTTGTTTGTATATATTATTTCTAGTTAAGGAAAAATGTCTTCCTTTTAGGAGTACATGTATGTTCAGTTCTATTGTTTGTATTATATATATTTATATATATATATATATATATATATATATATATATATATATATATATATATATATATATATATATATATATATATATATATATATATTTCTTCTTGAATATACCATAATTTCTATTCATTATTATTTGTAAATTAACATGTAGTTTCTTACCTGTATCATTATATTTATATACAGTCACTATTTATTCCTTTCAAAATAGAAATATATATCTATATAAATAATTTTTTCTTATTTTGTTTTTAGACAACAAATTTTAAGTGGAGATAGAAACAAATAAATTATTCTTCTTTCATAGTTAGTGGCTATAATAGAACTCTTATTTTAATATTATAAACACAAACAATACTAGGTTTACTAACACATTTTCCTAATTTTTCCTTTTCCATCAACTTTCAATTCTAAGTTCTCATAACACTATTAAAATAAAGAATTATTCTGATCAAGTCCTTCAACAATACATAAAATACTTCAGAATTGTAAAATAAACATAACATTGTTCAATTTAACAATTTGTTTAAACATGATATGAGGCAAGAATGCTGACTTGAAACAACTATATGGAAAATTAATAATCAAGTACTTGGCTCCTCCCAGTATTGATATTGAAAATAAGCCAATATCCCCCAAGCATAACCTATATGTAAATCTCTCTTGTATATGTTCTCTTGCTTCTCATCAGTCTCCTCTCTTCTAAGAATGAGACAAAAAGCAAGGAGACAAATATTTTTTATCCAATCCCATCTACCACTCTTTTGTTAATTAGTAATTACCTCCACCTCACCAACATGTGGTAGGTAGTTATCAGCTCATTAGTGAGCTTCTATTTCCCACTCATAAAAATAGCTCCCTACCTTTTAGAGAAACAATTAATTGGCCAATATCATAATTCCCCAATAAATATAATCATTTATATTAGATTTATAGGACTTATTGATGGGTAATAAATATTCCACTATAGTTTTCAACCTCATCTCTTTGAGCCATATTTACTCCAAAGCTAATTTCCCATATTTCTTTATTTACAAAAATAAAACATCATAATTATAGATTTATAACCATTATTATCAGTAATAACTTACTAACAAATAAAATTTTCAAATGTCTTTCAGACTAACACACTTAACAAGGAACATGCACATGCACATTTAATTACATAAAATATTGAGCTAGATGGTATCACACTTATTGATTATTCCTTCTTCTTCCATGGTACCATTGATGTTTATCTTCTTGTTGTTATTTGAAGCTTTCATGGAAATGAGGGTGCATATATGGTTTCACATTTGATGGTTTTCCTTCATTTTTTGCACCCATATCATCAGTATTCTATTAAGAGACAATGTTTTTCCAAGGGAAAAATCTAACTTTTTATAAATCGAGTTACAAAAAGTTACATAGTATATGCCACAACATTCCATATGATATCATCACCCTAAGGTAGGGATGAGACCATAGTAAACCCTTCAGTTGAAATTTTAGCGAAGAAAATAGACCATAAGCCATGGTTGCACAAGTGGTTCCCGAAAGTAGAAAAACACATGGCCACCCATGAGATCAGCAAAAAACCCAAAAAAATACCATCATAATCAATGCATCCTTAACACCTATACTGGGCCTCATGAAAGAGAAACACCCAGACAAGGGAAACAAAGGCCTCTATGAAGAGAAAACAACCCCATAAATATATCATAAATATGTCTGGACTATCAAAAGTAGTATCAACAGAAAAAGAGATAAAATATTGTCATAAATAATTACAAATATAGGTTCCTGTTTAAGAGTTTTGAGCCGAAAATATGTACAAAATCCTCCAGGAGATATAACATGACTGGATAAAAGTAAAAGAAAACAACATAAAGATATTGACTAATAAGGTTTGGTGTTCGACACACGAACAACCAGCCCCTCTTTATCCTCTATAGACCACGCGCTTGAAGTAAGTTGTAAATTGAATTTAGACAATAGGTCACCCTCCCAGTTCCGTTCCCTGTAGATATGGCATAAAGAAATCAATTTGAAATGAGTTTTAAGAGCCTGTATTTCTTCAAGAATAGGAATTAATAAAAAGTGCAGACATCTCTGAGAGTTGTTAACCCAATTTATGACATTCAAAGAATCCCCAAAAATTTGAATCGACCCAATGCCCAAGTGGATCAACCAGCATAGTAGAAGTTTTAATGTTGGAGCTCAGCAAAATTGTTGGATCCTTCCCCAAGACCAACCTCTACGGAGAAAGTAATATGTTGATTTTTATGAATGATCATCCCAGCTTCACATGAGCCTTGGGCCGCAACATCATTGGAATATGCCCATGGAAATGAGTGATCAATGACTTCCGGGACTATCCACCGCTGATTGATATGAGTGTTCTCTGGAGGAAGGCCGGAAAAAATGGCCGCACAGTCAGCAGCAATAGCGTCAATGATTGGGACAATCTCTTTAAAAATACATTTATTTCTAGTAATCCAGATGCCCCAAGAAACAATTAGAGGGATATTCTAGAGAGCCGAGTCCATGCATTCTTCCCACCATCTATTCTAGGCTTTGCCACACGAGTTCCCTCTCTAGGACAGAGTAGTCGTGCAAATATAAATCATTTTCTCCCGGAAACTCTTAGAGAAAGGACAAAGGAGGAACAAGTGGTCAATGGATTCACACTCCTTCTTACTCTATTTAGAGACAATTACATCCATTATCCTATCTATTTGGTCTTTGATTACTCTAGCCTTTGAAATAATACTGTCACTTTTGACACATACATCCTCACAACGGAGTTCAACCTTTTCAAGTATTTTATGGTGACCTTATTGAATCTAATCTTCCTTCTCCTTTTTATTTTGTAATGGGATTTCATCTATAAATCTCACGTGTTCTTATTCGATTGTAAATTGCATTTCTGATTTTATCTCATTAGTATTTAAATCTTCCTTAATTGTTTAGATTTCCTCTTCAAGTCTTTTGGTATTACTTTCTTCAAAAATGATGGTAGTATCATCATATGCATTCTTTTATTTGAGGTATTTTATATATTTTCACATTTTTGACATCATTAAGTTCATGGTTATTCTATTTTTTTTTTCAATTATTTCATTGACTCATCATTTTCCCACTTTCCTATGCTAATATTCTCTATCTTATGAACCTCCTTCATGGTTCTTTGTTAAAGGACATATCTTTGTAAACTCATCAACTTTATTCTTTTTTTTAGGCTAACACCCATGGGATATTTCAACTAGTGCCTTATTACAAGGAATGCCTTAATAGTGCACCCATTTATTATTAATCGAAGCATTGTGGACACTCATCTCCTTTATTCTTGATCTCTTCTTTTTATTCTTTTATCTCATTGAATTTTATGCACCTCCTCCATTTTGTATTCCTAATCCATTTATTTGATAAGAGTTTTCTAATCCCAAACACGCCCCAACATGTATCATATAGTTTAATGTCTTCATCAAGACTCTTCCACTGCTTAGAATCTCCACCATGAAAACAAAAACCTACCCCAATAACATCCATCTTAGTTTTCGTTATCATCTTGAATAATTCCATGGGATTGATTTCATTTTTACCTTCATCTCCACTAAATGTAGGTATTACCATGGGTTTTGTTTTGTGTTCCACACAAAATCCTTATATTATAACTCCAAACATTCAATATTCATCCCATTTTATTTCCTCTTATAAATGACTTTTGATTCATCTAAACTGGACATCCTTATCAAAAGTTATGATGATTTTAAGTTAACAAACCTTTAAAAACCCTAATTGGGAGATTGTCTTGTTGGTCGATCTTCAACCTATGAAAGATTCACCAATTTTAGCCCCTTGCAATTACAACTTTTACAAGCTGTACTATGATAGGTTATCTTCAAGCTTTCACTAGTTCCATTTAATTTGAACCTTTCAAGGGAAAATTATGCTTTCATTACCAAACTTGTAGTTTTTTTCCCTATTTCAAGGGAGTGAACTTGTATGTTTGTCACATGACAATAATTTACCTCTAGGTCTAATTTTTTTATATAAAAAATAGCATGCTCCATACATGCTCCATACTCCTTCCAATTCCATTAATGACACTACATTTGGAACTTGCTATTTTTAGATATAAATATTTTATTGAGAATACCTTTTTAAGATTAGTTTTAGGATTAGTAAAAAAACAAACTTTCACACCTTTTAACTTCTAAATTTAGTGACACATAATCTACAATTTGGATGCACGGTGCCTGTCTATGTCTCAATTCCACCCTAAATATTTGTCCCATTAAGGATAAAACCAAAATATTTTTGGAGAGAAAATGGTAAGTTGGATAGTTTGAAGGAGTCAAAAGGACTAAGCACTTTGTAGCATATGTTATGTAATGAATCCTTGAAATAGAATTATAAACTAGAGTACATAAAAAGTACACTAAAATATGTGGATGTGGATCATATCACCTAAAGATATAATAGAGATGAGTTACACGATAACTCATTATATAATAGTAGAACATCCTCCAATTAATGCAAACACAACCACATAAAAAAATCATATGCTCATGCCAACAATTGCTATATTGACTTATCCATATGCCTATTATGACTCATTACATATGTAGGCACTTCATTAGGATGAGTACCCCTGCTATATATGTACTTTCCTCCATATATATGCCCCATTGTGGTCTATCAATCCATATGAGCTCATTTTTCTAACTGTTAGGGAAATTTGAGTTTGGAAAACAATATAAATCTTAAGTGATATGATGAAAATATAAAATATAAATGGAATGAAATTGCATATTTAAAATCCATTTACTATTTATTTAATTCAAGATATCAATGCTCAAAATGTAAAGAACTAATCAAATAGATATATTTATAAAGATTATTTAGTAAATTAATGCAAGTCCCATAGATTGGTTGGTAAGGAGTGATTTGTCACCCAATAATAGGAATTAAATATGGAAGCCACCTCTAAGATAGAACTTAACACAACCAAGGTAAAGTAAGATCCTATTAGGCTCTAATCTCACTTAGCCCAACTCATTACTCTCACAAATCACTGAGTTAGAGCTCAAATTCACTTTTATAGTTGATTGGATACAATATATGAATCGCATTCCCATACAATTTATAATTGTGTACAAACCCCTACTATTGTAATTATCCAGTTCACTTATTTAATTTAGCTCTTTTTTATCAATAAATTCATTTACATTTGGTGTGTTATCAACACTTTTTTCAAATGTTCCAACTAAATACCATTTATATGCTTTCAAATTTTTATTGAATGTTAACAAATTTTATGTTTGGAAAGGTAGAGATTTAAAAAAAATGGTGGTTGAAACAAATCTAGAAGTTTAGGCACCCCTTAAAAATATGGATACTTATGTTGCTTTGCTTGAAGAGCAAGGTCCTCACCTAGGACTCCATTCAAAATTTGGGCACTCATGGTCGATGGTGACATATTATGAAAAATTGGTCTTGAATTCATAGATCACTTGGTGTTGTGTTGTCCCTTCTCCTTGCAGGTTTGGTAAGAACTTGAGAATCATAGTTGAATTTGAGGTATGTGGAGAGGAGCTACAATGGAAGAAAGTCTCAAGAATTTGTGCATGTAGCTTCCTATAAAAATGTTAAACCTCTTCCTTTGTTGCTATTATGGGATTCTATTTGTCCTAAAATGCATATATTTTTAATGAAAGGTGTATATCTCCTCTTAAATGCATAGGATATAGTCTATCAACCCTTAATGGTCTTAACTATTCATCTCACTCCAAGCCTCCTAGAGAGGGATAGTTGAAGAGGTTATTGATGAATTCTTCCCACGTGATTATTTTGATGGAGCTAATCATGGTAAAGGTAAAGGTCCCATTTTTTTTCCAACATGCCACTATCAATCCTTCTATCAAACAACACCCCCCCCACCACACACACACACAAGTATTCCTTTACTACTTTTCAACATAAATCTAGCCTATAGATTGTTATAAGCCCAAGCTCCATGCTTTAGTTATTTTTTGTTTATGTTGTTAAAGTGAAATTTTATGTTCAAGGAGTACCAAGACATCTACACCTACAAGATTTGTAGTAAGGAATGCAACTTTTTTTGTCCAATGTTGTATTTTTTAAATATCAAATCTAGGTCTATTTTTGAATTGAGATTTCTAAAAGTGATATGCTGAGGTATTGGAAGATGTATAAGTATGACCACATCTATATTATGCATGTTTGTGTGCACATTCCCTATGGGTCAGCTCATTTGGTTCAACCATACTATTTCAATATAAAATTTGTCGTAATGTTCTCAATTAGAGTTTGACTAAATCTCACTAGATTATCAACTACTATTGTGATTTGCAATTAAGCCACATTATATCTAAATATTTTATGAATATATATATATATATATATATATATATATATATATATATATATATATATATATATATATATATATATATATATATATATATATATATGCATATGCCACCTAAGGGAGATAAAAATTATCCTATAGTGCATCTAGGCTCAACTAAGCCTCACACAATCCTAATGGAAAAATCCTATAGGTAAGCAAATCATTCTTCCATCCAACACTATAATTGGGCTGACCTAAACTCAACCTAGTTGAAGACAAAAATTTATATTCCATAAATTATAAGATATAATTAGCATAATTTAGATGAATTTAATATTATTTTTTAATAAAATAATTCTATCTTCATTCAATTTTTTGTATAAATTATTCCAACTAACATATTTATACTTTGAAATTTAAAACTACAATAAAATATTTTGGTTTAAAATTCTTCTTAGTTTACATGATTATGAGTTTCATTTAAATGATTAAGAGTCTCCCACAATAAATTTGAACCACTAACATGGTTACATGAAGATGATAATAGATGATCATCCTTCTTTAAATGGTTATTTTATTTAATAGACAAGGTGATGTCCCATCAACAAGACGTTTCTTTAATTATGTTGATAGGCATCTTCCATTTTGGAAGTTGGCATATTAATCATTTTTCTAATTACAAATCTCAATCCTATGGTTGAGAATGAAGGATGTTGGCATATTCACATCATCACCTCTAAATCAATGGATGGAGTTTTGAAAATTAACTTCCTTACATGTCAAAATTCATATTTAAACAATGTTTAAAATTTCACATTTGCCAAATTAAGATTATAAATTTACTATACCACTTGTTAATAGTCATATATCATTATTAATAATTAACTAGAAATATTTTTTTTATTATTTCCTTGAACTTGGTGCTTGGGATTATGATACATTATCATGCTAGCATTCTTGTCCACTCATGTTAGTATTTAGTAACATGTCCCCCATCTTATAAAACAACCTCAAGTTTGCATTCTCCTCCACTCATGTTCATGGCCAGTTACACTCGTGTTTGTATTTAGTTATGGGAGTGTGATAACGAATTAAAAATGAAAATATGTGGTTCTTTGTTCACTGTCATAATAGGGTTTAGCTCTGGTAGAACCACATCAGTTTTTTTTTTCTTACATGATGCTCTAACTATGCAATGTGAAATTTTACTTTCTTCTGCTACATGTATTTCATCTGTGATCACCCCAAAGTTCGTTAAATATATTTCTCATTGTAAGTGGTATTTAAATTAATTTCACGAGAAACATCTGTAATGTACCCATGTTTCATTAATGGCTTTATCAAATTGATGTAATCTTCATTGACTCTTCTCAATCATAATGACTGTAAAAATTCTATTACTTCTTTCATGGAAGGTTTAAGATTTTGAACACTATTGGTGTAATGCCAAAACAACTCATAACATACCAAACATTTTCTTCGTATAATGACTAATATTGTAATCTTCATCTTCTATAATTCACCGATCCACTACTCCCAATATAGAAAGATGCTTATCTTCCTCTTCACCTTGCTGACTTAATTTGATCAGGTTCCATCCTGCAATGTCAAGGGTTTCCTCCATATTATGTATCTTTTTTGGCTCTCTTTCCAGTTCCAAGCTACAACAACACCACCCCAAAATTGGATACATGAAATTTTATGTTCAAGGTGTACCAAAGCATCTACACCTACAAGCTTTGTAGTAAGGAATGCAACTTTTTTTGTACAATGTTGTATTTTTTATATGTCAAATCTAGGTCTATATTTGAATTGAGACTTCTAAAAGTGATATGTTGAGGTATTGGAATATGTATAAGTATGGCCAAATCTATCTTATGCATGTTTGTGTGCACATGCCAAGTGGGTCAGCTCACTTGGTTCAACCATACTATTTCAAGGTGAAAATTTTCGTAATGTTTTCAATTACAGTTTAACTAAATCTTGCTATATTATCAACTACTATTGTGATTTAAAATTAAGCAACCTTATATCTAAATATTTTATGAACACACACACACACAAATATAACCCATGAGGTGTAAATCAATTGTAGATTAGTCCCATCATGTCCTTAGCTCAAATATCATTAGGAGGGATTGAGGGTGGGGCCACCTATGGGGGCTAAAAATTATCCTATGGCGCATCTAAGCTCAACTAAGCCTCACACGATCCTAATTGAAAAATCCTATAGGTACACAGATCATTCTTCCATCCAACACTAAAGTTGGGCTAGCCTAAACTCAACCTAGTTGAAGACAAAAATTTATCTTCCATAAATTATAAGATATACTTAGCATAATTTAAATGAATTTAATATTATTTTTAATAAAATAATTCTATGATTATTCATTTTTTTTATAAATTATTCCAACTAACATATATACTTTGAAATTAAAAACTACAATAAAATATTTGGGTTTAAACTTCTTTTTAGTTTACATGATTATGGTTTTCCACTTAAATGATTACGAGTCTCTCACAATAAATCCGAACCACTAGCATGGTTACTTGAAAATAATAATAGACGGTCATCCTTCTTAAATGGTTAGTTTATTTAATAGACAAGGTGATGTCCAATCAACAAGAATTTTCTTTGATTATGTCGATAGGCGCTACTTGAAAATAATAATAGACGGTCATCCTTCTTAAATGGTTAGTTTATTTAATAGACAAGGTGATGTCCAATCAACAAGAATTTTCTTTGATTATGTCGATAGGCGTCTTCCCTTTTGGAAGTTGGCATATTAATCATTTTTCTAATTACAAATCTCAATCCTATGGTTGAGAATGAAAGATGCTGTCATATTCACATCATCACCTCTAAATAAATGAATGGAGTTTTGGAAATTAACTTTCTTACATGTCTAAATTCATGTTTAAACAATGTTTAAAATTTCACATTCTCCAAATTAGGATTATAAATTTACTATACCACTTGTTAACAACCATGTATCATTATTAAGAATTAACCAAAAATATTTTTTTATTATTGCCTTGAACTTTGTGCTTGGGATTATGATACATCCTCATGTTAGCATTCTCCTCCACTCATGCTAGTGTTTAGTAACATGTCCCCCATCCTATAAAACAACCTCCAGTTTGCATTCTCCTCCACTCATATTCATGGTTAGCTACACTCGTGTTTTTAGTTAGTTATGGGAGTGTGCTAAAGAATTAAAAATGAAAATATGTGGTTCTTTGTTCACTGTCATAATAGGGTTTAGCTTTGGTAGAACCACGTCAGTTTTTTTCTTACATGATGCTCTAGCTATGAAATGTGAAATTTTACCTTCTTTTGCTACATGTATTTCATATGTGATCACGTTAGAGTTCGTTAAATATATTTCTTATTGTAAGTGGTGTTGATTAAAATTAATTTCAGGAGCAACATCTGTAATGTCCCCATGTGTTCATTAATAGCTTTATCAAGCCGATGTCATCTTCATTGACTCTTCTCAATAATAATGACTGTAAAATTTCTATTACTTATTTCATGGAAGGTTGAAGATTTTGAACAACATAAAAACCTTAATATTTTGACAAGTTTTAAATCTTAAGTTTTTAAATATTAATTTTTTAGCATACTTGAATCATGAAATTATGGACAAATTATATGACTTAAACAATTTTTAAAAATGAACAAGTAAATGAAAAATTTATTATTCCAAGAGTAATTTTTATTTTGAAGGATAAAAATATATCTCTTTTCAAATTTTAACTTAAGACAACTTATCTAATTACAACCAAAACCTAAAAATCAACCAACAAAACGAAGTGTCCCCTTTCAATGAGGCATAAAAATTTTAGAATTTTTAAAATTATCTTATACCAAATGTTAACAATAAATAATATCATAGCAATATCACTGCATAATCTAAAAATTCAACATTATTATTATTATTATTATTATTTAACTTTTAATCAAATTATCAACGTTGGTACATTAAATATAACATAAATTCTTTTTGTAATTCATTGTTGCACTATGGATATTCTAAAGAGATGAATTCTTCACAATTAAAACATGTAATCCAATAAACATATAAATGCATCATAACTTCATGTAAGATCATATGGAAGTCAAAATATTTATTTCAAGTCACCATGCAAACATAAATTACATAAAAATGTTTAGACAATTATTCAAAATCGGTCATAGGTTCCGACACACCATCAAAACCTACAACTTCAGATGAGTGACTTGATGTACATGAAGATGATCCATATTCTTCTCTTTCATCAACTAGTGCTCCATCTGAGTCAACATGCATGCCCACCATTTTAGATTTCAAAAGTCTTCTAGATCTACAACTACATTTGACAAAGTTCCATGTCAACATTATTTGTTCTGGTAGCAATTTCTTCAAAATATTTATGGTCTTCAAGTGAAGAGTTACTCTCTTTGTCAAATTGAAGTCATACACAAGTATGTCAACATCCTCCAATTTCAAGACATTTGTGCAACGACGATTTATATTTGTGTCCTTTCTTTTTCTCTTTTCGCCAATATTTTTTTTCAACTACCATCTCTGGCTTGTACACACCATTGAATGGGTGGGTAATTGTGGCATACCAATGTACTTCAACAACTGTAATATCTTCATTTTTTTAATGACCTTTATAACCTTGGCAACTCATAATTGATAGCCAAGTGGATATTTATTTGCTAACACTGTTATCATGCAACCCTCTTTAACATCCTGCACAGAACCCCTGTAAAGGTATTCCATGGCTTCACGTTGTACATGTGATCTTCTAGAACCAATATATATTTCTCTTTCCTCTGCCTGTGGAGGATTAATAATACCTTGAGCCTGTTGTTGTTCAACATTGTGTGTTTCCTCATGTTCATTTGGCATATTTTGTGGCAAAAAAAAATTGAGTCTTCAAAAGTGTATTCTCATTTATTGATCTTGAAATCATATCACTCTGATTATTGAAAAAAGAAACACTGTTACCGATGAAATAGGTAATCGCACTGCTACCTACTTTTTTTTGGTAGCATAAAAAGCACCCGATTTTGAAAAATGGTGATGCATAATCACCTTTTTTTTTTTGTACACATTTTTGACACTCTAATATTTTTATTTATGAAGTATGAATATTTGTTTTAAAATGTCAGTGATTTTAATGCTAGTTTTGAAACGTATTGATGCAGCATCAACTTTTTTTTTAGAGCGGTGATTTTCATGCTAATTTTGAAGCGTACTGATGCAGCATCAACCTTTTTTTTTTTTAAAGTGGTAATTTTCATGTTGGTAATAAAACACAAAACTTAGATAAAATATATATATATATATATATATATATATATATATAAACAATAAAAAAACCAATAAAAATGTAAAAAAAAACAAAATTAACTCGTAAAAAAAATAAAATAAAAATAAAAAAAATAAAAAATAAAATAAAATTATATCAAAAGAAACGACAAAATTTGAAAAAAAAAACATAATTTAAAGAAAAAAAACAAAAATTAACCAAAAAAATAAAAATAAAACATCAAAAACATTTTTTTTCTAAGTTATTAAAAAAAACCATATAATTAAAAAAAAAATTAAATAGAAAATTTAAAAATAATTTAAATTATAAAATTAAAATTTAGATAAAAAAGTTAAAATACAAAAAAGGAAAAATTAAATTTAAAAATTTAAATTAAAAAAATAATAATGATAAGAAAAAAAAATACAAATTTTAAAATTAACAAAAAAAAACAAATATATAGAAAATAAAAAAATAAAAAATAAAAATAAATAAATAAAAATAAAATTGAAAAAGAAAATTAAAATAAAAAAAACCATCATTAAAAAACAAAAAAGATGAAAAAAACCACGTGCAAATAATTAAAAAACAAATATCCATAAATTTACTGTTTTTTTTTTTTAAATGAAACAATTTATAAATTTTAAAAATGAAAAACTAAATAAACTAAAAGATTAAAAAAAATAAATTTAAATTAAAATTTAATAAATAAATTTTAAATTTTAAAAAATAATTAATCTAAAATATTAAATTTAAAAACAAAATTAAAAAAAAAATTAAAACAAATTAAATTTAAAATAAAAAAATTGAATTAAAAAAAAATAATTTTAAATTTTTTAAATTTAAAAAAAAAAATTAAAAAAAAAATAATTTTTTGATCGTGGTGGCGCCGCTAATCGGCCTCTCACCCAGGTGGCGGCGGAGGCCGGCCGCTTGGCGCCTCCGCCGCCACCTGGGCGGGAGGGCGATTCCGGGAATCGCCCTCTCGCCGCACGAGGCCGGAATCGGCCTCCTGCCTAGGTGGCAATGGAGGTCGGCCGCTGAGCGGGCAGGGGCTACATGCAGCCTCACTTGGCCAGAGTGGCGAGGGTTTTGGACCCTGAGTCGGAAAGAGCAGTGACGATTCACCACGTCAAAATTCTTTTGTAAATTTTAATATATATATATATATATATATATATATATATATATATATATATATATATATATATATATATATATATATATATATATATATATATATATATATATATATATATTAAATTTAAAAAATTTAAAATTAATTTTTTTTTTAAATTTAATTTTTATATTTGAAATTTAATTTTTTTTAATTTTTTTGTTTTTTTAATTTTATTCATTTTTTTAATTTTTTTTTTTTTTAAAATAATTTTTTAAAATTTTGTATTTTTTTTAAATTTTTTTAATTTTATTTAATTGATTTTTTTTTTTTTTTTCATATTTTTTTTATTATTAAATTTTATGTTTAGTTTTTTCATAAAATTTTTTAAAATTTAATAAATTTTGTATTTTTTTTAAATTTATTTGAATTTAATATTTTTTTTTAAAATTTTATTTTTTTTATTATTACTTTTTTAATTACATAAAATTTTATATTTTTTTTTTTATTTCAATTAAAATTGTGTATTTAAAATTAGATTTTCTTTTTTTTAATTAAACTTAATATTTTCAAATTAATTTGTTTTTTATTTTATTTTTTATTTAATATACTTTATTTTTTAATTTATTTTTTTCAATTTTTCATTTTTAATTGATTTTTAAAGTTTTTTTTTAATTTTTAATTTTTTTTAATGAAAATTTAATATTTTTTTTTTTTTTTTAAATTTAATTTGTTATTTTAATATTAACATTTTTTTTAGATTTAATAAAATCTAATATATATATTTTTAATTTAAATTCATATATATATATATATATATATATATATATATATATATATATATATATATATAATTTTTTATAATTTAAATTTAATCTATTTTTTTTTTTAAATTTGTTTGTTTTTTTAATATATATTTTTTTAAATTTAATATTTTTATTGTATTTTATTTTTCATTTTTTATTTTAGTTATTTTTTCATTTTTTACTTTTAATTTAAATAATGTTTTATTTTTATTTTTTTTTAATTTTTTTATTTTATTTTAAAGTTTTAAATTTATTAAAATTTAATATATTTCTTTAAAATTAATTTTTTATCTTAAAATTAAAATTAAAATTATTATTATTATTATTCTTTTTTAAAATTTAATAAACATTTTCTTTTTCTTTTTTAAATTTAATTTCTATATTTTATTTTTTATAATTTCTTTCTTTTTTAACCTTTTTTTTTTTATTTTTTTTATTTTAATATTTTTATTTTGTTTTTTTTTTTATTATTATTATTATTTCTATATATTTTGAAATTTTAATCTTTAAATTTTAGTTTTTATTTTTATTTTTTTAATTTTCTTAAATTTTAGGTTTTTTTTAATGTTTGAATTAAAAATTTTATTTTGTTTTTATTTTTATTTTTTTATTCCTATATATTTTTAAATTTTAAGCTTTAAGAAATGTTTTTTTTTAAATTGTTTTTATTAAATTTTAGGTTTTTTTTAATGTTTGAATTTTAAAAATTAAAAAATGTTATTTCTATTTTTAAAAATGTCAAAAATATGACACATTTTTTTTTTTGTTATTCCAGCATCAACTGATTTTGTTTTGAGGGTGTTTTTCAATCTTTTTTTCAAGAAACAATTTTGCTTTTAGCATAATTTTATAAAATGTTGAAATTTGACTTTTAAAAAAAACCAAGTGCGTTCTGGAATACACTTTTTTTGTTTTTGGGGTGTTTTTTTTTATGTTTTTTGAGTATTTCTGGGCTAGAGTTCCCGTTTTGAGGTCAGGTTACCTATTTCATCGGTAACAGTGTTAAGACTCCCACCAAAATGAATCAACAACATCAAATTACTCATATGTATCTCTAATACATATTTTAATTTCCTCCAGACATTCAGAATAATTTATATCTTTCTTGTGCTTCCATGCATTATGGAGTTCAGCAACTGACTGTAATAACAATACATTTGATGCAAATATTGGATGGTTTGGAATGAACTTCAAAAATGCTAAACCTGATGATGGCCCTCATTTTGTAGCAGTTGAATACTTTTTGCCCCATATAAGTGTTATCCCATCAATTTTTTTGATACGAAATTGATGCTGGAACCTAATGTCATTAAGTTGTTAAATGCATTTCTGCTTACCATGCGATCCTAAAATAAACCTTCGCATGCCAATAGTTTCTTCCAACACATGAAAAATATGCTATGGAATTTATGATTTCTTAATACATTCAATTAATGATGGTAGGCTCCCAACACCTTTCCTCCTCAATGCTACTGAAAAACGATAGAACATTTGATCAATATGGTCATGAGTATGTCCAACAAGAAGGAAAACAACCTTTTATCCTTTTAAAAATTCCCAATTCAATGAGCATGTTTAGATACCAAAAAAGAACTTGATTTTTGTTTTCACGGCTTGCGTTGTCTAATTGTACATACATAACTTCAGGAGGAATACCATACCAACGAGTAACCACATAATGGATTATAATTATGATCATATTTGAATCATTATGAATATTTGGAGTTGTGAAGTAAACCCTTGGCAACATCTTCTCAATAAAGACTATACAACCAACCAAGTGAAACTGAATGAAATTTTCCTCCTGTAATTTTTTCGGTGTACGTACAAAATGTAGCAGAAGTGTTTTCGTTTGGCCCATACCATCAATTATCAAACCCAAATATTTATTTGGATTATCATAACACTTCTTTCGATGTCTATACAACTTTCTTCTTTGACTTTCTTACTGATTGCGATGCTCTTGAAGTTCTTTGGCAATGGAAACTGCACATAAAATAAAAGAAACACATGAATAAATATATTTTCATAGTCGATAACTATCTAAATTTTAAAAATATTGTTATGAACACATATCTCTTTCTTCCCCTTGACATTTATCTCTGTTTTCTTTAAGAGAATCACATATACTGCAAATCCTCATCCTTGTATTCTTAGGAATACGAACATTTTTGAATTCGTTCTTCCATACCCTTGTAAAATATGAATATATAATAAAATTACCAACTCTTTCATCACCTTCTGCATATTCTTTCTATAAGTTGTATATTTATCATCTCGAGAAATCATCTGGAATATGTATTGTGTCTTTATTTGGAATACACTCTCCATGCTTTGAAAAGAAGTATTTCATCCATGACATAGCATTATTTCCTAACGGCCCAAGCTCTCATTTATAACATATTTCTGAATAATATGTGAGATCCGTTTCTAGTCTATCTTGGATTCTTAACAAACGAAAATTACCAATTGAATGCAACATTTTGAAAGCCTTTCTACAGAGCAATACATTCTCAATATGATAATCATAACCTGCTAGTGTGGATTGCATGCAACTCACTAAATATGAATTTGGCATGCTTTTATTCATTGACAAATATATTTTCCTTTTCTCCAAAGCATAGTTGAAATCCATATGTTTCAAGTAATCCTTTCGACAACAGTCACTTGAAATCAAATTTACAACAAAACTTCTGCTTGTGAGATATGTTGTCCTAACCCTTGTATAACTGGAGCATTTTGGATTGATATGAAAAGGTCTACTACTACTCCTAGTTGTAATGTTTTCTTGCAACAGCTTCATCATTCCATTATCATTTGTAGAAGCAATTTCATCATGCTCAGGATTATCCCCACTTTCATCATTGTGAACATAGTTAAGAAATTCATCAGAACCATTGCTTGGAAAATATTCATTACCATCCTCACTTGAAGACAAAATTTCACAAGAATCATTCGGGCTTTTGACACCTTGAATTAGATGAAATTCTTCACCATCTTCATCCATGCTTTCAAAATCTTCCATTGGAGGATTCAATTCTACATCACCATGAGTGCCTTTGAAATGCTCACTTAGAGAAAATGCATTATTCAGATATGTGCCTCTAAAATTATCATTTGCAAGAAACTCTTCATCCTCCCCTTCCTCAGTGGTGCTATCATAATCCTTAGGATTAGGCCTAATTGGAAGCTTTTAATCTCTATTCACTAGAAATTCTTCATCCCACCCCTCTTGTTCCTCGCTGGTGCTCTCATAATATTTAGGATTAGGAATAAGTGGACACTTTAAGGCTCGATTTATTGGAAATTCTTCATCCCCCCCTTCATCAATGGTGCTCTCATAATCCTTAAGATTAAGATTAAGTGGATAATTCGACTCTGGAAATTATTCATCTCACTTGGCCGCCCCCCCCCTCCAAGTACGAATACAGTGCTCTTATAATCCTTAGCATTAGGATGAAGTGGAAATTTTGACTCTAGAAATTCATCCGCCTCTTTATTAGTGGTGCTCGCATAATCCTTAGGATTAGGACCAAGTGGATATTTTGTCTCTAGAAATTCTTCATTTGTCTCTTCATCAATGGTGCTCACATAATCCTTAGGATTAGGATGAAGTGGATATTTTGACTCTGGAAATTATTCATTCCCCTCTTCATCAATGGTGCTCACATAATCCTTAGGATTAGGACGAAGTGGATAATTTGACTTTGCAAATTATTTATTTCCCTCTTCATCAATGGTGCTCGCATAATCCTTAGGATTATGACGAATTGGATATTTTAACTTTGGAAATTATTCATTCCACCCTTCATCAGTGGTGCTCGCATAATCCTTAGGATTAGGACCAAGTGGATATTTTGACTCTGGAAATTCTTCATCATGTCATTCATCATTGGTGCTCTTATAATCCTTAGCATTAGGATGAAGTGGAATAACTGACTCTCGATTTACAAAAAAATATTTTTTCTTCCCTTCATCAATTATGTTCCCACCATTCTTAGGATTACGACCAAGTCAAAAATTTGACTCTCTATTCATGGTAAATGAACTCCTGCTATATTCATCAATCTGAATAGGGTTGTTGCGTGAAGAAGATGTTGATGCTACAGAAAGAAAAGCTTCCGTATTACAAGAACCCATGACTTTCAACAATAAGATGTTGAATGATATAAATGCACTCTCTCCTGATGACAATATATAGCTTAAAGACTGAAAATTTCCCTCTAAAATTCCACCCCAAAAATTATCGTTAAATATTTTCCCTCCAAAGTTCCCCCCCAAAATTTTTGGCGAAAAATTTCCCTCCAAAATTTTCGCTTGAAATATTTCCCTCTAAAATATTCGTTTGAATTGTATTTCAAAACATTACGAACACGTTGGTCTTGAAATATTTCACCCTAATTTCTATTCAAAATATCCACAAAAATATTCCTTTTATGCATTCCTTCCAAACTAAAATAAACCTTTTTATTTAAATAATTTAACATTGACTACGTATCGAAATTAATTTTTAAAATTTATGTTTTATTTTTTGGGCAACATTGAATAAAATTTAATATAAACCTATAAATTATCTTCATATTAATTTTCTTAATTTTAATTTTAATCCCACATTCGCGAAACGCTAAAACAATCGCACAATCTTCGCTATATAATAACAATCATTGTTTCTATTCCTCACATCACATCAAGTATTCTGGGTTTTGTTGGAGCAATTTGTGGAGGCGCTTGGTTTTATTGGAGCAATTTGTAGAGGCGTTGGGTTTTGTTGGAGGCAATTTGTGGAGGCGCTGGGTTTTGTTGGAGAAATTTTTGGATGCATTGCATTAACATTGATAACACATTGAACAAGAGTTTTTCGCATTAGAAATGTTAGTTTCCCTTCTATTTTGACAATTTAAAGATGAATTTGGGGAGATTTTTTTTTTTTTAATGGCTTTTATGTTCCAAAACCCTATTTTTTTATATTTATAGCGAAGAAGATGGAAAAAAAACCTCAAATTTGTAGGGTTTTTTTGGACAAAAATTTAGAAAAATTTTCTTTTTTAAGCTTACTGGATTCCTCCACGAAACAAAAGATGAAAAAAAACTTGCACATAACAAAAAAAAACAATTTTTTTCTTAAAATGACAAAAAAAAAATATTTTTTATTTTTTTTATGTAAAAAAATAATTTGTTGGTTTTTTTTTTAATTTTTTTTTATAATTGCATTATGTATTTCAATTTTTTCTATTTAAACAAAATATGTAATTTTTTTTTTTATATAATCGTTTCTTTTAGTTATATATATTTTTGGTTTTTAATTAGTTTTTAAAACAAAAGGTTTTATTTTTTTTTGGTTCTTCTATTAATCTAAAAAATTATTGATATATATTTTTATTATTATTTAAAAATAATAATAATAATAATAAAAAAATTTAAATAAATATGGTTTTGGTTTTTTTATTATTTAATTTTAATTTTTATATATATTTAATTTTATTTTTTTAATAGTTTTTTTTTAAATAAATAAATTTCAATTATAATATAGTTGTTTTTTTTAATAATAAATTTAATTTTTTTTCCCAACCAACGAGGCATTGAAAGCAATTTTTTTTTAATTCATTTAAAAAAAATAAATATTTTTTTTATTATTTAAAAAAAAATTATATATATATATAATGGTTTTAATAAACATGTTTAACTTTAATAAATTGTTTTTTATTTAATATGTTTTAATAAATGGTTTTAATTTTAATATGTTTTAATAAATTGTTTTAATTTTATTTTTATAATTAAAAAAAAACTTTATTAAAAAAAATTAATATAATTTTGTTTATTTTTATTTTTATTTTAAAATTTCTTTAAAAATGTTAATATTAAAATCTTTTTAAAAATACATTTTTTGGTTTAAAAAAGTTATTAATTTGTTTTTTTTTTAAATTTTTATATGTATAAGATCTAGAATTGTTTATTTTTAAATGAAAAAAAATATGTTTTTATAATTTTAAAAATATTAAGAAAAGTTAGTTATATAGTTATTTTTTTAATTTATTTCATAGAAATTAATTTTCGAATAATTTTAAATTTATATTGGCAAACTTAAAAAAAAATCTATTAATTAGGATATGTGTTTTTTCATTAACACACACACATATATATATATTAGGAAGATGACATCAAATAATATTTATGTGAATGTTTCTGGACCAAGGGTTGCAATTGCCAAATCTAAGGTTGCAGCTAGACGCACTATGGATACTGCTGGACGCACTATGGATATTGTTGGACGCACTAAGAATATTGATGGGCACACTGTGAAAACTGTTGAAAACAAAAACAATTGAAAAACGCAATAAAAGTCAAGCAACTATCCCATCAAGTTCAATCAAGCTTTTTTCTGAATGGAAGAACACAGAGGAAATAAATAAAACATATTTTTCGTGGTATCTTGAAGACAATGAAATTCATGATGGTATACATATCTATCTCTTTTGTGGTATGATTCACTTAGGTGAAGCATATCAGGTGATGGTCAGAGTATGAGACATATGGTTGGTTCTGAATACAAACACTATTTATGTTCTTGCAAGAATGGCTAATAAACATGCAAAGATTAGATATCGTCTATCAAAGGTCAAGTATGACACAGATGAAACATCTACAAAGTTGTGTGTAGAAATCTCAAGCAACATTGCAAATAACATTGTAAGTATGTTTATTTATATTTTTGTTATGCATTATTGTAACGATCATTCAATTTTGTATAAATTATTGATCATTGACATTTTATTTTGTTTCACAGAATTTTGTTGAGCCTATTTTCAACTTAGTTGAGGGTATTTATTATATGGAGTCAAATTTTATGACTGTGATCAAGAATTTGCACACAGAAACATAATAAGAAAGGAGAATGAGGAAAATACCAATATCTCATGACACTGCAGTAGTTCAAAGAGGAGATCAATGAAGACTCACTAAGGTGGATCAATCTAGTAAACCTAAACATGTTGTTTTGAATATGTGGAAGATGAATTTGAAAATTATGTTAGCATTAGTGAGTAGGAAATTAGAACTTTTGTGCAAAAGGAGAAAACAAATCAAATGTAAAAAAGAAAAATGGCCAAATATGTCTCTTTTCTAGCTGATGATGAAGAGTTTTTTTTATCAAAAAAAGGATATCTTAGCGAGTAAGAAGAAGAATCAAATGTTGGTCAACTTGTAAAATTCATGAGAAAAAATGAAGAACAAACTGAAAGCTCTAAATCAAGCAAAGAAATCATAACACTAGGTGTCGAGTTAGAGGATGGCATTATTAAAATAAAACAAAATGCCATTCAATCTGAATTAAGGAAGAATAAATTAATTTGTGGTGGCCAAACATTTGAGCTTAATGTCAGCCAATTTTATAGGCCAGCTGAAGGACAATCTCAATATCAAATTGGAAAGACACTCTCCTACATGTACATAATCTGAAAACATTGTTCAGGTTCAATCCATATGTGCATGTAATGGATTATGTGGTTCTTATTGATCCACGTCAGGTTCCCAAAAAACAGGCATTTGATAAGACACGATGTTTTGATTATAAATATTATGTAATTGGAAGGAACCATTCGGTAGAGGCTAAAAGACAATTGATTGAGGAATATCCCAACAACTATCTTTTCCAAATAGTGAAATGCATCATTTACGTTGATTTAACATAAATGAAATCAAAGTTATTGGAATGGGATCATAATGCAGATATTGAGTACATAATGAAAATGATTTTCATCCAAAGGGTCAGATTTATTCATAAAGAATTCATAGAAAAATGTGGTGGGGATAAGGCAACAGTCTGTGTAACCTTTCATAAGGAATGTTTATTGGAAATAGGTTATCAAATTGATAAAAAATCAAATCAAAATATAGAAAAATGCATTCAAATATATTCAGGTACATGGATAACATTTTTCAGTTGGCATTTAAGACTGGGGAGATATGGGAATTGATTGATGAGATTTTTGAGCGGTGGGAGAATATTTCCATAAAAAATCAGAAGGTTAAAAAGCGTAGAACCATAATATGTACCAACAGTAAGACATGCCCTGAAATGAAGCAAATTTTAGAGGATATGACTATCACACTTTGGAGAACAATGCAAGGAGTGAAGGATGATAAACTAGTCAAATCAATACTATCCCATGTGAAGTTAGGTGAATTATCAATGGAGGAAATGTGTGCAGAATTTCAAAAGTAAGTTTGTTGAATTATTTGTACTTTTCTTTTGATTATAATTTATTTTAAATAAAACATATTGTTGGTGGTAGAATTTGTTATACATCTCACTATATTAACAATTTTACCTTTATTTATTCAGTTAGAAGATTTATATGAAAATACAACAACATATGGTTAAAATGAAGAATGAAGATAGTTGGGATGATGTTGTGCATAACTAACCAGAATCAATTTCTACAACAACACTTAAAGATTTTTATATTGCATTAAATAAGGTATGTTGATTTATACATTCATTTTATTCATATGTAAATTATTTTTATTGTATTACTTATACATATATATTTTTTATATCATTAAAGATGTCGAAAAAGGATGCAAATGGAGTACTAGATACTTTCAAAATATTTATTGAAAAAATTGAGTTGGAAAATATGAGAAAGTAACATCTTAAGAATGTTGAACTTGATCCTACTCTTAATCATTTCATTTGGAATAGGCTCGACAATATCCAATATCAAATAATATCAGGTGATTGTGAAGACATTGTAAAACTCATACCTAAAAGGGAATATGGCCTAATTATTGCAGATATTCCTCATGGTTTCAATTTCCCCAACATTGAATTTGATAGTGAACCATATACTTATCAAGCTTTTAGTAAAGTGGTTACGGGCTTTCAAGAAGTCACAAAATCACCACTTTGGAGATTTGTGAAATTTCATTCAGACACACAATTTGCAATGTTATTAACAAGCTTCAAGGGAAAAACAAACTCAAAGATGCAGCTTACATCGTAAGACATTGAAATTGTATGTTCTATTAATGTTAGATTTTCTTATTTATGTACAATTTAATTGAACTTTTACTATGTTATGTTACAGGAAGAAGTCAAATCTTGTTTTTTCCCACGATCAACCTATTATAAATGATTGTGAGTTCATCCATGTTGAATGTTGGACAAAAGAGGATATCTATAGGCCTATTCTTCTGAATCAATTAGATGGGAAGAGTCATATTCAAGTACTGGTTTATGATGTTGTTTTAAGAAAACTAACATATGAGGAAAACGATTCAAAAGGAGACATAGTTAACATTTATCAAAAATTGCAAGCATTGATTAACTATCTTATAGATCTATGTTTAAATGAAGGAGATTGGTTTTTGGATTTATTCCTAGGTTCAAGTAAGTTTTATTATATAAAATTGAATTTAAATATTTTATTCTTTAGTTTTTATGTGTTTATACTAATTTTCTTAATTATTTCTTTTTTTCTTGATGATTAGGTACAACGCTAACATGTTTCCTAAAAAAAGGAAAAAAAAATGCATTTCCATTAAGAAAGACCCAGTGCAATGAAAATTTATTCAGCAAAGAATTAATGTTCTTCAATTTCTTCCAGATACAATGCAAGAAGTTGGTTTGAGGAAAGGGGATTTTAATGAATCACGTGTGGCAAAAAAGGTGAAGGAACCTCAACTACCGTTATATCGAATGATTGGAAAAGGACATTTTGGAAGATTTGCAGACATGAAAGATCCATTAGAAGATGAAAATGACCAAAATGAAGTAGAAAATGTTGTAGAATAAGAAATTAATGATGTTCTAGAAGATGTTGAACATGGATTAGTTGATATTATGGATTAGCTTTAAGTTATGCTTGCAAATAAAGCTCAAATTTGAGAGTTATTAATCAATTTTATTTATAATGTTTAGACTTTGATATTTTATGAGAAGAATCCTTATTTTTTGCAAAAAACCTATGATTACTATTAATTTTTGACATTAAATTCATAAAAAATTCTATTTTTAAAGTTTTTTTGTTAATATTTTCCCAAAAACATTGTTTATTTAACACGTTTTTTTTTAACAAAAAGCCTCAAAATGTGTATTTTTTTCATTGTTTTTGTATTGAAAATGTGTATTTTTTTGTCATATGATTAAAAAAATTGGTTTTTTAGCAATAATGATTTGATGTGCAATGAAATATTAATTAACAATAATAAACATATAGAAAATCCTAGCTTTAAAATATTGACCATTTTTTATTTTTTTAACTATGTGAAAAAATGAAGGTTTCATTGCAAAAAAAAAAACATAAATACACTTAAAAATAAAGATCTCAGGGAAGAAGAAGACATTAGAAAATTTTTAGTGTAAAAAACAACCCTCTAAAAAAAGTAGGTGATTCTACATCACCACCTTTCAAAATCGACATGAAAATCATGACATTTAAAAAAAAAAGTAACAAGAAAATTTAAAGTATCAAAATTATGCTCCAAAAAAAGAATAGTGATTCTACATCACCACTTTTCAAAATCGAGTAATCTTTTTGCTACCTCAAAAAAAGGGTACTAGGTAATTTTCCCGTTTGATAGGTAACTATGTTATCAATCAAGGATTTTCTCATCCCTTGTGTAGCAAATTTGGAGAATGTAATATTCCAAATTGAAATTTACAACTAATAATAGACACATGAATTAGGCTATAGAAAATAAAATTATAAGTAATCATACACCATCAAAAACACCAAGAAAATAGGCGAATAAGATGAGCCATTTTATTAAATATGGAATAAACGAGAGTACATTAACAAGGAACAACTGAACCTGGGCTTGCATGAGAAATTTGAATCAACTCAAGTGAGATAGATGTCTTCCATGAGTAGAAATTTCGACCCCCAAATGGCCTCTGCATTGAACCAGTAAATTGTGCCACCGTTGCTACCTGAAAATGGTTCGAATCCCCTACTGGACTACCTAGATTGGCCTGAAATTGTAGTTGTAGCTTCCTCTTAATTTTCTCAATAGGACCTGGAAAGGAATTGAGTCCAATCCTTCAAACAAGAAAACCCACAAAAAAGATTTGATTACCAACAGTTGTTGTCTGGAAAGAGACACCTCTTTGAGCCCTCTAGAGTGCTTAAAAAATTCAACCAAATTAATCTTGGCCTCTCCTCAACAAACCCAGAAAGGGTTGGGCCTAATTCCAAGTATCCAAAATTGACCCCAAATAATGTGAGCGCCTTCTACGGCTGGGTGATTTGTACTGTTTTAATAATGACTGCCAAAGCCCTCCAAAATTAGCTGAGAATTCCTTTAGAATTATCCTTATGCCTCCCTAGTAAATCTACATCCCCCAACTTTGGTTCAAGCCTCCATAATCAATGTCCTTGTCTGATGACTGTGTAGGCCTAGCCAAACCACTTCTATGCTGGCCTAGGAAGAATAATTGCGACTTGTATGCAATCCATCAGCCAACCATTCAAACAACTGAAAAATCGTTTCTAGGTGCCAAGAGAATATGCCTCTAAATTCTTGGAATCCACACTATCATGAAGCTCACTACCATGAGAGTGTGTGGTCCCTTACAGTGCCCAATATTCTCCTCACTAGCTCGAATATCCCTGTGAAATCCCTCTAGAACAATTCCAAGAATGTAGCAAATCTCCCCTAGGGTGGCACTCGAAGTCCATCGAAGTAAGAGTTGAGATTTCCAAGGGAGGTTTCCCCTTGGAAATATTGGGTGTTAAACATCACTCTGTTGACCCAGCTAATAGCTTGAGAAAAAAATGGTTCAGATATCAAATGAGAAAAGATGCCCAAAATGAGGCCATCCACATTTATTTATCTTGCTTCCCCCTCTCTTCGTTCATGTGGCCCCACAATTCGAGTTCCCTATCCTCTTTCTTCCCACAAGTTAGAACTCTCCTAAGGGGTACACATTCTCTTTGGAGTGGCCCCCACATTCCACTTGCACTTTGATTTATTACCTTTTCTAGTGTTTGGAAGCCTTCTTTTCCTAAAAAGCCGAGTGGGGTCCTCCTAATCTACCTTTCCTAAGTCTTAATGCCAAAATATCTCCCAATGGTCAAAATTGAAAAAATGGAAATTCTTCTCAACCATATTAATTAATTGGGGATATTACAGTCCTCCCCACAAAAAATTATTGTCCTCAAGCAATGCCTAAACAATCACCCCCTCGATTAGTCGACCCAGATAGTCACTGAAAACAATATCAGGGTCCCAAATGTGCCACCGATTCATCCTTGATATCCGCCCTGTCTTGCCAAGATCCCAAAACATTTTGATCGTTGTGAAGCATCCCTTGATCCACTTGTTGTCCAACTCATCATAGGCTCTTGTCACCCTCTGCATGCCGCAAACAAGTAGAGAATCATGGTAGTATAAGATCCTGATCACTCCTCATGAAAATTCTCTATCAGATTGTCCCTTTCGTGCACTTCAGGGGTGGACTCTTGAAGATGCAATCCAATCTTGTTAGGATTGAATCGTCGTCTCCCCGAGCTTCCCCTAATCTCCTCTTGTCAATCACCTTGCCACACCGATGAAGCTCCCCACACCATAAATGAATCACCAAACCCAAATGGAAAATCTGGATGGCCTTCCCCTATAGAAACCATCTCACCTCTACGGGTAGCTGAACCACTCAACCCTACTATGTCAAAATCCCCTGCCCGTCGTAGAAGGAACCCATCCTGCTGACATTCTGACACCCCAGTCATGCCTGACTGCTCAACATGCTCATATTGGACCCTCCTCTCCAGTAATTCTCGGCCACTATATCTGTCACGATCAGCACTATGACCAACCTGTCAGGGAACTCTATAATGCTCGAGTCCACCACTCCATGACTAGCCTCGATCATGAGCGGCAACTTGCCTCACCATATGACGAAGGTCTCAATGAATACCCATATGTCAGCCTAGGAAAAATTTGGATCACCTTCCGTCGTAACCCTGCCCATCGATAAGTGGAGTGATCCTCTCGCCAACTATATCTCTGGATCCCTTAACCATACTGAGAGCTCACAACTCCCACTACCCATGGGATGCTACTGCGTGACACTGCCACCTACTAAAACCCATGAAAACCTCTTCTCTCACCCATGTATGTCTCCCATAGGTGGGCCCCAAGTGCCATGAATTTTTCCTAAGCATGCCAGTTTTCCATGCTCCTGCCATCCCATACAGTGAAATATTCTATCCCAACTCCTAATGATACATTTGGGCACATATCAGAGGCTGGGCACCCTCTTGTAGATGGAGTATACCATCCACTGTCCCTAAGGCTCTTATAGAGCCTCATACTATCTTTCCAAAAGTGCATCATGTAGATCCCTCTCAATCACCTCCCCAAGTGTGAGCCCAAGGGTGGAACATATGCTACCTCAAAAATCAACTACTTGATCCCTAAGCCTGTATTTATCAACTCAGGCATCCATCAAATGTCTCAACTGGAGTGTCTCCTCTCCACCCACGATCGGCGGGGTCTCACCGAACTGCCTAGGGTGGGCCTCACACGTCCTGCCACCTAAATGGAGAGCATTATGGGGTAACAAAAAATCGTTCTGCGAATGTCAGCAACACTGCAAGATGATGGTTAGGTAGGTCCCTAAGGGTATGATCGAGAGGCTGCAAGGAAATAGGAGAGTAACCCTAAGGACAACCCTCTCTCTACCCTAGTTCTGCTAACAACTCCCTTAAAGCCACGTGTCTGCTAAACATGGTGTCCCTAGTTGCTCAACCATGTCCTCATCGATCCTAGGTGAGTTGCATCCAATGTTACACCTACATCCCCTGTTCATAAGTCTCCTTGGAGGAAATTCTCCCAGAGCTTGCTGCACCACATCATCTTCCACTGCATATCACCCAGTATCACTACAGTCCTTGACATGCCACTGTATGCTGAACCTGCCCCTATACACCACTAGTTACCCCTGACTACGACTATGCCATCATGTACCAACCTGTGTCCCTCCTATGTCACTGCACCTATCACTCTCCACATGTACTCAATGCGATGTGAGGCACTCCTACTCCATAACGCAGACCAAGATACTACGACACGCCCCCATGAATCTCCATGCCCATCTGCAGAACACTGCTCCATTTTATATGCTCCTACGCATCCCTGGATGTGATGGCCTAAATTTGTGTCCATATGCATCATCTTGCACCCAATCGGTGTCATCACCTTCGTCGTCGTATCACCATACTCTCTGATGAGTGGATCTCCCATACAAATCCTCCCATAGGGACTCGATAAGTGAATATCCCTAGGTACCAGTAGTGGTGTCACCCATGCTCTAGTCCTCTGTGTCCTTTGTGCCCCTCACAATTGTGAAGAATCCCTAGTTGCATACAAGGCACTTTCTGGTGGCCTACCAATGCCACCTCCTCTGGAAAAATCTTGCCAGAGTATGTTGATCACCCTGTGACCCCATTCACAACCATCATACCTAGACAACCCACGGGTGCTGACCAACACTTCCCTAGTGAATGTGCACGCTCAGTTGTTAGGTCAATTATATAATCCAGGTCGTAGTCAACCAAAATACCTCATAAATGATAGGTGGTCCCTCCTGGATTCCAATGCCAATATGGGCTTCTGGTATCCCTAGTGCTTAGAAGCTCCTATTGAGCTTCACATGGGTCCACTACCACCTCCATAGTCCACTCCACCTGGTACCAACTCAGAATCTCTCGCCATCCAACCCCAAGAGAGGGATCAAATGCATGAACTCTCATGCATATAACAACCCCAAAATGCGAATGTTTCACCCTGTGAAACTTAGATCGTCTCATCTCATTATCCTGGTTAACACATGAAATCTGACTAGGTAGATTTGTCCCTCTCTCTCCACTGGGCAACGGTAACCTAGCAATGTTGCAAGCGCCATTGATACAAACCCAAAGAGAGCTACTATCTGGAAGTATTGCAACTCTGATGATGGTCTGTGCATCTGTCTACTCTAAATCGATGTTTGGCCCAAAAGATGACTGCTTGTCATCCTCCGTCATGGGCTCAACATGAGCCTCCAATTTTTCCTCCATAGACAACCCGACATGCAAGACATGCTCTCTAATTAGCCGTAGGCAGATGTCATCTCGAAGCTCTTTCATAGACCTAGATGCCTTGTTGAAGATTGTAACTAGGTTTAGTCTTCATAAATTGTATTTGATTCAATTTTTATTGTAATTTTCAAAAGAATAGAGAAAATAATTGATTTTATCATTTATTTTATTATTAAATGAATAATTAAAGCATGAGTTTCATGCTTGGGTCATATTTAGATTAAGGTCCCCATTGTGGACTTCTAGGTTAGTCATTACAAATTTAAATTGACCCATTTTTGGATTTTGAATCATGTAATTAGGTCAAGTATTGAGTCAAATATGGTTTATGGAGCCTCCACATCAAGTCTTCCTTCAATTGATCAAGTCGGCCCCAAGTCCAGTAACTTGAACCCATAAGAATCCTATAAATACAAGGAGATAGAACTCATTTGGAGTCATCTCTCTCACACACAAAAATTCAATATCATTTGCTGCATCAAGGAAAAGTGCGAAGTGAAGGAAGGGGTCAATTGGAGTTTGGTTTTAGGCAAGCTAAAGGATTGGAAGAAAATCAAAATTTTGGTGTTACTCTCTCTCTCTCTCACGTGTTATAGTTTGGAAGATTGAAGTCTCTTAGTATTTTGCTGCTTTAGTTGCTGCTAATTGTTGTTGCCAAGATAAGAATAGGTCAAAGTTGATTTAGTTGGATTTTGCTTCCTTGAGAAGTTGTATTGGTTCAAAATCGAACTCTTAGAAGCAAGATCGAAGTCTTTCCTTCAAGATCAACGTTCCAGAAGCAAGGTCATAACTCCAAGGTCGAGGAAACTGCTGCATAGTGTTGATGTTGTTGCTATTGTTGCCAAATTGAGGAAATATCAAAAGAAAGGCCAAATTGGTGTGGAGGAAGTCTAAGTCAAGGTCTATAGTCTCAATATTACTATTGAAGGAATAATTGCTAACTGGGTTTTCCCCTAAAGTGGGGTTTTTCCCTAGTTGTTGGCCTACATCTGGTGTCCTTGATCTATATGCATTTGCTTTGATATTTTCTTGATGAACTAAGAATAAAAAAGATAATAAGAAGATAATAAGAACTAAATAATATCACAATTAAATAATGAAGAATAATAGAATATTTCCTTGTTTCTGATTCTCTAACATGGTATGAGAGATTTGGTGAAGGGAGAAGGAAAAGGCAGTCTCAAGGATTTGATCAAGGAGACATAAGAAGTTCACTAGAAGAAACTCTTTAAGGAAAGAAGCCTTCACTACCTTCAAGGAAGATGTATAACACTATTAAGGGAGAGAACAAGCTTGAAGGAGTTTCAAATTATAGTTTTTGGAAAAAGAGGATTGACCCCATCCTTGAAAATCACAAGGTCTTAGATTTAGTAAAGGGAAAAGTGAAGAAACCCACAAAAGACTCAAGTGATGCAGATAAGGTAAAATTTAGAGAATTGGAATTGTTGGCTATGAATTTGATGGTTTAAGGCATAAAGGACAACCTTGTCTCCTTCATAGAAAACAATGATCATGTCCAGGAAATGTATGAAGCCTTGTTAAAACTATTTACCATCAAGAATATTGGGAAAGTGGCAAGCTTGAAAAATGAACTAAGGACTACTAAGATGACCAAGGAGGATATTGTATCCACTTTCTTTATGAAGATAACAAGAATAAGAGATGATGTTCTTTCCATTGATGAAATGGTAGCATGTAAAGAACTTGTGATCACAACAATACTAGGGCTACCACCTACTTGGAGTTCATTTGCTTTAGGTCTCAACAACTAGAAAGAAACTCCCACTTTTGAGGAACTATGGACAACCTATAGTCAAGAAGAGTTAAGAATCTCAATGGTAGCTAATAATGAAGAAGTCTCAAATGCTTATGTTTCTCATCACAAGGGAAAATTCCAGAAGAAATGGCTAAGGAAGAAGGTTGATATGTCCAATATTGAATGATATCATTGTCACAAAATGGGGCATTATAGAAGTGATTGTCCTGAAAATCCTAGAAGAAAGAAAAGAGATAGAGATCGTGAAAATATGGCTGAAGAAGTATCCTCTCCCAAGAGAGAAAATCTAGAATAGAATGACATAAGGGACTTACATTACTAAGCCCCTTTCTCATAGATTTAGATATTTCATTTGTATATTATATGTTTATTTATAGGTTTAACATATTTTTGGAAAGACATTTTTCTTGTTTGATAAGATTTTAGGTTTCCCTAAAATATTTGGAGGGAGCCCACAACTACTCCTCAAGATAAGTATCTCATTCCATCTCAATTTAGTTTCATATACTTATCTAAAGTTTTGATTATATTAAATACTAATCACCTGTCTACCTCTATTTCCTTGTCTAGGAATTAACCTATTGAATGCTCAAGAATCATGCAAGAACACCTCAAGGATTAAGAAAGAAGCTATCACTATACAAATCAATGGAACCAAAAAGGTCTGTCAAATAATCAAAGCCTATGTCTTAGATTATAAAGTGTTGTTATTCTCTTTGGTATATCCATTCTACATTACTAACTATTGTTGTGTCTAGCTCTCCTAAATCTTAAAAGATTCTTGTTTGGGATGATTAACCATATGATGAACCATCCCACCTTATACATCTCTGATTGTTTGCATAAAAAGAACCCTAAAAGGTTCTCTAGAAAACCCTAACCTAAGGGTATGTTGATAATGTGTGAAATCCTAAACTACTTCGGGCTATTAATGAAGAAATTGTTATTCTGGTTAATATATTGATCATGTCATGTTTGGGATTTTGATATGATCATGGAAGCTCTAACTTATTAGGGTTGAAATGATGTTGTTCGAAATCTCGAACCTTGAAGTTTTGATATAATAAGGGTTTGCTTTGATATGAACCAAAACCCTAAATTTTTGTTAGGACTAGAAGCAAGATCCTTGTTATGTAAATTCCTAGGAATGGAACCCTAGGTATATGCTCATTGGATTTAATCCCTAGCTTAGTCTTGGTCGGTATATGTCTAATGTATTAATATTTTCTGACATATGATATACTTATGCATGATGGTAATCTCCTATAAATATGTGTTGATCAAATGGTCATAAGTTCTAAGGTTTGGAAACAAGCTCTAGTCAAAATTTGAAGTTATAGGATGATGATTGAAAAGTCTAGGGTTTACAACTAAACCCTAGTAGTGGTTAAATTCTCTAGTATGTGTATCCATCTGAATCTATATAATGTTTGCTGAGAATTTATAGATGGAAAATCTAGGGCTTACATCGAACCCTAGTAGAATTTATTTATGATGTGTTTGTTTTGATTGAAATCTAGGGTTTGCATAAAACCGTAGTAGATAGTCTATGATATGGCTTCTGAAAGTTATTAGATACATTTATTTTTCTTTTGAATTATTTCTAGGGATCGCTATATGAAAAAACTAATCTTCAGTCATCTTGATTGAATTGTGTTATGAATATTATTCATAATAAAAAATAATAAATTTAAATATAAATGTAATAATAAATAATAAGTAATTCACTAATCATTAGTTAGTTAGTGATGAAGAGGCATGTCTTAGAGATATAGCCATTCATGAAAGGCCACTTGCGAAGGGTATATAAGTGGGCCCTCACTCTCATTTTAATCATCGCATATCTCATCATTTTTTATATAATATTTAATATATGATTTCTATCCTGCAATGGATGTCTTTGTGTACAAAGTATTTTAAATATTTATGTTGTGTATACGACTATTGGTCGTTACATTGGTATCAGAGTTGCGTCTGATCTGTCCCTTGGACATCAAGTCTCTGTCAACATTTTTGTCGTCACAATCAAGCTTTCGCTATAGAGTTGGAGGTTCTCCTTTCTGCCAGCGTCGCTACTAGGCCCTTGGCCATTTGAAAAAATAATAATTTAATTAATTAAATTTAAAAAAGGGTTAAATATAAAAAATAGAGGAAACTATTAAAAAAACAAAATATAAAATTAAAAAAAAATATATTAAAATTAAAATTATTAATATATATATATATATAGATATATATATAAGAAAACTTACATTCAAAAAAAAAAAAAAAACAAACCATTAGTGATTTCAAACATAGAAGGAGAGAGTATTTAAAAAAAAAAAAAAAAAAACAAGAAAACACAATTACCTCGTGGAATGTTGCCCCTAGACCAAATTGTCATCGTCGCCACTACCGATCACCTCTGCCCCTGTCAACGACACGCCAACACTGCCACGAACGGGCCACCAAATCCATTTTAATTTGCTACCCTCATGCTGCCGACAACCATTCGTCTCACCCTGTCTCCCGTAATTTGCTGCAACCGATGCACGAACTACCATCTGCAATCGGTGTTATCCTTTGATCGTGCACTATACCCCTGCCTTCTTATTGCTTCCACAATGGCTACATAAAATCATTCGCATTATGACCACCATCATTTACTATAACTACCCGAGCCACCATTTTTTTCCAGTCGCTCAGCCATTCCACCTAAATCTCTGGCCACAACACCATCTGCTGCCACATATGCTCGTTGTCCTCAGTCTGTCCAGCAACACCCGACCGCCCTCCTGTTGACCCCGAACTCACTGCATATTAAATTTCCATTGCCCGTGATCACCGTACGCTGCCTTTTAAAATCGTACTTGTCCTCGTTGATAATTCATGCCCTTTTAAATCTCAAACTTTTATAATAAGTTTGATATTTACAAACTATAGTATATGGTTTTTAATATAGTTATATATTAATAAAATTATTTAAAAATTAATTATTATTTAATAATGAATTATTTAAAAAAAATTAATTAAATTATATATATTTAAAAAAAGGAAGGATTAAAGTTTTCAAGGGTTTAATAAATAAATAAAATAAAAAACAAAAATTCAAAACTACAAAACAAAAATAAAAATAAAAAGAGGAAAAGGTGAAAGCGATTACATAATACCTAAAGTCATCTCTATAAAACAAAAATGGGATCAATCATTGAAAAAAAAATGATGGAGATAATGGAGCTCAATTCTATAATGATGGAGGAAGAAATTTTTTCTTATAATGGTTTTCTAGTTACAAATCACAGAGTAATGACATTAAAAGGAAGTATCCAAGTAAGAAAAATTAATATCGCTATCAGCACAAGAAACGATAAAAATTATATCAACGTCAACTTGGCGAATCAACTATTAATTCCAGAGCCGAGCATTGGGGTAAAGAAACATATTTTTGACGAAAAAGAGTACACAATTAGTGATTTACAAGTGACAGTAAATCATTATGAGTACATATGTTGTAAATATGGATTATACAGAGGTTGACGTCATACTCGGTCAACCCTGGATTAAGGATTTGGGTTCATTCATGTTAAACATAAAGAAACAAGTTTTGACTTTTCCTTATAAGGGGAAGATGATCACATTTCGATACATAACAAGTAAATCAAAATAAATAACATCTTCATTAGAATACTTTAAGGATATCTCAGACTTTATGTTCAAACATAACAAAACAATTATATCAAGGAAGCAAAAAGAGCTTGAAAAAATCATTTGCAGCAAAGAAAAAGAAATTTTGCACCTCAGAGATCACCAAGAAAATCTACTCGAACAAGTCAAGAAAGATAGAGCATCTAAGAAGGAACTCAAAGAGCGTTTATTAGAACAAGAAGAAGAAAATTTATGTTTAAAGAGCCTTAACCAAACATTAATAGGACAAATCAAGTGTTTAAAAGATGAGAAGCATGAAGGCCAAAATAAATTTGACTCAGATAATGAGGAATGCTTAAGTCTCAAAAATCATAATAAAAATTTGCTCAAACAGATTAAAAAAATTAAGGACGAAAATAAATCATTGACGAATAAGTTCAAAGAACTTGTCGCAAAGGAAGTATCAAAATCTCCAGATGTAGTAGTCCAAGTTGAAGAAACAAAATTCAATACCATTAATCTCGCAGTTTAGGCAAATCCAAACCCTATTGAAGTAAAAAAGCACTCAGAGGTTGTCGTTCAAACATAGGACGCCCCAAACAAGGATTCAGTAATTAAGTCAACAACAACAATGACTGATGGAAATAAGGAAACTACCATAAAAATGTTTAAGGAAGTTCAAACAAAAATTCCTTATCTACATCCCAATCACAAGAGTAGACACCTTAATCAATCTACAAATATATATCACGCAAAACATAAACAAACTTATGTTTTGAAGAATACTGAGGTAAGCTCAATCCAGTCATATGATAACTATTCACCACACATCACCAACAATTAGAATATTCCCCAGAAGATTAATCTAGGATGGTTTGATCCGTTCTCAGTACGACCGTTTTTTCTATCACTCTCAGTATCATATCGTCTTGTATCGACGAAGATGAAAGTACAGAGACGAGATTATGTTCTTAAGTAAGCTTTGAGGACAAATATTCTTGAAGGGAGAGGCTATGTTATGAATATTATTCATAATAAAATAATAAAAAATTAAATATAAATGTAATAATAAGAATTTAAACATAAATGTAATAATAATTAATAAATAATTAACTAATAATAAGTTATTTAGTGATGAAGAGGCATGTATTATAGACATAGCCATTTATGAAAGGGCACCTACCTAGGGTATATAAGTGGGCCCTCATTCTCATTTGTAATCATCATATAACCATTCTTTTATAAAATATACAATTTACAATTTCTATCCTGCAATGGATGTCTTTGTGTACAAATTATTTTAAATATTTCTGCTGCGTATACGACTGTTGGTCATTACAGAATTGTTGTGATTATGGTTTATGTCAAACCTGGGCTAGGTGTTGAAGTATTGAAGTATATTGAAGTATAGTCTCTTGTTGATTATGTAAAGTCTAAATGATTTTGTTACTGTAACTTTTTGTTATGAAAAACTTCATGCTTCTACATAATTGGTTGTACTTTCTATCTAAGTTATGTAGGTACATCATATTGGTGAAGAATTCTGTAAGAGAAGTCGATATGATCAACATGACGAGAAGAATGAAAACCATGGAAGATTCTCCAACACTGAAGGAAGTATTTAAATCTTCCTACATTTAGATGGAGTATGGATAGAAAAACTCTGCCTGGTTAAGAGGGAGGGCATAACATAGTTTTGGAGTGAAGAATACATTCTGAAAGATATGATGTTACATGTGAAGTAGGAAAATGAATCTTCTCTTAAAGATTCGATTGATAGTCCTACTGATATTATTTTAAAGGAAACATCGAAACCACAAAGGTTTGATTTGATTATATATTTGAATGTGTATTGCTAATTGGGGTTGTGTTTGTACAAGTGAATATCTCGAAGGTTTTTATAGCATGGTGGTTACCAATCAGTTTGATTGGGAGAGATTTTTTATATTTGAGCTGCTGGATCAAGGAGTCTTGAGGCTTTGTGAGTGAAGCATTGTTTGGAAACACATCGAGTTGACATTTTATTTTGATGTCTGGCAGGGAGGATGGCATCGGGTGGATGTGCACCTAGTTCCTTGGGTTGATGGTTAGTAAGTAAAATTTATGGTACCTATAGAGGTTGAAAGCTTTAGTCCATCGTAGTCCCACTTGGATAGATTTCCCTGGTCAGGAATCTAGTCCATGGCATTTTGGTGCCTAAATTTTTGAGTGACCAATGGATAGATTTCCCTAGTTATAAATATAGTCCATGACATTAAAGTGCCTAAACATTTTTCGTAGTTCACACAATTGAGATCTTCATTACGAGAATTTTGAGGTATAAAATGGGACTCATAATAAAAAAGTACAAAAAAAATAAAATTTATAAGAACCAATAGGATACAAGATGATGATGTCAACCATGGGGGATGATTCACCATTTTTTAAGTAAAAGGGTAAAAATATTAAAAAATAGTAGAATAATAAAACTACTTTTTCAACTAGTATTTTCAACTTATCTCCCAAATTTTTTACTCAAATTTCAGGCAGGAGTACTCATTGGATGAAAATTTAATTCCTCATCCAAGGAGTACCCATGTTGCATACTTTTGATGGACCCTGCTACACGAAAAATGAGAAATACGTGAAAAAATGTGATTGAAATCACATTTTTCATGTATTTCTCATTTTTCATGTAGCAGGATCCATTGAAAGTATGGAACATGGGTAATCCTTGGATGAGGAAATAATTTTTTCATCTAGTGAGTACTCCCACTGTAAATTAGAGTAAAAATTTTTGGAGATAAGTTGAAAAAATAGTTTTTTCCTTTTCCCTCTAAAATTTGATGATCTAATCAGATCTTATTTTATTATTTCCACTATTATTTATAATTTCCTCAGGAGGCCTATTTTAGACCTCAAAACTCCCCTAATGTTTGTACTATTGTATTATGAATACCTCCCTATTTAAGAGGGAGTGTTGAAGATTGTAACTAGGTTCGATCTTCATAAATTGTATTTGATTCAATATTTATTGTAATTGTAATAAAGAAAATAATTTATATTATGATTTATTTTATTATTAAATGACTTATTAAAGCATGGGTTTCATGCTTGGGTCATATTTAGTCATTACATATTAAATTGACCCATTCTGAGATTTTGAATCATGTAATTAGGTCAAGTATTGAGTCAAATATGGTTTATAGAGCTTCCACATAAAGTCGATCTTCAAGTGATCAAGTCGGCCTCAAGTCCAATAATTTGAACCCATAAGAGGCCTATAAATACAGGGAGATAAAATTCATTTGGATTCATCTCTATCACACACAGAAATTCGATATCATTTGTTGCATCAAGGAAAAGTTCGAAGTGAAGGAAGGGGTTAATTGGAGTGCAGTTTTGGGCAAGCTAAAGGATTGGAAGAAAATAAATTTTTTGGTGTTACTCTCTCTCTCTCATGTGCTATTGCTTGGACTATTGAAGTCTCTTAGTATTTTTCTACTTCAGTTGCTGCCAGTTGCTGCTACCAAGAGAAGAATAGGTCGAAACTGATTTTGTTGGATGTTGATGCCTTGAGAAGTTGTATTGTGTCAAAATCGAACTCATAGAAGCAAGATTGAATTATTTCCTTCAATATAGAAGTTCCAGAAGCAAGGTCATAATTCCAAGGTTGAAGAAAACGTCGCATAGTGTTGTTGTTGTTGTTGCTTCTACCATATTGAGGAAGGATCAAAAGGAAGGCCTACTTGATGTGGAGGAAGTCTGAGTCAAGGTATAGAATCTCAAGATTACTATTTAAGGAAGAATTATTGAATGGGATATCCCCTAAACTGGGGTGTTTCCCTGGCTGCTAGTCTACATCTAGTGTCCTTGATCTATGTGAATTTGCTTTGATATTTTCTTGATGAACTAAGAAGAAAGAATATAAGAAGAACATAAATAAGAACTAAAGAATATCACAAGTAAAAAATCAAGAATAAGAGAATCTCTTTGCCTTTCTGATTCTCTAACATGCCTCATCAATGGATACCTCAACAACGAATTTCTTTTCATCAACGATGGACACCCATGTGCGTCCAAACACCTCATCAATAGGTGTATGCTCAAATGTCTCCTCCAATGTGTCAACTAGGGCTACCAAAGGAAAATCCAACAAGGGTGACTATTGTGTCACATTGGGTGTATCCTTGTGCTCCTCCTGCGCGTCATTAGCCTCATGCTCAACTACCTGGATTGTATCTAAATGAACTCCCTCCTCAATGGATAGGTATTCACTTATCTTGTCACTAACTTCACCTTCAATATTTGTTTCTACAATTTTGATATTGGCATTTTGTTCAATAATCATGCTCCTCTCATTTTCTTCATCTACAAGTATGCAAATGATTTTTCTTCTTACTTCTTTTGCTAATGCCCACTCTTCGAGTTGCTCCACCAATCTCTCGAGGTTCCTAGTATAATTTTAAAAGTTATCAAGAAATTTCTCCTGCTGATACATTTTTGAGCACAAGTTAAATGTGAAGAATTCTGCAGGACTAGTATTTTAGCAAGTGGAATTCTGGCCCAACAATAGCAACTTGGGCAATACCATGATTTAGATCTACAACTGGACAAATCATGCTCTGATACCATTGTAATATTCCAAACTAAAATTTATAGCTAATAATTAACACATGGACTATGTTATAGCAAATAAATTATAAGTAAACATGCACCTTCAAAAACACCAAGAAACTAGGTGAATAAGGTGAGCCATTTTACTAAATATGGAATAAATGGGAGTAGAGTAATAAGGAACAACTACACCTGGGATTTCATGAGTAACTTGAATCAAAACAAATGAGATAAATGTCTCCCATGAGTAGAAAATTCAACCTCCAAATGGCCTTTGCATTGTACCAAGAAATTGTGCCATTGATGCCACCTAAAAATGGTTTGAATCCCCTACTGGACTGCCCAGATTGGCCTGAAATTGTTGTTGTATCTTCCTCTTAATTTTCCCCAAAAGAACGAGAAAGGAATGGTCCCCAATCCTTCAAACTAGAAAACCCACAAAAATGAGCTAATTACCAACAACTTTTGGCTGGAAAGGGACACATGTTTGAGCCCTCTAGTGTACTTAGAAAATTCAGCCAAATTTGTCTTGGCCTCTCCTCAACAAACCCAAAAAAATATAGAAAGGGTTGGGCCTAATTCCAACCTTCCAAAATTGACCCCAAATAATGTGAGCACCCTCTACAACTAGCTAATTCGTACTGTCTGAAGAATGGATACCAAAGCCCTCCAAAATTAGCTGAGAGATCCTTTAGAATTATCCTTATGCCCCTCTAGTAAATATATAGCCCCAAGCTTCGGTTCAAGCCTCCACAATCAATGTGCTCCTTTGATGACTGCGCAGGCCTAACCAAACCACTTCTACGCTGGCCCAAGAAGAATAATTTTGACCTATATGTAATCCACTTCTATGCTGGCCTAGGAAGAATAATTTCGACCTATATGTAAACCACTTCTATGCTAGCCCAACCAAACCACTTCAAAATCACTGCTAGGTGCCGAGATAATATGCCTCTAAATTCTTGAAACCCACGATGTCATGAAGCTCACTCCCATGACAGTGCGTGGTCCCTTAATGTGCCGAACTTGCTCATCAATAGCTCGAATATCCCTGTGAAATCCCTCCATAACAGCTCCAAGAATTTAGCAAATCTCCCCTAGGGTGACACTCAAAGTCCACCATAGTACGAGTTGAGATTTCCCCTCGGGATATTAGGTGTTAAACAAGGCTGTGTTGACCCAGCTAATAGCTTGAGAAAACAACGGTTTAGATATCAAATAAGCAAAGATCCCCAAAACGAGGACCTCCACCTATATTTATCTTGCTGCCCCCTCTCTTCCTTCATGTGGCCCCCACAATTCAAGTTCCCTCTCCTTTTACCTCCTACAAGTTCGAACTCTCCTAAGGGGTATAAATTCCCTTTAGAGTGCCCCCCACATTCCACTTGCACTTTGATTTATTACCTTTTCTAATGTTTGGAAGCTTTTTTTTCCTAAAAATCCAGGTGGGGTCCTCCTAATCCACCTTTCCTAAGTCCTAATGCCAAAATATCTCCCAATGATCAAAATTTCAAAAATGGAAATTATTCTTAAACATATTAATTAATTGGGATATCAAAGGTACTACCAAGCTTACAACAAAAAAAATTAATTATGATATTACAGTCCTCCTCGCCAAAAAATTATTTTCCTCAAGAAATGTTTGAACAAGCACACCCTCAATCAGTCGACCCATATTGTTAGTGCAAACAATACTGGGGTCCCAAATGTGCCACCAAGTCATCTCTGATCTCTGACCTATTCTATTAGGATCCCAAGCCATCTTGATCAGAGTGAATCATTCCTCGCTCCACTCATTTTCTAGCTCATCATAGGCTCTCATCGCCCTCTGCATGTCGCCACTAAGTAGAGCGTCATGGTAGTATAAATCCTAATCATCTCCTCTTGAAACTGCTTTATTGAATATTCCCCCTCGTGTACTTTAGGGGTGGATTCCTGAAGATGCATTCCAATCCTAGTGGGATTGAACCATCATAGCTCCAAGCTTGTCTTGGTCTCCTCCTGTTTCTCACCCTGGCACAATGGTGAAGCTCCCCACACCATAAATGAATCACTAAACCCAAATGGAAAATCTATATGGCCTTCCCCTGTAGAAACCAAATCAACTCTATGGGTAGTTGAACCACTTAGCCCTGCTATGCCAAAATCCCATACCCATCGTAAAAGGAACCCATCCTACTGACATTGTGACACCCTCACCATGCCTGACTGCTCAACATGCTCATATCAGACCATCCTCTCTGGTAACACTCGACAACTATATCCGCCACGATCAACGCTATGACCAGCCTACCAAGGAAACTAAAAAATGCTCGATTCCACCACTCCATGACTAGCCTATATCATGATCGGAAACTTGTCTCACCATATAACGATGGTCTCTGCGACTCCCCATGTGTTAGTATGGGAAAAATTTGGACCACCCTCCATCGTAACCCTACCCATCAATAAGTGGAGTGATCCTCTCGCCAACCAGATCCATGGATCCCCTAACCATATTGGGAGTTCACAACTCCCACTTCCCATGGGTTTTCACTGCATAGCACTGCCACCTACTAGAACCCATATGAACCTCATCTCTCACCCCTGTATGTCTCCCATAGGTGGCCCAAAAGTGCTAAGAACCTGTCCCAAGCATGCCAATCTACCATGCTCCTTCCAGCCCATACAATGAAACCCACTATTCAAATTCTTGATGATACATCTGGACACATCTCGGATTTTGGGCACCCTCCTATAGAAGGAATCTACCATCCTCTACCCCTCAAGCTCATGGAGTGCCTGATATTGTCTCACCCAAAAGTGCATCATGCAACTCCCTCACAATCACCTCCCCAAGTGTGAGCCCAAGGGTGGAACATATGCTACCTCGCAAATCAGCCACATGATCGCTAAGCTTGTATCCATCAGCTTGGGCATCCATCAAATGTCTCAATTGGAGAGTCTCCTTTTTGCCCATGACCAGTCTAGGGATATCACCCAAATGACTAGGGTAGGCCTCACATGTCCTGTCGATTGAACGAAGAGAATTGTGGGGAAAAAAACACTCTGCGAATGTAAGCAACATTACAGGATGATGGTTAGGTAGGTCCCCAAGGGTATGATCGAGAGACCACAAGGAAGAAGGAGAGTAACCATATGGAAGAACCTCTCTCGACCTCAGATCTGCTGAAAACCCCTTTGAAGGCCTGTCTCCGCTAAACATGGTGTCCCCAGATGCTCAACCATGTCCTCATCGATCCTAGGTGAGCTGCATCCAATGGTGCACCTACTTCCTCTGCCCATAAGTCTCCTTGGAGGCAATGCTCAATAGCCTGTTGCAATGCATCATCTGTCACTACATGTCACCCAGTATCACCACACTCCTCGACATGCATTGTATGTTGTAGCCTATCCCTATACACCACTAGTTACCACCGGCTATGGTTATACCATCATGTACCATCCTATGTCTTGATTCTGTCACTACACCTGTCACTCCCCGCATGTACTTAGTGCGATGTGAGGCATTCCTACTCCAAAATGCATACCAACATACTACGACACACCCCCATACATATCCATGTCCATCTGCAGACCACTTCTCCATGTTAGATGCTCCTACACATCCCTAGATATGATGGCCTAAATATGTTTCCATATGCGTCAGCCTGCACCCAACCAGTATCATCACCTCTGTCTTCACATCACCATACTCTTCGATGAGTGAATCTCCCCTAAAAATCCTCCCTAAGGTACCCTAGAAGTAAATCTCCGTAGCTATCAATAGTGATGTCACCCCTGCTCTACTCCTATGTGTCCTCTATGTCCCACATAACTGTGAAGAATCCCCAGCTCCATACAAGGCATTTTCTGGTGGCCTACCAATTCCACCTCCTCTGAAAAACTCCTGTCATAGTACACTGATCACCCTATGACCCCATGCACAACTGCATACCAAGACAACCCAAGGGGTTTTCCCATAAGTTGGTTGGCCACTGGTGTTGACCAAAACTCCCCTAGTGAATTTTCACGCTCATTTTCTAGGTCAATTATACCATCTAAATCATAGTCAACCGGAATACCTCAAAAATGATAGGTAGTCCCTCCTATATTCCAAAGCCAATCTAGGCTTCGAGTATCCCTAGTGCCTAGAAGCTCTTGCTGAGCTTCACCTGGTTCCACTACCACCTCCATAGCCCACTCCACTGGGTACCAACTCATAATCGCTCACCATCCAACCCCAAGAGATGGATCAAATGCACGAACTCCCGTGAATAGAACAACTCCAACATGAGAATGTTGCACGCTGTACAACTCATGTCGTCTCATATTTCTATCCTGGTCAACACATGAAATATGACCAGGTAGCTCTATTCGTCTCTCTCCACTCAACAAAGGTAACCTAGCAATGCTGCAAGCCCCATTTATATAAGCCAAAAGAGAGCTACTGTTTGGAATTACTGCAACTCTTTTGATGGTCTATGCATCTGTTTACTCTAAATCAGTGGTTCGCCCAACATATGACTGCTCATCCAATTGTTCCTCCATAGACAACTTGACATGCAAGACATGCTCACTAGTCGGTTGTAGGTGGATGTCATCTCGAAGCGCTATCATAGACCTATATGCCTCATCAATGGATACCTCAACAGCAGATGGTCTGTCATTAACGATGGACACCCCTGTGCCTCCTAACACCCCATCAACAGTTCTATGCTAATTTCTCTCCTTCAATGTGTCAACTGGAGCTACCAAAGGAAACTCTAGTAAGGGTGAATCATATGTCACATTGGGTGTATCCTCATGCTCCTCCTATGTGTCATTATCCTAATGATAAACTGGCTGGAATGTATCGAAATGAACTCCCTCCTCAATGGGTAGGTCTTCACTTATATTGTCATTGTATTCACCATCAATCTTTGTTTCTGGAACTTTGATATTGACATTTTATTTAATAATCATGCTCCTCTCATTGTCTTCATCTACAGGTCTATAACTTCTTTTTCTTCTTGATGGCCTTGTTGATACCCACTCTTTGAGCTACTCCACCAATCTCTCAAGGTTCTAGTATAATTTTCAAAATTCTCAAGGAATTTCACCTGATGAGATATTTTTTAGCACAATTTCAATATGAAGAATACTCAAGGACTAGTATTTTATCCTCTTGAATTCTTGCCCAACAATAGAAACTTGGGCATTACCATGATTTAGACCCATAACTAGCCAAAATCATGCTCTGATACCATTGTAATATTCCAAACTGAAATTTATAGCTAATAATAGACACATGAACTAGGTTATAGAAAATAAATTTTTTAGTATTCATGCACCATCAAAAATACCAAGAAATTAGGTGAATAAGTTGAGCCATTTTATTAAATATAGAATAAATGGGAGTACAGTAACAAGGAACAACTGCACCTAGGCTTGTATGAGCAAGTTGAATCAACCCAGGTGAGATAAATGTCTCCCGTGAGTAGAAATTTCGACCTCCAAATGGCCTCTGCGTTGAACCAGGAAATTGTGTCACTGCTGCTACCTGAAAATGGTTTGAATCCCCTATTGGACTTCCTAGATTAGCTTGAAATTGATGTTGTATCTTCCTATAAATTTTCCCCATAGGACCCAGAAAGGAATTGGTCTCAATCCTTTAAACCAGAAAACCCACAAAAATGAGCTAATTACCAACAATTGCTGGTTGGAAAGAGACGCCTATTTGATCCCTCTAGAGTGCTCAGAAAATTTAGCTGAATTAGTCATGGCCTCTCCTCAACAAACCCATAAAATACCAAAATGGGTTGGGCCTAATTCCAATCTTCCAAAACTGACCCCAAGTAATGTGAGCACCCTTTATAGTTGGGTAATTCATACTGTCTGAAGAATGGCTGCCAAATGCCTCCAAAATTAGCTGAGAATTCCTTATAATTATCCTTATAGCCCCTTGGTAAATATACAACCCCTAACTCTGGTTCAAGCCTCCATAATCAATGAGCTCCATAGATGACTACACAGGCCCAACCAAACCACTTCTACACTGGCCCACGAAGAATAATTTTGACTTGTATGTTATCCACTCATCCAACCCTTCAAACCACTATAAAATTGTTGCTAGATACCAAGAGAATATGCCTCTAAATTCTCAGAACCCATGTTGTCTTGAAGCTCACTCCCACGAGAGTGTGTGGTTCCTTACTATTCCCAACCTGCTCCTTAATAGCTTGAATCTCCCTTTTAAACCCCTCCATAACAAATCCAAGAATGTAGCAAAGCTCCCCTAGGGTGGCACTCGAAGTCCACCGAAGTAGGAGTTGAGATTTCCCCTTGGAAATCTCGAGCGCTAAACAACACTTTGTTGACCTAGCTAATTTCTTGAGAAAACAACAATTCAGATATCAAATGAGAAAAGATCCCAAAAATGAGGCCATCCACCTCTATTTATCTTTATTCCCCCTCTCTTCCTTCATGTGGCCCCCACAATTTGAGTTCTCTCTCCTCTTTCATCCTTCAAGTTCGAACTCTCCTAAGGGGTAAGAGTTCCCTTTGGAGTGGCCCCCACATTCCACTTGCACTTTGATTTACCTTTTCTAATGTTTGGAAGCCTTCTTTTCCTAAAAATACAGGTGGGATCCTCCCAATCCACCTTTCCTAAGTTTGAATGCCAAAATTTCTCCCAATGGTCAAAATTACAAAAATGGAAATTCTTCTTAACCACATTATTTAATTAGGGATATTACAGTCCTCCCCACCAAAAATAGCTTGTCCTCAAGCATTTCATGAACAAGCACCCCATCAATCAATCAACCCAGATAGTGACTGCAAACAATATCAGGGTCCCAAATGTGTGACCGAGTCATATTTGATCTCTACCCTGTCCTACTAGAATCCCAAGCCATCCTGATTGGCATGAAGCATCCCTCCCTACACTTTTTGATCAACTCATCATAGGCTCTCGTCACCTTCTGCATGCCACCATTAATTAGAACATAACTTAGTATAAGATCTTGATCATCTCCTCATGAAGCTGCTCTATCGAATAGTCCCTCTCGTGCACTTCAGGGGTGGACTCTTGAGGATGAAATCCAATGCTAGTGGTATTGAACCCTCGTTTTCTTGAGCTTCCCCGGATATACTCCTGTAAATCACCCTGCAACACTGGTGAAGATCCCCACACCATCAATGAATCACTAAACCGAAACGAAAAATCTGGATGGCCTTCCCTTGTAGAAACCAACTCACCTCGACGGGTAGTTGAACCACTCAACCTTGCTATGCTAAAATCCCCTACCATCGCAGAAGGAATCCATCCTACTGACATCGTGACATCCCGGTCATGCTTGAATGCTCAACATGCTCGTACCAGACCCTCCTCTTCAGTAACGTTCGACCACTATATCCTTCACAATCAATGCTATGACAACCTGCCAGTGTAAATCTACAATGTTCGAGTCCACCACTTCATGACTAGCCTTGATCTTGACCGACAAACTACCTCGCCATATGATGAAGGTCTCAGCGAATCCCCATGTTTCAGCTTGGGAAAAATTTGGATCACCCTCCATCATTAGAGCAATGCCACTTGCTAGAACCCATATGACCCTCATCTCTAACCCTTGTATGTATCCCATAGGTGGCCCCTAAGTGTTAAGAACCTGTCCCAAGCATGCAAGTCTGCCATGCTCATGCCAGCCCATACAGTGAAATTTTCTATCCCAACATCTGATGATACGCCTGGACACATCTCAGAGTCTCGACACCCTCCTGTGGACGAAATCTACCATCCATTATCCCTAAATCTCATGTAGCACCTCATACTATCTTGCCAAAAGTGCATCATGCAGCTCCTTCACAATCACCTCCCCAAGTGTGAGCCCAAGGGTGGAACTTATGCAACCTCGGCAATAAAACACCTGATCCCTAAGCCTTTATCCATCAGCTCGGGCATCCATCAAATGTCTCAACTTGGGAGTCTCCTCTTAGCCTATGACCGAAAAGGTCTCACCCAACTGCCTAGGGTGGGCCTCCAATGTCCTTCCGCTTTAACGAAGAGCATCATGGGGAAAAACAAAACACTCTGTGAATGTAAGAAACTCTGGAGGATGATGGTTGGGTAGGTACCCAAGGGTATGATCGAGTCCGCAAGGAAAATGGAGAGTAAACCTATGGATGACCCTTTCTTCACCTCAGATATGCTAACAACTCCCTCGAAGTCCTTTCTCCGCTAAACATGGTGTCCCTAGATGCTTAACCATGTCCACATTGATCATAGGTGAGATGCATCCAATGGTACACCTACTACCCCTATCCATAAGCCTCCTTGGAGGCAACACTCCAAGAGCTCGTTGCGCTACATCATCAACCACTGCATACCACCCAGAATCACCACACTCCTCAAGATTCCACTGTACACCACAACCTATCTCTGTACACCACTAGTTACCATTGGCTATGGCTACACCATCATGTGTCGTCATGTGTCCCGCCTGTGTCACTGTACCTGTCACTCCCTGCATGTATTCAATGCAATGTGAGGTACTCCTACTCCACAATGCATACCAACATACTATGACACACCCCCATGCATCTCCATGCCCATTTGCAGACCACTGCTCCATGCTAGATGCTCCTACACATCCCTGGATGTAATGGCCTAAAGATGTGTCCATATGCATCGGTCTGCACCCAACTAGTTAATCACCTCTACCGTCGCATCACCATACTCTTTGATGAGTATATCTCCCCTTGAAATCCTCTTGGGGGGACCCTCGAAGTAAATCTCCCTAGGTACCAATAGCGATGTCACCCCTTCTCTGCTCCTTTGTGTCCTCCATGCCCCACACAATTGTGAAGAATGCCTAGCTCCATACAAGACATTTTCTGGTGGCCTACCAATTCCACATCTTTCGACAAAATCCTTCCATAGTACACTAATCACCTTGTGACCCCATGCACAACTGCCATACCAAGACAACCCAAGGGGTTTTCCCATAAGCTGGTTGGCCACTGGTGTTGACCAAAACTCCCCTTGTGAATGTTCATGCTCAGTTTCTAGGTCAATTATACTATCTAAGTCATAGTCAATCGGAATACCTCAAAAATTATAGGTAGTCTCTCCTATATCCCAATTCCAATCTAGGCTTCCATTATCCCTAGTGTCTGGAATTTCCTTCTAAGCTTCACCTGGTTCCACTACCACCTCCATAGCCCACTCCATTGGGTACCAACTCAGAATCTCTCACCATCCAACCCCAAGAGCGAGATCGAATGCATGAACTCCCACACATAGAAAAACCCCAATATGTGAATGTTTCACCCTGTGCAACTCATATCGTCTCATCTTTCTATATTGGTCAAAGGTAGCTATGCCCCTCTCTCTCCATTGGGGAAAGGTAACCTAGAAATGATGCAAGCCCCATTTATACAATACCAAAGAGAGATATTGTCTGGAAGTATTGAAACTCTATTGATGGTCTGTGCATTTGTCTTCTCTAAATCGGTTGCTGGCCCAAAAGATGATTGCTCGTCCTCCTCCATCATGGGCTCAACATGAGCCTCCAATTGTTCCTCCATAGACAACCCAACATGCAAGACACACTCACAAATAATTTGTAGGTGGATGTCGTCTTGAAGCTCTGTCATAGACCTATATTCCTCATCAATGGATACGTCAACAACGGATGGCCCATCATCAATGATGGACACCTCATCAATAGGTGTATTCTCAATTGTCTTCTCCAATGTGTCAACTGAGGCTACCAAAGGAAACTCCAATAAGGGTGACTCCTGTGTCAAATTGGGTTTATCCTCGTGCTCCTCTTGAGTGTCATTTTCCTCATGCTCCACTGGCTGGAATGTATCTAAATTAACTCCCTAATCCATGGGCAGGTCTTCACTTATCTTGTTACTGTCTTCAATTTTAATCTTTGTTTCTGCAGTTTTGATAGTGGCATTTTGTTCAATAATCATGATCTTCTCATTTTTTTTATCTACAGGTCTACAACTGATTTTTCTTCTTGCTGCCCTTGCTTATGGCCACTCTTTGAGCTGCTCCACCAATATCTCAAGGTTCCTAATATAATTTTCAAATCTCTCAAGGAATTTCTCCTACTAAGATATTTTGAGCTGAAGTTCAATCTGCAGAATAATGCAGGACTAGTATTTTAGCCTCTGGAATTCTAGCCCAACAATAGAAACTTGGGCATTGCCATGATTTAGACCCACAACTGGCCAAAATCATGCTTTGATAGCACTGTAATATTCCAAACTGAAATTTACATCTAATAATTAACACGTTAAATAGGCTATAGAAAATAAAATAATAAGTAAGCATGCACTATCTAAAACACCAAGAAACTAGGCAAATAAGATGAGTCATTTTATTAAAATGAATAAAATGGGAGTACAATAACAAGGAACAACTGCACCTGGACTTGCATGAGCAAGTTGAATCAACCTAGGTGAGATAGATTTCTCCCATGAGTAGAAACTTCGACCCCCAAATGGCCTTTGTGCTAAAGTAGGAAATTGTGCCAATGTTGTTAACTAAAAATGGTTTGAATCCCCTACTAGACTGCCTAGATCGGCTTGAAATTTCTATTTTAGCTTCCTCTTATTTTCCCCACAAGACCCAGAAAGGAATTGGTCCCAACCCTTCAAACCAAAAAACCATAAAAAATGAGTTAATTACCAATAATTGATGGCTAGAAAGAGACACTTTTTTGAGCCCTCTAGAGTGCTCAGAAAATTCATCCAAATTAATCTTGGCCTCTTCTCAAAAAACCCAGGAAAACCCATAAAGGGTTGGGCCTAATTCCAACCATCCAAAATTGACCCCAGATAATGTGAGCACCCTCTATGGCTAGGTAATTTGTATTGTCTCAACAATGGCTGTCAAATCCCTCCAAAATTAGCTGAGAATTCCTTTAGAATTATCCTAATGCCCCCTTGGTAAATCTACATCCCCTAACTCCGGTTCAAGCCTCCACAATCAATGTGCTCCTCTGATGACTGCACATGCTCAACCAAACCAATTCTACACTGGCCTAGGAAGAACAAGTTCGACATGTATGTAATCCACTCAACCAACCCTTCAAACCACTACAAAATCATTGCTAGTTTCCAAGAGAATATGCCTCGGAACCCTTGTTTTCATGAAGCTCACTCCCACGAGAGTGTGGTCCATTACTGTGCCTAGCATGCTCCTCAATAACTCGATTCACCCTATGAAATCACTTCAGAACAACTCTAAGAATGTAGCAAAGCTCCCCTAGGGTGGCACTTGAAGTCCACCAAAGTAGGAGTTGAGATTTCCCCTCGGAAATCTTGGGTGCTAAATAACACTCTGTTGACCAAGCTAATAGCTTGAGAAAACAATGGTTCATATATCGTATGAGAAAAGAACCCCAAAATGAGGCCCTTCACCTATATTTATCTTGTTGCTCCCTCTCTTTCTTCAAGTGGTCCCCATAATTCGAGTTCCCTCTCCTCTTTCTTCCCACACATTTGAACTCTCCTAAGGGTTACATATTCCCTTTGGAGTGGCCCCCACTTTCCACTTGCACTTTTATTTTTTACCTTTTCTAATGTTTGGAAGCCTTCTTTTACTAAAAATCCAAGGGGGGTCCTATTAAATCCACCTTTTGTAAGTCCTAATGCCAAAATATCTCCCAATGTTCAAAATTACAAAAATGGAACTTCTTCTTAACCATATTAATTAATTGGGGATATCACAATCCCCCTCACCAAAAATTGTTTGTCCTTAAGAAATGCCTGAACAAGCACCCCCTCGATTAGTCGAACTAGATAGTCACTGCAAATAATACCGGCGTCCCAATTGTGCCACCGAGTCATCTCTAATTTCTGCCCCGTCCTTCCAGGATCCCAAGCGGTCCTAATCAGCATGAATCATCCCTCGATCCACTCATTTTCCAGCTCATCATAGGCTTATGTCTCCCTTTGCATGTCGTCACTAATTAGAGCATATCATCATAGCATAATATCCTGATCATCTCCTCGTGAAAATTATCTATAGAATAGTCCCTCTCATGCACTTCAAGGGTGAAATACTGAAGATGAAATCCAATCCTGGTGGGAATGAACCCTCGTCTACTTTATCTTCTCCTGATCTCCTCCTGCCGATCACCCTGCCACACAGGTGAATCTCCCCACACCATCAACGAATCACTAAACCCAAACCCAAAATTTGGATGGCCTTCCCTTATAGAAACCATCTCACCTCTATGGGTAGTTGAACCACTTAGCCTTGCTATACCAAAATCCCCTTCCCTTCGCAAAATGAACCCATCCTGCTGACATCGTGGCACCCCTGAAATTCCCAACTTCTCAATATTCTCATACCAGACCCTACTCTCTCGTAAATATTGGCCACTATATCTATCATAATCAACAGTATGACCAACCTGCCAGGGAAACGCTACAATGCTCGAGTCCACCACTCCATGACTAGCCTCGTTCCTGAATGGCAACCTACCTTGTCATATGACGAAGGTCTCAGCGACTTCCCATGTATCATATTGGGAAAAAGGTTGATCACCCTCCATTGTAACCATGCCCATCGATAAGTGGAGCGATCCTCTCGCCAACCGGATCCCTGGATCCCATAACCATACTGGTAGCTCACAACTCCCACTCCCCATGGGTTGCCGCTGCATAGCACTACCACCTGATATAGCCTATTCGACCCTCATCTCTGACCCATGTATGTATCTAATAGGTGGCCCCCAAGTTCTAAGAACCTTTCAAAAACATGCTAGTATTCCATGCACTTGCTAGCCCATACAGTGAAAGCCACTATCCCAACCCCTAATGATACACCTAGACACATCTCGAAGTCTAGGCACCCTGTTGTAGACGAAGTCTACCATCCATTGTCCCTTAGGCTCCTGTAGTGCCTCGTACTTTCTAGCCAAAAGTTCATCATGCATCTCCCTCGCAATCACCTTCCCAAGTGTGAGCCCAAGGGTGGAACATATGCTACCTCGGTAATCAACTACCTAATCCCTAAACTTGTATCCATCAACTCGACCATCCATCAAATGTTTCAATTGGAGAGTCTCTCCTCCACCCATGATCAACGAGGTCTCACCCAACTACCTAGGGTCGGCCTCCCATGTCCTGCTGCCTGAACGAAGAGCATTGTGGGGCAACTACAAAACACTCTAGGAATGTAAAAAACACTACAGGATGATGGTTTGGTAGGTCCCCAAGGGTATGATCGAGAGTCCACAAAGAAATTAGAGAGTAACCTTATAAATGAACCTCTCTCCACCTTAGATCTGCAGAAAACCCCCTCGAATCCCTGTCTCCGCTAAAATTGGTGTCCCCAGATGCTCAACCATATCCTCATCAATCTTATGTGAGCTGCATCCAATGGTACACCTACTGCCCCTAACCATGTGTCTCCTTGGAGGAAACACTCCAAGAGCTCATTGCGCTGCATCATTTGCCACTGCATACTACCTAGTATCACTGCACTCCTAAACATGCCACGATACCTTGCAACCTATCCTTGTACACCACTAGTTACCTTTGGCTATGACTATATCATCATCTACCATCCTTTGTCCCTCTTGTGTCCACTGTCATTGAACCTGTCACTCCCCACATGTACTCAATGTGATGTGAGGCACTCCTACTCCATAACGCAGACCCACATACTATGACACACCCCCATGCATCTCCATGCCCATCTACACACCATTTCTCCATGCTAGATGCTCCTACACATCCTTGGATGTGATGGCCTAAATATGTGTCCATATGCGTTAGCCTGCACCTGACCGGTATCATCGCCTTTTTTGTCGCATCACCATACTCTTTGATGAGTGGATCTCCCCTCCAAATCCTCCTTGAGGGACCTGAGAAGTGATTCTCCCTAGGTACCAGTAGCAATGTCACCCTTGCTCTCCTACTCTGTGTCCTCTGTTCCCCACACAATTGTGAAGAATCCCCAGCTCCATACACGGCACTGTCTAGTGGCCTACCAATGCTACCTCCTCTAAAAAAATCCTATCGGAGTATGTTGATCACCTTGTGACCCCATGCACAACCATCAAACCAAGAAAAACCTAGGGTTCTGCCTATAAGTTGGTTGGCCACTAGCACTAACCAAAACTCTCCTAGTGAATGTGCATGCTCAACTACTAGGTCAATTATACCGTCTAGGTCATAGTCAACTGGAATACCTTGGAAATGATAGGCAGTCCCTCTTGGATCCCAGTGCCAATATGGGCTTTCGGGATCCCTAGGTCCTGGAAGCTCATGCCAAGCTTCACCTGAGTCCACTACCACCACCATATCCCATTCCACCGAGTACCAACTCAGAATCTCTTGCCATCCAACCCTAGGAGAGGGATTTAATGCACGAACTCTTATGCATAGAATGGCCCCAACATGCGAATGTTGCACCCTGTGCAACTCAGTTCACCTCATCTCTATATCCTAGTCAACACATGAAATCTAAATAGGTAGCTTTGTCCCTCTCTCTCCACTGGGAAAAGATAACGTAGCAATGTCGCAATCCCCATTTATATAAACCCAAAGAAAGCTATTGTCTAGATGTATTAGAACTCTTTTGATGGTATGTGCATCTGTCTGCTCTAAATCGGTGGTTGGCCCAAAATATGACTACTCGTTCTCCTCCATCATGGGCTCAACATGAGCCTATAATTTATCCTCCATAAACAACACAACATGCAAGACATGCTTACTAGTCAACTGTAGGTGGACGTTGTCCTGAAGCTCTGTCATAGACCTGGTTGCCTCAAATATGGATACCTAAAAAACGGATGGCCCGTCATCAACTATGGACACCCATGTGCCTCCTGACAGCTCATCAACTAGTGTATGCTTAGTTTTCTCTTCCAATGTGTCAACTGGGGCTACCTAAGGAAACTACAACAAGGGTGGCTCATGTGTCACATTGGGTGTATCCTCATGCTCCTCCTGCATGTCATTAGCCTCATTCTCAACTGGCTGGAATGTATCTAAATGAAATCCTTCCACAATGGGTAGGTCTTCACTGATCTTGTCACTGTCTTCACTTTCAATCTTTGTTTATGTAGTTTTGATACTGGAATTTTGTTCAATAATAATGCTCCTCTCATTTTCATCATTTACATGTATGCAACTGCTTTTTATTCTTGTTGCCATTGTCGATGCCCACTCTTCAAGCTACTCCACCGATCTCTCGGGGTTCCTGGTGTAGTTTTCAATGTTCTCAAGGAATTTTTCCTGGTAAGATATTTTTGAGCATAATTTCAATCTGAAGAATACTACAGGACTAGTATCTTAACCTTTGGAGTTCTAGCCCAATAATAGAAACTTGGGCATTACCATGATTTAGACCCATAGCTAGCCAAAATCATGTTTTGATACCACTGTAATATTCCAAACTGAAATTTAAAGCTAATAATAGACAAATGAACTAATTTATAGCAAATAAATTTATAAGTAAGCATGCACCATAAAAACACTAAGAAAATAGGCGAATAAGTTGAGCCATTTTATTAAATTTGGAAAAAATGGGAGTGCAGTAACAAGGAACAATTGCACCTGGGCTTGCATGAGAAAGCTGAATCAACCCAGGTGAGATAGATGTCTCCCATGAGTAGAAAATTCGACCCCCAAATGGCCTCTGTGCTAAACCAAGAAATTGTGCCACTGTTGCTACTTGAAAATGGTTCGAATCCCCTACTGGATTGCCTGGATTGGACTGAAAATCCTATTGTATATTCCTCTTAATTTTCACCACAAGACCCAGAAAGGAGTTGGTCTCAATCCTTCAAACCATAAAGCTCAAAAAAATGAGCTAATTACCAAAAATTGTTGGTTGGAAAGAGACACTTGTTTGAGCCCTCTAGAGTGCTCATAAATTCATCTAAATTAATCTTGGCCTCTCCTCAAAAAACCCAGAAAAACCCAGAAAGGGTCGGGCCTAATTCCAACCTTCCAAAATTAACCCTAAATAATGTGAGCACGCTCTATAGCTGGGTAATTTGTACTGTCTGAAGAATGGCTGCCAAATCCATCCAAAATTAGCTGAGAATTCGTTTAGGATTATCCTTATGCCCCCTTGGTAAATGTACATCCCCCAACTCTAGTTCAAGCCTCCACAATCAATGTGCTCCTCTGATGACTATGCAAGCCCAGCCAAACCACTTCTACGCTTGCCCGAGAAGAATAATTTCAACCTGCATCTAATCCACTCATCCAACTCTTCAAACCACTGTTAAATCAGTGCTAGATGCCAAGATAATATGCCTCTAAATTCCCAGAACCCACACTGTCATGAAGCTCACTCCCATGAGAGTGTGTGGTCCCTTATTGTGCTCAACCTACTTCTCAATAGCTCTAATCTCCCTATGAAATACCTCCAAAACAGCTCGAAGAATGTAGCAAAGCTCCCCTAGGATGGCACTCGAAGTCCACCAAAGTAGGAGTTGAGATTTCCCCATGGAAATATTGGGTGCTAAACAACACTCTATTTGTTAATTTTTTCAACTCATTAGGGGAATTTTGAGGTCTAAAATGAGCCTCCTAAGGAATAATAAAAATATAGCTAAACCAATAAAATAATATTTATGAATTTGCAATTCACTTTTTGCACCACAATCCATGCAACCATAGTTAAATTCAATTCAAAAGTTGTACCAAAATAAAATTAATAACAAAATTGCATTGATGTGACTATAAGTAAGAATGATATTTTCAAGAAAAAGTCATTATCATTGAACAACTAATGCATTTGTCCTTGTACTTAAATATCTTAAAATAAAATATAAACATAGATTTATAAATTCTTAATTATATTATATGCTATTAATTAAAATTTATATTACTTAAATTCTATAATGACATGTAATTAGTATACTATATACAAATAATATAATATAATATAATATAATAAATGTATAGGGATATGCATTCTTTCTTTCAAGAAATATGAAATGAAAATAATATATTTTTATTCAAAAAGTGTGAAATGACATTTATTATGAGTACTTTACTTTGACTTTAAAAGTACTTAGAGCACTACCATGGTTAACCATGAGTTTTTATCCACCATTGAGAATGTGACACGTGCCTTTAACTCAAGAAATGCCACCTTAACCATTAGGGATGATGTCATCCCCTAAAATGTGATTGGTTCTCATAAAGTGAATTTTGATTGTACATTTTCCTTAGGAGGCCCATTTTAGACCTCAAAATTCCCCTAATGAGGGTCAAATTCCACCTTGGATGGCTCATATGTTCGAGATCATAATTGCATTAGATTTCTTTTCGATAGGACCAAAATTGACGTATAGATCACCCAAATCGGTTAAGAGGAAGTTAAATTTTCAATTATTTTATTTATTAAAGTGAAATGGAATGGGTCGACCTAAGCACATGTAAAATAAGTCAAGTCAGCCTCAACCCCAAGTAGACCCCCACGAAAGCTATAAATATAAGTGACCTCAAGCTCATGCTCACACACTTGCTCAAGCAATCTTCTATTTCCATTCTTTGTCTTGGTTCGTAGTTTTTGTTTTGGCTCACACAGGTTCGATGAAAGGAGTTCACGCAGGGTCTTGAATCACAAGTGAGAGGCTCACTCTGATCTAGGGTTTTCTGGATCATAGCCACAAGCTTAACAATGAGTTTTCTGGGCCATAGCCACAAGAACAGGGTGTTCTACCTGTGGCCATGGTGTCATAGCTGCAAGCATAGTAAGTCGAGGTGGTGGCTAGGGATTTAGGGGCTGATTAGGTTGATCATAGCCATAGTCATAGGCACAGTGTCCTACCTATGACCAAGGTGCCATAGTTTTAGACACCGAGTCTCAAGGGTGCAGCTAAGGTATTTTTGAGAAGATCTGGCCTAGATCGACCTCAGTTTCTCACGTAGTGTTTCTTTATATCTTTTGCTTCATCACAAATGCTCACAATCATTTTTTGGTAGCGTCCTGGATTTAGATCTAGGATTTGACAGTTGATTTCAATTGACTTTAGTGATCTATTGGATCTGTATTTCTTACTATTGTAGATCTGCAAATCTGTAGATATGTTTTGTATATTTCCACTGCATATGTATTGGGTTAATTGTACTCTCTGCTAAATTTTTCTTATGACGATCTATTAAAGAAGAAGATTTGAAAGGGTTTCCCCCTTGTGGGCTTTTCCCATGATGTTGGACCAATTTTCTGTTTCTTATGTTGTGTTGTTGTCTTCTTTATCACTGCATATATTGCTCTATATTTAGTTACAATTTATGATTGATTACACTAATAATAATTGGATACCTTGTTTATGAAGAAGTAATTTGGGCTAAAGTAATTGATACAACATAGAAAAATATGAAAATTTAACATGTTATTAGAGCAGAGGTCAAGAATAAGCCCAAAATAATACAAGCATTGAAGCCCTCATTATCAGAAAGTAGATCTACTAGCCAAGGTCAAGATGTATTCCTCTACTTTCAAGGAGCATGAAAAGTTGGGTAATGCATCAAAATTTGTTGCATGGAAATTTAGGTCGGAGATTATAGCTGACAACAATGATGTGTTGGAATACTTTCAAGGAAGGATGGCCGAGCCTCTAGAAAATTCTTTCGCTTCTCTCAAGAATAGGTACAAGAAAGGTGAGTCCAAAGCAAAACAAATAATAGCTTATGGTTTACAATATCATTTACTTGTATATATTGGGAATTTAGGAAAGTCTAAAGACATGTACGACAAGATAGTCAGAATCTATGAAATCAACAATCTGAATGAGATCATCACCTTGAAAGATCAACTCAAGGAAATGAAGATGAAAAAATGAGAAGATGTTCAATCATACATTATGAGGAGATCTCATCTCATAGATCAACTTCAGAGGGTTGGAGAGAATGTGCCTGACAGAGAACTGGTAGTTGTGACTCTTATAGGTCTCCCTCCAGTTTGGGAAACCTTCATTACTAAAATCAGCAACAACAATGTACTCTCATCATTTGATGAAATTGTTGGGAAGCTTATTCAAGAAGAATCAAGAATGATAGCAAGAGGAATAATTCAGAAGCATGAAGAGGGAGAGCCTATTGCATACATCGCTCATGAAAAAAGGAAGAAGGAAAAATGAGGTCCTTCAGGGAAGCCTCCTTCTCAAAATTCAAAAGGAAGGAATGACATATCGCTATCCCATATTGAATGCTATAACTGACACAAGAAATGCACATGATTGTCTTGATAAGAGAAAAATACCACAATACAACAACATAAGAAACAACAATAATAAAAGAAGAAAATAAAATCAAAGGAACAACCACGATAGAATATATGAAAGGAGAAGAAGAGATTCTTCAAGAGACCATGAAGAAGAACATCCTCCTTAAAAGAATTCAAGGGCTCCTAGGTATGAAATCAATGTTGTGAATAAATCTGACTATATTCTCATTTATGGACTCACTAGTTCTTCTCCACCGGATTCATGGGATAGTTGGTTTGTTGATAGTGGGGCCACTCATCACGTCTTTGGATACAAGGAAGTCCTCTCTAATCTGATAGAGAGGGAGACTAAGTTGAAAACCATTCTTGGAGATAACTACACTAATCCTCTAAAACGATTTGGATCCGTTAAATTTTAGTTGAATTATGGGGAATTAGTATTACTGCATGAAGTTATGTATTTGCTAGGTTTAATGAATTTTTTTATATCTATATCCGCATTGGGGAATAAAGGAATGAGGGTTTCCTTCATCAATGGAATTTTTTTGACTTGGTCTATTGATACACCTATGAAAGATGCATTCACATTAGTTCTGAGATCTGAAGGAATCTATAAAGTCACCGGAAGGCTACTTCTATCATTGGTTCATAACTCCAATCATCTTAGAGAATTGTGGCACCCCAGGCTGGCTCATTACACTATGATTCTCTTCTGAAATTGAAGAAACTGGTCTCAGGTATTCCCGATGTTCAAGCTCATCATGATGGAGTTTTTCCAGGTTTTGTGGGTGGAAAGAAAACAAGGGGACCATTCCCCTCTAGTAAGAACATCACAACTGACATCCTCCATCTCATTCATTCAGATATATGTGGTCTGATGCCTATGCATTCTATTGGTGTTTATCTCTAATACATCACCTTCATTGACTACTTCTCAAGAAATAAATGGAAATACTGCCCTAAGCATAAGGATGAAGCATTTGAAAATTTTTAGGAATTCAAAGCCTTGATCAAAAATCAATAAGGGAAAATAATCAATGTATTCAGGTCTGAAAATGGAGGGGAATACATGTCAAAATAATTCATATCATTTTTCAAGAAAGAAGGGATCAAGAAGGAAAATATTGTGCCATATACACTTGAACAAAATGGCTTAGCTGAAAGGAAGAACTAGTATATATTAGAATTTTCCCATTCCATTCTCCATGATAAAAAGGTACCAAAGTTTTTGTGGGTTGAAGCCACACATGTTGTGGTATATGTTCAAAATTGGGTGCCTCATCAAGCTTTAGAAAACAAGACCCCCAAAGAAATATTCATGGGTGTTAAGACTGATATTACCCATCTTTGTATATTTGGATACCCCATATACTTTCATGTGTTGAAGGATAAAATAATAAGCTGGAAGCTACTAGAATAAAAGGTATGTTTGTGGGTTATTATGAAAACTCTAAGGCATATAGAATATATAATCTTGGTCAAAGGAAGGTCGAAATTAGCAAGGACGTAAATTTCGATGAAAATGTAGCTCTTGGTAAAGCAAGAGACCTTCCCGCACCTCCTCTTCCCAAGGAAGACAATGATGACTGAGATATTGTATATGGTCCTTCTATGCTGAGTCTTACGATATTGATGTTCCCATGGAGCATATGGATCCCTTAGATCCACCTTCCAGTGATCCTCCTATCGGGAAGATACCAATTTGGATTTGCAACACTCTACAGGTTAATGAAAGAAATGTTCCCATTCACAGATCAATCAGAGAAAGGAAGTAACCATGCAGGAATCAGAGATATGTATCTTCCATGAGCACTATGATTCAAGCCAAACCACCCTCATTCAAAGTAGCTGTCAAAGAAAACGTTTGGAAGGATGTTATGGCCGAAGAATATGAGTCCATTGTGAAAAATGATGTATGGGATGTTGTGCCGAGACTAAATGGGATGTCTGTTGTGACTTCAACATGGCTATTCAATATCAAACATGGAATTGATGCCAACATTGAGAAATACAAAGCAAGGTTTGTAGCTTGAGGCTTCTCTCAGAAAGAGGTAGAAGACTATGATGACATATTTTCTCTTGTGTCTCAATACCCAACCATACGTTCGATAGTTTCCCTTGCTGCTAGTCAAGGATGGACCCTTGATCAGATGAACGTAAAGACTACTTTCCTTCATGGCATGTTACAGGAAGAAGTATATGTTGAACAAACACAGGCATTTGAAGTGGAATATCATAGAACACATTTTTTCAGGTTGAATAAGGCATTGTATGGTTTGAAGCAAGCTCCCTAAGCTTTGTATGCATGTATTGACAATTATTTAATGAAGTTGGGCTTCACAAGAAGAAATTATTATCCCAACCTCTATTTTAAGGTTTTCCGAGGTATGGAGTTGATTTTGGTTCTATATGTTGACGATCTATTCATGACAGGAAGTGAACCTCTGATAATTGAATGTAAGAGGGAGCTAGTCTCTGAATTAGACATGAAAGACCTTGGAATCATGCATTACTTTTTGGGCCTTGAGGTGTGGCAAAGGCCTAGAAATATATTTCTCTCACAGGGAAAGTATGTGTGAATATGTTGGAAAGATTTGGTATGACTGAGTGCAAATCCATGGCTACTCCGATGGAGATGAACTTCAAGAAGTTGTGTCGAAAAGTAGCTGGACCTGATCTAGAAAATCCATCTGAGTACAAATAACTAATTGGGGCTCTGATGTTCCTTGTGAACATTTGTCCAGACATATACTACACAGTAAACAGATTGAGTCAATTCATGACTAAGCCCTCCATGCACATTGGCTCACTGCCAAACATGTATTGAGATATTTACATGGGTCGATCACACTTGTTCTGAGGTATTCTGTTGGAGATGCTCAACTTCATGGATACACTAATGTTGATTGGGATGGAAATTTTACTGACAGAAAGAGTACTTTTGGATGATGCTTTAGTCTTGGATCTACCGTGATATCCTAGATGAGCAGGAAACAAAATTCTGTAGCATTAAGCACCACCGAAGTAGAATACATTGCCGCTAGCATGGCTAGTTGAGAAGAAATTTGGTTAAGGAAGCTTTTTGGAGAGATATTTGAATAGGTCTTAGACTATATAGTGATATATTGAGAAAACAATAGCAGGATCCATTTGGCAGATAATCTTGTGTTTCAGGACAAGTCCAAGCACATCAAGATTTGATATCATTTTATTGATACATGGTGTAGAGAGGAGTTGTTAGACTCCACCACATATCGACTGATGAGAAAATAGAAGATATTCTCAGCAATGAATTACCGAAAGGAAATTTGTTGGTCTTTAGAGAGAAACTTGGACTGATGGATGTAGCCCCTCCAAATAAGGGGAAGAACTGATTGAGGACACTGGGAAAACTCTTCCTACCCTGCTTGAGCTCTCAGGGTGAGGAATTGAGATAGAGGGATCCTAGGGTTGAGGGACCTCTGGATAATAGGGTACTCCCCTATCTGTTACACATAGGGATAGGGTTAAATATTCTTCTCCCATATCTTGATAGGGTTAGAGAATGTTGCTCCCCTGATTGGTATTTGTAGATTATACCCCAATTGGCATCATACCCTCAAGCAAGGATTGTTGGGAATACTGCACCTCGTTTGGCCAATGATTTGAGAGTGTACTTGGAGTGTACAACCCAAGTTGATTATGATGTAGTTGTTATACCACATGACTATTGAGAGAAATTGATGGTAAGATCAATAGGCAATAGGATTGGGTTGAGATTTCCTCCCATCTTGAGATTCCAGGGTCGATGATGTGCTCCCTTGTATGATGTGTTCTCCTATTATGGGTGGAAGCTATTTCACCCCTATTATTCTTCTTCTAGATCCAAGAAAGTTTCAATAGATAGAGTTGAGCAGTGACAGTCTTAGCATGACACCATGATGTGAAGATCTACAGACAGAGGTTAACAAGTGGAATTCTTCCTAGTTGAGAGGGAGTGTTATTTTTCTCAACTATGGTGAAATTCCACATTAGATAGCTCAGATGACCGAGATCATAATTTCATTAGATTCCTCTCTTAGAAAGGACCAAGATTGACCTATAGATCACCGCAATCAGTTAAGCAGAAGTTAAATTTTGAACAATTTTAATTATTAAAGTGAAATGGAATGGTACAACCTAAGCACGTGTGGAATTAGTCAAGTCAGCCTCAAACGCAAGCAAAACCTAACAAAAGCTATAAATAGAAGTGACCTCAAGCTCCTTCTGACACAATTTTTCAAGCGATATTCTATTTGCATTCTTTGTCTTGGTTCATCTATTTTGTTTTGGATTGCATAGATTCGACGAAAGTTGTTTGCACAGGGTCTGGAATCATAGGCGAGAGGCTCACTCTGATCTAGGGTTTTCTAGATCATAGTCGCAGGCTTAACACTAAGTTTTTTGGGCCATAACCACGTGCACATGGTGTTTTACTTGCAGATAGGGTGTCATAGCTGTAGGCATAGTGAGTCAAGGTAGAAATTAGGGATTTAAGGGCTAATTGGGTTGATCACAGCCATACCTATAGGAACAGAGTGTCTTGCTTGTGGCTAGGGTACCATAGCCGTTGGCACAGAGTCTCAAGTTTGCAACTAAGGGATTTTTTAGTAGATCTAGGCTAGATCAACCTTATTTGTTTGTGTAGTGTTTCTTGATATCGTCCACATAGTCGCATATACTCGTAGTCAGTTTTTGGTAGCATCCTAGATTCAAATCTAGGATTTGATAGTTGATTTTAGTTAGCTTCAATGATGTATTTGATTTTTGTTTATTACTATTGTAGATTTGCATATATGTAGATTTGTTTTGAATATTTCTGTTTCATATGTATTGTGCTCATTGTAATCTCTGTTGAAAACTTTTTATGCTAGTTTATTGAAGAATAATATTTGAAAGGGTTTCCCCCTGGTCTTGGACCTTTGTCTCTTATGGTTGTGTTTTTGTCTTCCTTATCACTATATATATATTTTTATCTTCATTTACAGTTTATGATTGATTACATTGCTAATAATTTGATACATTATTTATGAAGAAGTAATTTGGGCTAAAGTAATTGATACAAAATAGAAAAATATGAAAATTTAACACTATTGACCCAACTAATAGCCTTAGCAAACAACGGTTCAAATATCAAATGAGAAAAGATCCAAAAAATGAGGCCCTCCACCTCTATTGATCTTGCTTCCCCCTCTCTTCCTTCACATTTCCTCCACAATTTGAGTTCCATCTTCTCTTTCTTCCCACAAGTTCGAACTCTCCTAAGTGGTACGAATTCCCTTTGGAGTGGCCCCTGACCCCCCACATTCCACTTGCACTTTGATTTATTAAATTTTCTAATGTTTGGAAACCTTATTTTCCTAAAAATCCAAGTGGGGTCCTCCTAATCCACCTTTCCTAAGTGTTAATGCAAAAATACCTCCCAATGGTCAAAATTTCAAAAATGGAAATTCTTCTTAACCATATTAATTAATTGGGGATATTATAGATAATTCAAAAGAAATCTATGATAAGTTGGTAGAATTGTTCTCCGTAAAGAAGAATTTATACCTTTGAGAACCGAGTTATACAAGATGAAGGTATCAAAGGAAGAGGGGATAACCTCATATCTTATGAGGGTATGACAGATAAGAGATTAAATACAAGAGTTAGGAGAAATAATGTCAGATAAAGAAACAACCACCATGGTGCTCAATAAACTACCTGATGAATGGGGCAATTTGTATCAAGCATCTATGGATATAAGGAAGCCACCCCATTCAGTGAACTCTTATCATTATGTAATATTGTAGAAACCGTGTTAAAGGAAAAAATTGTTGTGGGATCAAATGAACAAGTTCAAGCATTTTCTACCATGGCTAGGAGAAAAGGAAAGTTTGGGAAGTTTGGTCCTCAGAAAAAGAAGATTGATATGTCAAAGATACAATTCTATGGATGTCAGGAATATGGGAATTTCAAGAGATATTGAAGAAAATTCAAGAAGGAAAACAAGAAAAGGAAATAGGGGAATGAAGCCTATATCACCAAAGAAGTAGAAGAACTTGATGAGAAGAAATCCTGGAAGGAAGAAGGGATTGATCTTCACTATTAAGGTCTCTTACAATTACATAGAAAGGAGAAGTAGGAGATGAAAATACCTCTACCATGGTTAAATATTGTTGTCAGGATGAGAAGCATTGTAAGTATGATAGGATGCATCATAGTATAAGATGGCATCATATTAGAAACATACAATTGAAGTAGAAAAGAGCTTACAAAATCATTAGAGAAGCTTGAAAGGATAGATGAAGTATAATTCTACATGATTGTAGTAGTCATCATGATAGAAAGGAAGTGGATCATGGAATCTCCATTGGAAGCATATAAGGACAACTAAAGTAGCAATATATATGATTGAATATTTTCATGTAGCATAATAGAAGATAAAGAAGTCATCAAACATCATCATCATTAGGAAGGAGCATTTTCAGGATGAGGATAATCAAGATCCTCCATTGGAATATTCATTAGCAGGTTCACCTCTACTTGGAAGAAGCAAGTGTCTCATTGATAGTCTACATTCAACCTTGTGTGAAATCCATTGTTTGGAGGAATGATGGTATGGTGACAAAGGAGTGCAAAATGTAAAAATGGTTAAATTACGTTCAATCAAGGAAAGGAAGTTGTCGAAGGAAGTCTAGATAACCAAAAGGAGAAAAGAGGTATGTACATATTTGATAGATTAAGACATGTCATCATATAATTGTGGATAGCTTGGTTAAATGCTCTATCTAATGAGCATGATCGGAGAAGAATGATCTCTTTCTTTGGAAATATGCATGAATACATATGTCTTGAACTAGTTCATATATTGACAAGATGAAATCTAGTATCACCCTTTAGTTTCCCAAGGTCGAGAAAGGAAGCTAAAGGGGTAACCACAGACCAAATTTAGACTCGGTATTTATCCCTACTAAGTCAGATAGGGCTCTCTCAAAATCAGTCTCACGGCCAATGGAAATGAATGGAGAATAAGAATTTTAGGCTAGTTATAAGCTCAATAAAATTTGATTAGGGTTTTTTATTTAAGTTTGTTGGATCAAGATCATAGATCTAGGAACTAGGTCAGGGTTTTGAATGATCAATTGTAGGGATAAAAATGAGGAAAAGTAGGTATGTTTAGTGACATATTTGGGCTATCATTGTGGTATAGGTTTGAAAAATGAATGATCAAAGTGAACATATGACTATGAATTCATTCATCATAATAAATGGAACACAAACATGAAGATATCATCAAAATAGAGCATAAAACATATGAATTCTGCTTAAAAAAATAATGAGATGATCACATGAAATCATACATATGGTTGTAAGGAGAAATAAACATTAAAATTGATGATAAAAATAAGAAGAAACACTATCAATAAGCATACCATAGGAATCCCAATATTATTGCTACAACTGTCTTTAATATCACTGTAAAATGGTGTACACAAGCTCCACACTATGATTACCAGGTATCCAACCCTCACAATGACTTGAGTTTGAGTAAATACAAAAAAATAAACAATATTCCACCTCTATGGGTCGAAACCTGATCTAAAACAACTAATTAATGCACCTAATGACTCATAGCCTAATTCTAGGGGAGTTAGAAACAACTTGCCCCTTTTTAGCTAACAAGTTAAGTTTTTGTCTCAAGTCATTAAACATAAGATCCATTAACAAAGATGACCATAAATAAGCTCATTAACCATGAAAAAACTCGTGAGACAATTATTACATCGACTATTTTGAATTTTTTACCTCCATGTGTCAAGAAACATCCTCAAACCCATAAGTGAAACGAAATCTCTCAGAAACAGAGTGAAATTTAGTAGAAGCGCAGTGAGATTTGGAGGATGATTTGGATGAATTTGAGGGATATTTGAACTTTTCTAAATGCTGGTATAGGTATCTTAGGATGTCCTCTATATCACTGAAACTTGAAATCAACAAAAAAACTTCTCCAAGACTACTTAAGACTCAATTTTCCACAACCACTCCAAAAGCGCAGCGTGTGACCAAAAATAGTGGCAGAAAGGTGAAATTTTAATGGTTTTTACCTTTTCCTGCAAATCCATGAGCTGAAAAAATACCAAAAGTATATTTCTGAGATTTACTAACCATAAGGCACATGTACATGTTTTCCATTTGTCATTTGGAGCCTCAGGGAAAAATCCCAACGAGAACACACTACATTTCTGTGCACTAGTTTTGTCTGTGTGACAAAAACTTAAAAATTCACAAAATTTTGCCAAAATTTATCTCCTTTCCATATTTCTATCCCGCCTCCAACCAACTAAGGATGCATTAGAAAAAATATCAAGTATATCCTTCTTATTGATCTTGCTTAGGGTCTTCTTGAGATTTTTCTTCATGTTCTTAACCATAATCTTGAAAATCAAATTTCTTGTGTAATAGTGCCTTTCCATGTGCCTCTGCATGGCAATGTTTCTATTTCCCTTCTTTAGTAGCTTCTCTAGGTGTTGATTTACTACCCCACGCCATAATTCTTTGTCTTCTTCAACTTCAGAAACTATGATGTCATTGATGTACTTGTGGGCTTGAGAAGGAGATGGTTCTTTTTCAAGTTTTTCTTTTCTTTCTTCTGCTCTAGTTTTAGGCCTTCTTGGTTGTGCCTGAATGTCTTTGTCTTCTAGTTGCTCCATATCAATTATGGACTTGCCCTTGTATTTTTCTACCACAACATCTGCCTTGCTAGATTATGGATGGTTCCCTTGTTGTTTATTTTGCAAAAATAAGTTTATTTTGAGTTATATGTTCTCTTGTCGCAAAAAATGTATCATGAAATTTTCCTTGGCAAGATCATTTTTTAGCTCCCTAATCTGTGCCTCTTTTTCTTTGAGTGCATCTTCAGCTGCCTTGTCTTCATGGTGTTCTGGTAGGTCAGCCATCTCTATTGCAGGAGGCACTTCATCATGATGTTGGAAAGGTGAGTTATCTTTGTCTTTAGGTGATTCCATCATGGATTAAACCTACATATGTTTATCACTCATAACCTACTTATGTAGTTTCTTAGCATGAGACCTAGTTCTAGGTCTAGGTGTAGGCATTTCTTCTATTTCAGGAGAAAAAAATGATCTCTTTCCTCTGTTGTATGTCTTTAAAACCTCTGTTGTGGGCTAAATTTTTGTTATTGATGGTTTTCTTGATGACCCAACCTCTTGTGGTCTAGCTGATGAAGGAACACCTGGGCTCTCTAACTGACTTGAGGCAGTTATAAGAAAAACTGCCTCCAAGAAGGTCTCCCATGGCATGTTGATATGTTTGAGCTGGTGGAGAACTATGACTTTGATCAAAGCATGATGAAACAAGCTAGTTGAATAATCCTTTCCCTTTGACTACACCTTCTCTGTCATTTTAACCAAACTTATGAACACATAATTCTGTAGATTTAGTGGTTTGATGGAAGTGAAGTGCATTAAAAATCTTATGTGATACTAATACAAACTACAAAATCTGCCCTCACAGGTGAAGTATTTCATGATAGTCCTCGTAAAGGGAGTTTAATTTTACAACAATTGTCTGCTAGGAAAGATATGAGAAGGGGAGTCTTTCTACTGTGGTTTCAAGAAAGAATTATAGTGTTCAATGTCTAAATCCATCCCCTTGAACCAAATCTCTCCTTCATTAGGGATTGTAGTGGCTGAAGATATAATCTCTACTAACACCATGAATTTTACCCCTACAATTGTGACATGATATCCTCTAAAATTTATTGCAAATAAACTTGTTAAGTCACGGTTATAACCCACTTCCTGCACTTTCTTACAAAACCCTAGGCAGCAAGGCTTGTTCAAATGAATTCTTTACAAAATCTGATGCATTGATCTCCTGCATATGAATTGGCTCATATCTTGACATCTATCCCCCCATGTTGTATTTCTTCTTTTCACAAGCCATATTGTTGGTATTTCTTTACTAAAAACCCTAGTTTGATAGGGGAAAGGGTAGGGGTTTAGGGCTGCAAAACAAGGAAAATAGAGTAGCTACTTTAGGGAGATAAATGGAGGGTATAGGAGTTAGGGAAAAATCTAAAAAAATAGGGGAGATAGGGATAGGTGCTAGGGACAAAGTGGAAGTGTAATTTCTAATAATGGGTGAGGGAAAAGGGACAAAAGAGGGAAAACATAGGGAAAACCCAAAAACACAACAAAATCACAACTTGGGCTAGGGTTTTTTAGAAAATGTGGTGGGATGGGGAAAATAGGTATGGGAAATGGTTGGGGAGGGTCTACCAAGTGTATACAAGGTTGTTTAGGTATAAAAAATAGGGATTTTATCCTTGGAAGAAAGAAAAACCATGAAATATTAAAAACGTAGCATAAAACCCTAGGAGATAGATTTCATCACTTTTTGAAGGAAATCACTGCATGAGAGGGTTGATGAATGCTTCACTTAATTGTTTTAGGAGAGTTGAAGACATTTGGATGATAAATGACTTGTTGTTTTCTTGCTTTGACCTTTAAACTAAAAAACACAAAAAATGTCCAGAAACACACCATATATCTAGAAACGCAACATATGTCTAGTAGAAACACAATGAGCTGATGAATGGAGCAATTTGATGATGGATTTCAACCTTATGATGGATGTGGAGAGTTTTGGAGTGTAATATAGGAGCTTTTGAAAGCCTGGAAGGATGAAATGAACTCATGAAAAATTGTATTCCCTTAATAGCTAAAAAATTCGATTTTTGGCTGTGGTGGTGGTGTGACATCACATGTACTTTTGAGAAATGACATGATGAGGTGGTTGTATTGCAACATAATTTCTTGAAAAGGAAATATTACCTTTTTACTTTATTCCCTACTTTGATAACTCCCATGTTGGTGACCCAAATGATGGACATGACTCTCTTTTTGCTTTTGATGACCTAGGACACCTAAATAATGACATGGCCATGTTGAGTGATGATGACCATGAAAAAGTGGAGGGAGTAGCACTGACCTATAAAAAAAATCAATGATAATTTTACAATAATGAGATTCCAAGCTTATTTGAAAATATAACTATTTGACCCTAAAACCTTATCAGTCACATGGAAAGAGTATATTTGATCACTAGTTACTCATAGACACTAACAAAATCAACATAATATGACTTTATATGCAATATGAGGTGGTTGATAATATGAAGGAATTATGTATAGAAATTCTCAGAGAAGAAATATGTGAAAAGAAGAATATTTGTGAAAGATGCAACTATAGTCACATAAGATAAGATAAGTGATCAACATCTGATGACTAGAAGATTTGACTATGAAATCTCCATAAAGTAGATATAAGGACCTTGATGAAGTATGTAAAGGAAGGAGATCCTTGACATTGAAAGTCTTGGATATTTGTTTATGAATGTGCAAGATGTTGATGTTGCAAGCAACAAATGTCATAATAAAAAAAGGTAACTTTGACTTGATGTTCATTTTGATTTTTGAACAACATCTAGTTGGGTTAATACAGGGATACTGAAATAGAGTTGTAGATGTCACCTACAACTAATACTCATGAGATTGGATGGAATATCCTGAAAGAAACATGACTTGGAAGAGGTAGTTATTTGAAGGAAAGCTAAATGTGGACTAGAAGATCACTTTCTGATGAAAAATAAGGATGACATGACTATTGGTTAACACCTATGGTTTGTTTAAGGAAATTGATGGATGGCCAGTGCCCTATGAAGAAAATATAAAATATGAAGGCTCCATAATGAAGTAGATGAAGTTCATGACATCGAAAGGAGAAGCCCTACTAGCAGTTGATAATACCATAATCTCCACCAGAGAAGTAGATAGTTTTTTTGTAACAAGTCCCTTGTTAAGAGGGAGGTTAAGAGGGAGCTTGGATAAGTCCCTGGGTGAGAGGGGGCTTGGGTATATTCCTTTTATATGAATGATAATATATTCCCTAGTTGAGAGGGAGAGATAGACACATCATTCTTATCTTCATGTTGTGGAGAAAGAATGAAGGATTGGGTAAGCATCTGAGATTGATTTTAATACTATTTGAGGATGTGGTAGGGAATCTAATAGGTAAGGGTAGTAGAAGAGAAAATTCCTTGAGGATGTGCTATTACAATATAGGTATTCCTAAAAGGACATACATGTGAACACCCAAGTGGGGTATGTTCCTTGAGAGACAATGATGATGGCGTCTATCAATCATTGGTCTCACCAGCATTAGGCTTTGATCTTATGGAGCAATAGAGTTGTTAGTCAAGTCATTTCTATGTGACAATATTGGTTGATATGATGAGATGCTTTGGCATAAGTTGATAATATAGATTATGAGATGGATTACCAATTAGACTCTTCTTATTAGAATTATTCATTTTGAGAATGCCCAAGTACCTTATATGGATTATGAATACCTCCCTAGTTAAGAGGGAGTGTTGAAATATGTAACTAGGTTCGGTCTTCATAATAACATATGTAATCTTGATTTTATGTATTTGATGAAAAGGGAAAAATAAAATAATTTATTGTTTTTCTTGAGGTATGGGTTTCATGCTCAAGGGAAATTTATTTATAGGTCAAGCGCCCATTGAGTGCTTCTATTGCTTGTCATTGAGTCTACAAGTCAATTGAGTCATTTTCATGTATGGAAGACCATTTTGGGCATGTTACATATTGTAAAGAAAAATTTATTTGAGTCAAAATTAGAGTCAAAGACCCTCCAAGACCTTGTCAATGTGCACACAACAAGTCAGCCTATCAAACAATGAAGTCAACCTCCTCGAGATGACATGTCGGCCTAATTTGGCTCTCTAGAAGCCTATATATAAGAGGGAAGTTGACCACATTTGGAGACCACCCAAGAAAATCATAACAAGTTTGATCAAGTGAAGAGGATACCTATATCAATGAAGAATAAGAAGCTTCTAAAGAAGAATAATTCAATTTTTGGAAACTATTTTTGGACCATCATTCTCACAAGTGTCAAGGAGAACTAGGGCACATTAAGTTGCAGCAATTTTAGATTGTAGTTTTCAAATAGAGCCGAGTTTTGGGCCAAATTAAGTCTCTCTTTCAATCTGAATTGATAAGGAGAAGAAGCAATCTCAAGCAAAGGAGAGACGAGGAAAAAATCACCATAAAACGTCACACGTTCCATCTAGGGTTTCTATAGTAGGGGTTGAGAATTTAAGGTCAAAATTCCAGTCCAAGGTTGCAGGTACGAAGTCTAGGTCGAAGGCGAGATTACAACTACTAAAAGGAAAGGTTGACTTGGTTTGAATTTTCTAGAAGAGGAAAAAGGTTGACTTGACCTTGGAGGTGTCTTGGTCAAGTGTCAAGGTCTTGGAATTCGTCATTTGAAGTTATATAATAAGAGAATATTTCTTATGGGTTTTCCTCTTAAGAAGAGAGGTTTTTTCCCTAGTTGATAACCTATATCTTATGTCCTCTTGTCTCATTGTTATTTATTGTTTGGTAGTTGTTTGTTGACAAGAACACTAATTATAATCAAGTGAAAGAAGAAGTTAATCAAGTTAAGTAATAATACATCACAAGAAATTATCAAAGTAAGAGAAATCACATAAATAGCTTCCCCTTGATTTATCGACAAAAAAATCGATAGTAAATGCAAAGAAAAAACAATAAAGATCACAATAGAATAGCCATGCACAATAGAAACAAAAAATTTTCCTTGGGAAACCCAAAGTCAGAAGAAAACCTAGCAATATTTTCTAGGAGAAATTGTTCAGTTTTGTAAAAGTACATTCTGATCTTTACAAGTGAGATTTTGTTTAGCCTAGACCAAAAATACAACAATGGTCAAACTTGGTAAAATAAGCCGAAATAGAGCCTTTTGCAGCAAATTAACTCGGTCAAATTACCAAAAAAATGCTTGGTTAAACTATCAAACAATGTGGACCACACGTGCGAGGTCAAACTCGATCAATCATGGGTTGAACATATCACGGAGCAACTCAGTCAACATAGGTCAAATAGGCCTTAGAAACTTAGTTAATGCTGGTAATAAAAAATATTAGAAATTCTTAGTCAATAGCAGTCAAACTTCAACTATCTCAGAAATTCGTCTCCTTTAGAAACTTCACTCTCTTCCTTAGATTTCTTCCCATGTGTGAGAGAGAGAAAAATGTGAGTGTTGAGTGAGTGAGAAAATGAGAATTTTGGGTCTTTTTTATAGTTATTTTAGGCTGCCTAAGCGGCACATCTATTTGTTTGGATGACCTATAATTTTGTTGTTGAATTGAGAAAATTAAGTTTAAAAATAAATTAAATTTTCTTTCTTTTCATTTTATTTCATGAGTAGGCTTGTGTAGTTCAGGAATGCCTCCCACAAACACCAAAAAATCAACACTTCCTCTTAGCTTGGGAGGTATTCACCTTAACCTCTTGAGATGTTGTTGAGAATTTATTTTTCCATCCCAAGAAAAGATTGAACGCGCCTACTATGTTAATGTATCCATCCACTTCATGTTCTATTCTAGAGCCATTATGGAAAGCATCTTGCATCAACGTCATGCAAAGGATCTGATCACCCACTAGCCAAATACCTTTTCACGATATGGTCATGTACCCCTTGACTAGGGTGAAAAAAAACTAGTCGTGGTTCACCAACTAACCAAGTCATCACTTGGAACCAGGTCAATTCTCCCTGATCAATGGTGAAACCCTGGGATCATTTACCATTCCTTGACGTCGTCACATGGAACTTGAATGGTAAAAATAATTTCCTGATGCTTTGAGGCACTGTAATATTCCTAATTAGTAAATTATAGTAATAACATGCATCAAGAGACATTAAACAACAAAAAATAAAAATCATGCTATTAGAACACAAATTGAGCCATGAAATTGAGTTAATCCATTTCATTAATTTGTTGGAAATGAGTAAAATGGATGTGCTGGAATGAAAGCACTTGGGCTTGCTCGAGGCAAGATAGAGAATCTCTTCGAATCAATGTTGAAATCCCCTGCTGATGGTACGATGTATGGTTGTAGCTCTATGTTGAAATTTTCCATAAATGTTGTTGTTTCTCTTGAAGAAATTCTTCTAGGGCCTGCTACACTGCTTGGAAAATATCGGGACTTTAACCCCAGACTCTACTCAAGAAACCCACAAAAACCCACGAAGGAATTGGCCAAATGTTGACCCCAGAATTTCGGCCCAATTTCCCCTAGCTCCTCTAGCTACTAGATGAGTTAGGATCTCTGTTTGACACCTCAAATCTGCCCAAAAAATTCTACCAAATTAATCTTGGCTTCTCCTCAATAAACCCAGAAAAACCCAAAAAGGGTTCGCCCAAAGCTTGAACCCGAAAATTGGCCCTCTTGGGCTTGGCTCACTGCGTTGCTGGGTAAATCTATCCTCCTGTAAATACTGCTGTTGGAAGTCTCCAAAATGTCACAAAAATCCATGTTAGGAAGCTCCAACCCTCCCCACCAATTCTCCTCCAAAATATCCTTCACTCCTCAAGCTCCTAGAGTGATGCTCCTCACTGACTGCATAACCTCTACACTGCTATGGATGTAACCGCGTTGTTGAAGTGATGTCTACACTATGTATGAAGCTCCTACTACTATAAACGATCAATCTATGGTAAGATACATTCCTTGGAATAACACTCTAAGTCCACCGAAGCAAATGCTAGGATCTCCACTTGGAGACACTGGTGTGTTGAACAACACATATAGACTTGGCTCACCGCTCAAGTGTGCTCTTGTCAAAGATAAATTCAAAAATAGATGAATTAATTCTAAGAATGAGCCTCATACTTCCTATTTATCCAATGCTTCCCAACATTCTCTTGGGCCCCACCTCATGCCTCTAACCTCCAATATGCACCAATGATTGCGCTGCCTCCATGTGGGTCACAATTTCTGCTCATTTGGCCCCATCCTCCACTATTGCCACAATATTTCACCTCAACCTAATTTATAGAGTCCTATAGTTGCCAAAGTATAATTGTGGGCGCCCAAATCCACATTTCCTAAGTCAAAACTGTACTAATATCAAAATTGGCCAAAATGAATATTATGGTTAGAATAATTGCTAATCAGGAATATTATAGTCTTGCCTGCCAAAATTTGGTTTTCCTCAAGAAATTCCTGAACACGCATCCTCTCCAGCTGACGCTCCCCACTATCACTGAAGAAATGTGCCAGGGTCCCAAATGCGCCATTGAATCGTCCTTGACCTTTGCATCACCTTGATATGAAGGGATCCCTCAATACCAAAATCCCAAGCCATTTTTGAAGCTCCCCCTGCTCCACTCACCATTCTGCCAGGTATAAGTATCAGAAGCTTTCTACACATCATCAATGAGTAGGGAATCATGATAATATGGAACTATGCCTAACTCTTCATGAATTTTCCTTATCAAGTAGTTCATCCCATGCTCTCCAAGAGTAAACCCTTGAAGATACCACCTAATCCCTGCAGAGATATTTTCTTTCTCACATGAGCTTCTCTTGATATCATGTTGCTAGCCCTCCTGCCATGCTACTGAATTTTCCCACACAATCAGGGACTCGCTAAAGGGAAATGAAATATCTGCATGATCTCCCCCTATGGTAGCCATCTCATCCCTAAGGGTTATTGAGCTGTAAAGAGTGGTGAGGATCAGGTCCCCTGCCAAACTCGAAGTGGTGCCACCATGTTGATGTTGCGCTACTCTAATTATGACATACTCCCCATCGTGTGTAGACTGTATCCTCCTCTCCTGAGGCCTAGTGGAAAAAGGTCTGTGAGATCCAAGCTCTTCTTTCTTGGGCATCGCCGTGATGCCAATATCTACCCCTTCACATCTAACTCCGAACTTATCTAGCAACAGAAAAATCCTGCCTCACCATCCGATGAAGGCCTTTGTGTACCCCCATGTACCAACCCAATAATGAAATAGGTAAATCTATGTCATGACTCTGACCATCACGAGACATAATGATCTATCAATCAACTGAATACTTGCATCCCATAGTCGGATATGCTATAACATAGCTCTGACAACTGCAGGAATCCCTCTATGCCTCATCTCTAGTCCCTATAGGTGATCAATATAGAGGGTCCATATATCATGGGCTAATCTGATGCATGCAAAAATTCCATGTGCCTACCACTGTGTAGTACCAATGACCGCTGGAAGCCACATATGCCAAATTACTACCTCCTTAATGCAACCAATAGATGGATATCAGATACTCGTAATCGACTCAGGGTATGTGGATCCCTCCTGTTCCCGCCAACCATCTCCACTGTGTCTGCCATCCGCCCTCTCGATAATGTGTCGATAAAATGTCAAGATCACAGACAAACACTAGGATCCTACCTCGGTTGTACCAAAAATCCTCCACTCATGCATGGTCTCGACATGCCCTTAGAAAAGAGTTATACATGTCTCCCTCGTGACCTGCTCCCAAAGCATAGGCTCAGTGATGACTGATATGCCACCCCTATATATTATCATCACATCCCCCAACCTATGGCTATCAACAAGTGCACCGACCCAGTGCCACTGCTGAGAAGTCTCTCCCCTAGTATATTGAGTGTCATCCAAATATCTTGGGTGAGCTCTGCGTCCGTCGCTGATCATGCCCAAAGTGCCAAAGGACAACAACCAAAATGACAGCAATCGTAAGTGATGTAGAAGAGGGTCATGTGTGTGAGTCCCAACGGATACCATCAAGTATTGCTCATCTGCATTTCTATCGATCATGGGAGAACTATGCCCAAAGGTATGCCCGGTGTCTCCATCCCTGAGTCTTCCTGGAGGCGACATTCCAAGACCCCATTGTGCAACACCATACACTCTCGCATACCACCGATCATCCCTGTACTCATGGACATGCCACTGTACACCGCGACCTACCATTGTACACCATTGTATACCTCCTGCTACTGATGTCCCATCCTGTATCACCTTGTGTCCTTCCAGTGTCACCGTACTTGACACTCCCCGTGAGTACTCACTGCAATGTGAGATACCCCCCTAATCCATAGTGTAAACCAACATGATACAACACACCACCCTACATCTCCATGCTCCTCTGCAGGCCACTACTCCTCGCTGCATAGCCCTGCACACCACTGGATACTACAAATTAACATTGGGCATGTATCCATCATTCTGCATCCCCCTACATTAGACTAGACCATATGACATAACTCTATGTAGTCTTGTGTACCACTACCCATTTTCGTACCACCCTATAACATACAGTATCCTGCATGGGCAAAAATATCCACCACTCCGCTAGTAAACCCTCCATGATGTGGGCTACATCTCCCCATCTGCTCTGGGAGACTTGAGTGGCCTAACTCCTCACATGTAAATGGAAGTGACACTACTTTACCTATCCTCCATAGCTCCAGTGTACAATATACCAATGGGAGAGAATTGTCTCCATGTAATGCCCTACCCAGTGGCCTGCCGATGTCACCTCCTCCTACTAGCTCCTGCCAAAGTAGGCTAATCACCTTGTGATTACATGCGTAGTCAATATGGCGATACAACTCAGGAAATTTGTCTTTCCCATTGTCGAACCATCCTGGGACTAGTGTTGTTCAAGGCTTTGATGGATATCAGAACATGTGTGTGCGCCTAAACATCAGATCCATCGTGCAACTACTGCCATCACCTACTGACTCTATGATGTGATGGTAAATCCCACCTGGTTCCCAACAACATTCTAGACTTTCTGTATTCCCAGTGCCTGGAAACTCCTATTGAACTACACTCGGGTCCACCACCATCTCCATAACCCACTCCACTAGGTACCAACTCAAAATCTCTTGCCACCCAACCCCAACATGCGGGTACTGCACCCTGTGCAACTCTGATCGTCTCATTCCGCTATCCAAGTTAGCATATGAGATATGACTAGGTGTCTCTGTATCTCTATCTCCAATGGGTAAAGGTGATCCAACAGTGCTGCTAGCCCCGTCTATGTATGCTTGAAAGGGGCTGCTACGATGCTCCAATGTGCCCTCTATCTGTACCATAAGGGAATCCAACCATTCCCCAATGTGGGCCAACTTAGTCGTTGACTCAGCAAAAAACACTCTCATGCCCTCCAGCTCTTCATTCTGCAGCAGAATAGCCTCTCGTACTAATGTAGCCTTCCTTTTCAAAGCTAGAAGGCCTACCTGAAGCTGATGACACTACTGTGTGCGATGATCATCCAATACCTTTGTATCTCCTAACACCTCATCAAGGGTGGATACATCTCCTGGCACCTCACCCATATGCTATGTGCTACCATCACCCAAAAACTCGGACATGACCCTGGTCATGACCTCAATGGATGACAATACTGGGGTATGCTCCACTCTCTCCACTAAAATTTCAACTGCCACAGTCAAGGGAGTCTCCAACACGGGTGACCCCTGCATCACACTGGGCATATCTACTTATGCTCCATGAACCTATGTAGATGGTTGCACCCCCACAACCTGTGCAACTCTAGTGTCTCTTCTATAAGGAAAAGGATAGATCTAGTATGACACCTTCATCAACTGGGTAAATAATCCGCAGTAGTTAAATCCTCCTTGTGCCATGGGTTGTATATGCTTTAACCTGTCACTTTGTATACATGCAATAATCTTCCCTGATCTAATTGGGTACCCCACAGCTAGCCAATATCATGGATTTGATACCATTTTAATATTCCTAATTGATAAAATTATAGTAATAAGAGGAACCAAGAGACATTAAACAACAACAAATAAAAATCACGCCATTAGAACAGAAATTGAGGCATGAAATTTAGTTGAGCCATTTTATTAATTTATTGGAAATGGGTACATTGGAGGTGTCAGAATGAAGGCGACTGCGCTTGCTCGAGGCAAGACAGAGAATCCCTCTGGTTCAATGATGAAATTCCCCATTGATTGTATGTTGTATGGTTGTAGCTCTATGCTCAAATATGCCAAAAATGTTCCTACTACTCTCGAATAAATGCTGATAGGGCCTGCTACACTACTCAGAAAATTCTGGGACTTTAACCCTGGACTCTACTCAAGAAACCCACAAAACCCCACTAAGGAATTGGTGAAAAGTTGATCTTGGAATTTAGGCCCAATTTCCCTAGCTCCTCTAGCTACTAGCTGAGTTAGGATCTCTATTTGAAAAATCAATCCTGCCCAAAAAATTATGTCAAATTAAACTTGGCTTCTCCTTAATAAACCCAGAAAAAATCCAGAAAGGGTCTGCCCAAAGCTTGACCCTGGAAATTGGCCCTTTTGGGCTTAGCTCACTATGCTGCAGGGTAAATCTATCCACCTATAAATCCTGCTACTGGAAGTCTAAAAAATGCCACGAAAATCCATGTTAGGAATCTCCAAGCATCCCCACAAAGTCTTCTCCAAATCACCTTCACTCGTCAAGTTCCCAGAGTGATACTCCTCACCGACTGCGCAACCTCTGCTCTTCTATGGATGCCACTGCGCTGCTAAAGTGATTAATTTGCTATGGATGAAGCTCCTTCTACTAGAAACGATCAAGCTATGGTAAGATACCTTCCTTGGGATCGCACTCGAAGTCCACTAAAACAAAGGCTGGGATCTTTGCTTGGAGACACCGGTGTGTTGAACATCACATTCAGACTTGGCTCATTGCTCAAGTGTGCTCTTGACAAAGACAAATTCGAAAATATATGAATGAATGCAAATTATGAGCCTCATGCTTCCTATTTATCCAATTATACCCAACATTATCTTGGGCCCCACGTCATGCCTCTAGCCTCCAATACGCACGAATGACTGTGGTGCCTCCAGGTGGGCCGCAATTTCTCCTCATTGGGCCCCATCCTCCACTATTGCCACTATATTTCACCTCAACATAATGTCTAGAGGCCTATAGTTTCCTAAGTATAATTGTGGCCCCCAAATCCACATTTCCTACGTAAAAACTGTAATAATATCAAAATTGGCTAAAATTAATATTTCAATTAGAAAAATTGCTAATCAAGAATATTACAGGTAATCACTGTACCCACTAGCACAGCAATCCTTGGAAATATGGTTAGAACCTTTTGACCGAGGGATCACTCCAAGCTCTGATGCTATCTAGGCCATTCTCCCTAGCCACATTACATGGCACCCCGTTAATAACCTTGACCTAGGGAGAATGTCTGCCCTGGTGATGCACCACATCAACACTCCCTCTTAATGAGGGAGGCATTCTCAACCACTCTAATATTTTCCTTGAAGTGTAAAAAATTCATCTAGGGCATAGGATTTGTGAGAATATCACCAACTTTCTTATTTGTAGAAGTGTATTGGAGCCTCATTTCTCCCTTGTGTACCATGTCTCAGATATAGTGGTACTTGATCTCAATGTGCTTCGAACTGACATAAAAGGCTGTATTTTCGAAATATTCACATATATTTGATTGTAAAAATGTATCACAATGGTCTCCAACATGCGTTTAAACAATCCTGAGCAGTTTCCAAAGCCACACTTCCTCACAACTCGCCAGACTAGCTGCAATATACTCAGCCTTTGTAGTGTTGATTTCCACAAATGTCTCTTATCTACTCATCCAACATATCATAGTAGAATCCAAACTAAAGCAACATCCTAATGTGCTCTTCCTGTCTTCATCACTTCCTACCCAATCATAATCCTTGTATCTCTACAAATGTATTTAACCATTTGAGACATATCTAACATCCATGAATGATTGTACCACATAGATATCTCAACACATGGTTTGTCATGAACCATTGTACATTCCTAGGTTCCACCATGAACTGGCTCATATTATTCACTACAAAGAAAATATCAATTTTTTATATTAACTATAGACATCAAGGATTTGATTAGTTATCGATACATATAGGGATCCACCAAATCTAAGTCTAAGCATATTAACTTCTTCGTATTGGTCACCATGGGAGTGGCCATGGACTTGCAGTCAATCATCCCTAATCTCTGAAGGATCATAATAATATACTTCCCTTGACTAAGGAATATCTATCTTAGGTTCTGCCACTCTTCTAATCCCAAGTAATGATGCATCAAACCTAGATCCATTATCTCGAGCTCAAAGTTCAACTCCATATTACACTAATTAATGAGATTTTTTCCTCCTGTAAAAAAAAACTCATCAACATATAACAACAATATCACATGCTCACCTTTAACAACCTTGTAGTAAATATTGGGATCAACATCACTCTTGGTGAAGCCAAGACTCATTAGGTATCCTTCAATTCAAGAATACCGAACCCAAGGTGCCTTCTTGAGTCTGTACAAAGCCTTCTTCAGTTTACAAACATGATACTCCTTCTCATATACCTCAATTCTTTTAGGTTTCTCTATGTACACTTCTTCTTTAATCAGTCCATTGAGGAAAGTGACTTCCACATCCATCTGATGCAATTTCCAACCCATAATAGAAACAATAAAATAATGTTTCTAATAGAAGTGTATTTGGAAACTTTAGCAAATGTCTCTTCATAGTCCTTTCCCTCTTTCCGGGATAACCCTCATTCCACGAACCTTTATTTGTAGTTCTCTATGTTTGCATATATCACATGCTTGATCTTGTATATCCACTTGGAAGCCACCACTGACTTCCCCTTAGGTCTTAGCACAATTTTCCACACATCATTCTTCATGATGGACTAATATACCTCCATCATGGAATCCTTCCAAAGTTGTTAGCTTGTTTCCCCCTCATAATTGGATGGCTCGAAATTAATGATGTGACTCATGAGTGCTACATATCATGAGTACTTCTTAGGCATTTTATTTCCCTTAAAGTTCCACGAGGGGTTACATGCTGTTGAGAATTTGGTAGGGCATAGTTTAATTCAATTCTCTGCTTGATAATTACTTGTGAGCTTAATTATATTACTTATATCTTATCTTCGTTAGCTTATTATGTCTTTCATAAAGTCAAATATCGAAAAACAAGAGACATAAAGTTTAGGCTCTTCAAGCCAGGGCCAAAAACTCTCCCTCTTGGAGAGAAAAACCCAAAAGTAATTCTTCTTATAGATCTTTAATTGACAAGTACCATTACCATGACCTAGAACCTTGACTTCAAAATGCTTCCAAGACCTTGTCACTCCTCCACTGCACCATACTGCACCAAAACTGAACTCGGTCCCTGACTGATGTACTTTTGTTTGCTCCTTCTCCCTCGACCTTCTCCTAGAATCTCCTTCTCAGTCTACTATCTTCACCTTTGATACCCAAGACATAGTCCTTGCACTTGCTAGTATATTCCTCCTTAACATTGAGCTTATCTTAGAGGATAGTGGTATCCTCAAAACTTGTGATATCCTTCTCTACGCTATCAATACACCTGCTTAAGGAACGTATTCCTAGCTGAACTATATCCTTTCTATTCCAAGAAAATTCATCTCTTTACTAGCTTTATTACAGTCATGTATCTTCACACTTAATCTCATATCTTGATATGGAAAATTTCACCCAAAATAGAGGTAATTTATCCTTTCTTCTTTTCACTGTTTTGGCTTCTTTTCAATGCATCGATTGTACCCTAAACTCTTCATTGTATTTCCTAGAACTTCTGCACTGTGATGCACATCTATTATTGTAGAGATGTCCAAGATTCTTCATTGTGATTTCAGCGAATTCTACCTATTTATTTATAGTGGTTGGCCACACGAAATAAGTTGATCTAGCCATGAATGGTTGTGACGGTTCATGAGCCAACTTTGCAAGGGAATTTAGCAGTATCTTCAAGCCGAATTGAGAGGATTATCTTCTAGAAGTGATGAGAAGGTCTTGAAGGAATATTTACATCATTTATTTGACTCATTACAAGTGTAACATTTCTTCATGTACATGACTCTAATTCATACATTTACGATAAGATGAAAAATCACTAAAATACATCAAGAATAAGTCTTTGACCTATATTAAAACTCCCTTTCTCATGAAACCCACGAGTCAAGAATTTACAAAATATAATTTATTATCTTTGTCTTCTTCATTACATAAATTTATAATTACTATTCATTATGAATACCGAGCCTAGTTACACTTTTAAACACATGCCCCTTTGCATCCTGCAATGTACTTCGAAGCCATCTTGACCTCTTCTTGGATTCTGGAACAACGACCCTAAGTGGGTCCATTGGATCAATGGGACCTTTTGGCTCTTCTTGATGATTGAAAGGATGTTTCACAAGACCAAAAGGAGCTAAACTCATATCCTTGGTAGCTTCTTGCTCCTCGTCATCAATATCCATGTGAGATACTTTGGATTTCGAGTAAGCTACATCCTCATCAAAGGTAACATCCTGATTTACCTCAACCTGTTATTGTTGTGGAACATAAATCTTGAAAGTCCTTGATTTCTCACTGTATCCAAAAAAATTTCCCTTCTTCCAAGAGGGCCCCAGTTCTGTCCTCTTTTCCTTGGGTACATTAATGTAAACTAGATAACCAAAGATCCTCAAATTCCTGACCTTTGGTTTCTCACATATGAAAGCATCTTTAGGAGTCTTATTCCCCAATATTTGGCAAGGACTTATGTTTTGAACACAAAATATTGTTTTGGATGCCTCTCCCCATAAGAACTTGGGTAAATATTTATCATGAATAATAACTTTAGTAGCATCCTCAATGGACTTTTTCTTCCTTTTAGCAACCCCATTCTATTGAGGGTTGTTAGGAACTATCAATCCCTTCATCCTTTCAAAATTAAATGAGGTCCTTGGAAATATACTCTCCTCCATTATCTGACCTCAGAACCTTGATCTTCTTCCCTGTCAAGTTCTCTACCTAAGCCTTGAACTCTTGGAACCTGTTGAAGGCCTCATCCTTGGTCTTAATGAAGTAGATCCATGTTTTCTAGGAGAAATAATCAATGAATGTCACATAGTACAAGAAACCACCCAAACATTATACTATTATTGGTATGCATACATTTGAATGTATTAGATCCACGATCTCCTTGGACATATTGTCACGACTTAAGAATGGATCCCTTGACATTATTTCCAAGTGAAAAACCCTTGCAAACTTCTTCATGCTCTACTTGGAGCTCTAGAATATCTATCATTAGAGAAATTTTGAGGTCTAAAATGGGCCTCCTAAGGAATATTATAAAATAATAGTTGAAATCATAAAATAAGATTAGATTGCATTATCAAATTTTAGAGGGAAAAATAAAAAACAAAATTTTCAACTTATTTCCCTCCAATTTTACTCAAATTTTGAACAGGAGAACTCGTTGAATGAAAAAATTAATTCCTCATATAAGGAGTTCCCATGTTGCATACTTTTGATGGACCTAGCTACACCAAAAATGAGAAATATATGAAAAACATTAATGCAATCACGTATTTTCATGTATTTCACATTTTTGGTGTAACAGGGTATATTGAAAGTATGCATAATGGATATTCCTTGGATGGGGAATTAAATTATGCATCCAACGATTGCTCCTGCTCGAAATTTGAGTAAAACCGTAGGGATATATGTTAAAATACAAGTTGAAAAAATAGTTTTTCATGTTTTTATTTTTTAATATTTTTACTTGTTTACTCCAAAAATGGTGAATCATCCCCCATGGTTGGCATCATCACCTTGAATCCTATTGGTTCTTATTAAAATTTGATTTTGGTTGTACAGTTTTGTTTTGATACCCATTTTAGACCTCAAAATTTCTCTAATGAACCATATTTCTCAATGTTGGAAAAGCCTTGTAGCGTATGTGAGAAAATCTTCGATGCCCAATTCACATAGATTGATGTTATTGTATTAATTCTTGGGTTGATCGTCTCGGGAGTTTATACAAGCCTCCCTCTTGAACACCAATCACCTTTGCAGAATCTATGATTGAGACCTTATTCCATACAAGGACTTGTCCATCTACAAATTAAACTCTTTACCCTTTGTTTTCCAAGGATGAAGTAGAGATCACATTCTTTTTCAAACATAGTATCTACAAAACATCATTTATATGAATATTTTATATGGACTCCAACTAGAAAGATGTTGGTCTAACACCCTTGATTTCATTCTTGGTATTGTCACAAGGTTCCACCTTTTGTGTTGACTTCCTCTCTACAAATTTTGTAAGGTTGTCATAGTTACCTACCATATTTCTTGAGGCACCACTATCCACTAACCAAATTTCATTGTGATTTGGAATAATGCAAGGGAAGAAAAGAAGAAGTAATTCATATTTTATATTGTCATTTTTGGATCACTTTTGATGTGGATACTTATCATCCTCAATGTTTGATGTTGAATCATGTTTCTTTCCCTTCCTCTTCCTATCATTCTTCCCTTAAGTACACTTGTTTTTATAATGACTAAACTTGTGACAAGTGCAACATTGAATCTTTGACATATCTTTCTTCTAATCCTAAATGGGAGAAGGTCTTCTACCTATATTCATTTTATGAAATTTTCCAAAATTTATTCTTCCTTTACCATTATTTGTATGAGCTGCAAATTTTGAGGACTCACCATCTTGAGGTCTCTGAATATTCCCTTTTGATACTAGCCTAGACTTCTATTAGGTACAGGAAGGCCATAATTGATCAAAATTTGGAATTTATGTTCTACCATAAATTCTTGATACAAATGAATTCCACGAATCCAAAAATATATTAAGGGTCATAGTCACAAGTTCTGATCCATCAGTATTTTCTCCAATAGCCTTGAGATGATCTCTCAACTGAGAGATTGTCATGAACTACAAAACCACAATATTTGATCTAGACATTTGAATATCACGAAGTTGATTCCTCAATTTCATGTTTTGAACAATGTTTTTGACTGCATAAAATCATTCTAGGGCATAATATATTTGCTTTGAAGTCTTCAACCCAACAAAAAATGGAATAAAATGGTCCTTGATGGATTCAACAAGAATCCTCTTGGACTTAGTTTCCATCTTCTTGTGCTTGGACTTTCCCTCACCATCATGAGGTTCAGTAATATTTCCTTCCACATATTCCATGACATCATTCTCTTCAAGAATGAGTTCCATTCTAGTCTTCCAAGCCCTAAAACTTTTTTCACCTTCTATCCTATCTTTAAGCTTGAAACAGGAAACCATTAGGTCACAAATCAAGTTGCATAATAGGTGTGATCAAGGGGTGATCTCAACTGCCTTTCTTTACCGAAGCTATGATTCCATGTTGATTTTATAGTGCTAATTATACAAGAACAATTTTCTACAGCTAATAATTACTTCCAATTATATATGATACTACTTGAGCACACCCTAGAACATCATTAAGCAATTATACTGAGAAAAATCAACAGAAAATGAAACATAAAAACAATAAAGTTCATAGTAGTCATGCCAAGTAGACACTAGATTTTTTCCCTGGGAATCCCAAACTCAGAAGAAAACCCAAAAATATTTTCTAAGAGAAATTGTTTAGTTCAAAAAAAGTACAATATGATCTTAAAAAGACAAATTTCGTTAAACCCAGATGAAAAATATAAAACTTATCAAACAAGCCAAAATTTGGCCTTTTGTAGCAAATAAGCTTGGTTAAACTGCCCATAAATGCTTAGTCAAGCATTCAAACAATGCATCCCACATGTGCGAGGTCAAACTCAGTCAATCATGGGTCAAACATATCACATAGTAGCTCAGTCAATGCAGGTCAAACAAACCTCAAAGCTTAGTAAAAAATGGTCAAAATAGATCTAAGATAAGTCTCGGTCAACGTTGGTCAAATTTTAGTCAAAATTTGGCTATCTTGGAAATTTGGATCCTTTAGAAATTTTGGCCTCTTCCTTAGACTGCTTCCCACATGTGAGAGAGGGAAAAATGTGAGTTGTGAATGAGTGAGAAAATGAGAATTTGAAGTGTCTTTCTATAGTGATTTTGGGGTGCCTAAGTGGTACGTCTCTTGGTTGGGCTTATTTCTGCACAAAATAATAGGAATTGTAGAGAGGAAAAATCTAGAGGGCACAAAAACACCCTGGGAGAAAGGCCCATTGTCACCACAAACTATGTCTTCTTCTATTCTCATATTTTCACCTACAAGAGGAGTCACAATAATCCTTACTTGTGATATATGTAACTAGGATATATTTTAAGTGAGGCAAGGTGGCTCATTCAATAGAAAGGTTCAATGAAGGTACTAGCTTTCAAAGAATCTAGGAGGACTTTCCAAAAAAACCCCTTGAAAGGAAGGCTACATGAGACCTAGGGTTGAGATATTTAGCAATATATGAGATCATACAAGGTCATGGTAGGCAAGAGAAAATGCTATGAATGACATACTTCAACAAGTACTAAAGCACAAGCCTTGAAGAAATCCCCAAGTTGAAGGATTGTCTTCTAATTTTCCCACTTGGTATGAAGGCTAGGGCATAAATTTTATGGAAATTCCATCGTTGGATTTTTTTCAAAGCTTGAGGATTCCTAGAGGAGACAAGGAAGAATCTTCTCCAAGAAGAATTTAAATTCTCTTCCTCTATTGGAATTCGTACCAAGCCCTAGAAATACCTCCCTATCCTTAAAGGGACAAAGAAAAATGTGGTAAGAAGAATTATTTTTCAAGTATAAGGTAATCACCAAGGATTTAAGACCAGTGCCTATCAGTTGGGATAATTGGAGTAAACAATTATCTTGATTTGGAAATTCACTCTTCAAGGAGACCTAGAAGCAACTTCACTAGCCCTTAATAGAGGCAACTACACAACTACTCTAGATATTTATACTTTGATGGAAAAATTTAATGGAATTTTAAGGATGCAAGATGGAATATAACCTCTAGGAACATTATGTTAATTTGGAAGCTCAGGGACAAATTATCTCCTTTAGACAACCTTCCTCATCAAGAAAGAACCCTCCTAGCCCTTGTAATAATTTAATTTGGTTAAGGAAATATGTATTTTTATGGAGAAAACCCACAATGTGTGCACAAAAGCACAGGTCAACTTTAAAGTTAAATTGGGCACCCATTGGAAGCATATAAATACAAGTCAAGTCAATATCATTTGGACACACATCACACATTTATTATTATTTCTTGGAGGCTTGATCTCTCTCTTCTTTGGATTGGTTTTTACATGTCTAAAATTTTAGGGTCCGAGCTCACATGTGCGAAGAGAAGAAATTAATCTGCAGTCGAGGGTTATATCAAAGAAAATTTGGCTATAGTCGTTGGGTTGATGGGGTTCTCCCTCTTATTGGAGGGCTACAACCGCACTCTTTGCCACTAGGTCCCTACAACTATGACCTAAAATTCCTTTGACCATTAACCTTAGACTTTGACCGTTTAGTGAAAACTTGGATCAATTTTGGAGACTTTGACTTTGATCGGATTTGTCTATTGGGCTCATCTCTTGAATATTGTTTGGTTGGTTTTGTTGGATGTTCAAAGGATTGACCTTGAATTTTGATTGGTGAATTGGATCATTGTACTCTCTTTGTTGAAAATTTTATGGCAATCTAGTAAGAAGAACAATTTGAAAGGATTTCCCCCCTTGTGGGGTTTTTCCTTGGTCTTTGACCAATCTTTGTGTCTCTTGTTAATGCTCTTGATTGTCTTATATTATACATTGCATTTACTATTCTATATACAATTTCTATTTATTACTGGAAGATTTATTTGATTGATAATTGAAATTAATAATTGGGCTAAAGTAATTGTAACAACATAGAACAATGAAAATTAACACATTCATTCATTCATTCATTATCCATGAATAACACATGCAAAATTTCCAATACCTTCAATGTCTAAAAACAAATTCATTAATTAGGGCACATTAAAGACCATAAGACAATATTCCATGCATTATACATTCATCAAGATAAAAAATATAGCATTAAATACCACTTACAAGACAACAAATAATATATCCATCCATCAAAATTTCCAAAGAGAAACCTTAAGAGAGATAGAGATATTTTCCAAATATCAAAATACATTAAATTCATCCAAATCACTCCACAAATTGCAAGCCAAAAGTATCTAATCATCTTAGCCAAAAATCCCAAGTGTGATGAGTTTCAAATGAGAGAGATGTTCTCCTATTTATACAAGACATGCATTTTATTTGGTAAAAAGAGTAAGCCCTGAAAGTGTCAAATGCAGTAGCAAAACCCTTGGTTACAAGCCAACCGAGATAAATTTAACTTTAATTATTATTTTATTTCTTCTTTAGCCTGTCATTAATGTGAAGTGCTCTCCAATGCTAGCGTTGAGGCCTCATGTGCTAAAGATGAGGGTGAGCGCCTCAAAAGTGATGAATAAGAGGGGGATTCCATCCAAATGCTAAAAAACATCTCTGAACCCCTGTTTGGGCTCCGCAGGCTCTAAATGGCTCTCATGGTTATCCAATTGGCTCAAAATCAATTTGATGATCCATCAATGAGGGTTATAAGATGACACATTCCGTCCCACGTCTCCTTAGGAAAGACAAAAACTTCTTCGGGCCTTGGATCAACTGCCAAGTGTTAGGTGCAATGTGTAGCTGGCTGGAAAACATGGTGCAAGTGCATCATCATCTCTGTATAATTGGGGCATGATCAAGCAATTTAGTGGTGCTAAAGAAGCCCATGGTGTGGAAATAAATGCTCTGCATGGCTGGAGGCCCATGGCTCTCAACCCTCTCCCTAAAAATTCCATTATGACCCTCAAGAGGGCTTGGATTCCATATAGGGAGGCCAAGCCCAAGATGAAAACCCACCTTAAATCTCGTATAAGATCTAATGCATCTCGTCACCTTCCAATACAATGATTCATTAGTGCAATTAAGTAAATATGTTTGTTAATCAAGGGAAAAAGTGGGCACTTCATAATTCCCTACACTTCCAAATGGGCTTTGAACATGTACTGGTGTTACCTTCCTTGAAAAGAGAGGCTAATAAAGGACCGTATTAGGTGCTTTCAAAAACCAAGGGAATGATAGGTCCATGGTCCATCCATCAAGTGGTAGGTATCATGTGAAATAATGATGAAACAAAGTGGAGGTAAAAGGGGAGGCTCCAAGCCACATGCCATGGTACAAGGGTAGCTATAATGAAGGAGGCCCACAACTTGGGTGTATAAATGTAGGAGGGAGAAATTGTGGTACATGAGTTACCTCAGCGTTTGTCTTTCTACCCTTTTTCATATGCTTTTTTCCTTTTATAAAATTTTTCTTTATTTCAGTTCTTGGGGCTCAAAGGGGATGAGATCATGATGTGCAAGATATAGTAGTGATTATCCCCATAAGGTGGGTTATTTAATCGCCCACCAGGGGTTGGGACAATCGTGGGTTCCTTAATGATGCAAATGGCACTCACATGGGCACTAGGAACTAGAGTGATGACCATAATGATAGGGGGTAGATCTCATGATTGGATTTTTCCCACGCATTAATTTTTATTCTTCCAACCATATTTTCCATTGTGTGGTACATTTACTATTGTATGTGGCCATATTATACTTTTTCTTTATTTTAGTTGCATCAAAATTTGGGCATCGTTACGGGTCTACCCCAAGGTGTGGAAAAGGGGAAGTGCATGCTAACACCTTGTGGATCCAATGGATACATGTGGAAAAATATGGGTGTTAGTTTCGTAGCATCAGATGTGTTTGATTTATTACTCATCGCCTTTTCACCTCTCCCAGATCGTTATCGTTTGTTGTGTTAGTTAATTTTTGGTGCAACATCTTTGTATCAGAATCCGCTATGGTCGAGTACGACGGCTTCTTCTGAAGGGTTGTTCATGTCAGGTCCATCCCCCTCGACTCCCCTTGCATCAATGATGGTTACATCTGTCCCAACCCAACCCACTATTTGTGTGGATTCCTCCACACCATCCACTAGTGTGATTTTGTCATTGTCGTCATCTTCTGCTATCAGTGGAACGCTTCCTTACGCTTCTGTGATGTCTGTTGGGCCCATTGTGAGCGGATCACAGCCTCACGTGTCAGGAATCCATTAGCCTATTGGTAGTGCACCCACCTCCTCTAATCCTATTCTAGAGGTTTGATGTATGACTAGTATGTGATGGCCATTCAACAATAGAATTACTTCCCCTGGGGTTCTTAGCAGGTTCATGCTCCCACTAATCCTCCGCATTACTATGATGAGCATGGAAATCACATCTATTACCATGGGCCTGTTCCAAAAGGTCCATTGTATGTTCAAATTCTATAGATACCAGTTAAACCCAGCGAGTTTACGTTCCTACAGGGACAAACCTATGGTCCACAAGGACAACCCTCTCAGGGAAAACCTTCGGTCCAATAGGGATAACCCTATGGTCCTGCCAGTCAACCCTATGTTCAGCAAGGAGCACCTTATGCTCCTCAGGGGAAAACCTATCCACCTCAGGGACAACCTTTTGTGCAACTGAATCAGCCTTATGTTCAGCAAGGCCCATCTTTTGTGAAACAAGGATAACCCTCCACTACTCAGCTGAGCCAACTTGGTTTTTAGGGGCAACATGGCTTGTCTCAACCTTTAGGTCAACCTGGTCTTCAGGGGTAGCCTGGTCCACTTCCTTCAGGTCAACCTACACCCCAGGGACAACATGTTGAACCTCAATATCCAGGTCAACCTGCACCCCAGGGACAACCTATGCATCCTCAGGGCTCACCTTTCATTCCTCAAGGTCAACCTTCGATGATAGAAGGTCTGCTCCAAGGCGCTGCTTACATCCCACTGCAAAATCCATATGCTGCTCAAACAGGACCTCAGTGGTTCACTCAAAATCAGTACCCTGGTCCTCAACTGGTTTATGGGTAGAATTATCAAAATTACAACCCCTATGAACAAAATCCTTCGGGACAAAACATACGGGCTCAGAATTTCTCTCGACCCAGTTGGAACCCCAATACTAGTCTCTATCAAAGGCTTGTCATGCATTTCAAAATTTTCATTCTTTGCCATGCTGGAAGTGCCCGATGTGCCGAAGTTAATGAATGATCCCATCCTTTATAACCCATATTGGCCTCTAGCTCCCACTAAAATCCCTGCCGATTGTCCCAAATTTGAAGGAAAGTCCAGAGAAGACCCCCAAGTGCATGTTATGACATACCATCTATGGTGTTCCTCTAACTCCTAGATCGACGATTCGATTTTTTTACGTATTTTCCAAAGGACCCTCACTAGTGCTGCTGCAAAGTCATACATTGAGCTCTCCCGTGACATCTTTCAAGATTTCAACTCTCTTGCCATGTCATTTCTCACACACTTTCAGTTACCAATTCGCTATGAAACTAGGACGCACCTCGTAACATCCTTGAAATAGGACCAGGCTACTCATATCTCTGATCATATTCGTCGTTTGATCAAGCTTGAGATCCCTAATCAACTTATGACTGATTGGTTCACTACCTCTTTTATCGGTACGATTTCCAAGGAAATCGCGATGGGGGCATGTGTTACTGAGGAACAAGCCATCGCTCATGCCTAGTACCTCGATCTCGTGTATTCTCAATTTGGCACGCTGTATGAAATCTTTCCTAATGCTCTGTGACATGGAACTTCCAAAGCCCTGACGACGCCACCCGTTAACAGTATCATTGGTTATGTGTCTCAGACTTCTCGTAAGTCTTCTCGCAATCCTGCGGAGCAAAAATCTACTTTGTCCACTGATACTACTTCTCAACCTCCTCCTAATCCTGGCAAGACAACAGAAGTGAATGTCATCTAATCCACCCCGGTGGATAAAGCTTCCAAAGGTAAGAAAAAGGGTAAATGCAAGGCCAAAGCCGATACCTCGAAACAAGATTCTCCTAAACCCAATGCTGATGATGGTTCAAAACATAAACTGAAGGACCCCTGTCTGATATGTGATAGTGAGCATTACACCAAGTACTGTCCACGACGGGCTGAGGTGATTCGACTACTCAAAGGCACCCAAGGAGCTCTGGTTGTTCTCAAATAACCATTCCCATCACAACAAACTCAAATGGTGGAGCAACCTCAGTCCTCCACCCATTTTGGCTCTCAATTTTTCATGATGAATGGTGCTACACCCATATCTATTGCTACCATATCGAAGGATTATACCTAAAAAAATTAGGTAGCAGGGAAAGAGATTGCAGATGGTCCTCCTCCCCCACCTGATTCTGGCCCTCTTCACATTGAAAGGCCTAGTCCTGAGCCCGTTGTATGGCCACCCTCTAAAGGCGCCGTCCGTAAGTCTTCCTATAACCCAAACACTTGTGCCACTCAACATTATAGTATTGTTGAGGATTTGGCACAGGCGCCGTCAGCTATGTATGCGTTGGAAATACTTCAGAGATGTTTGTTAGAACGAAAGGGTTTTCTATCTGCTATTGGAGGGGTGGACCCCGCTGATTCAAGCCTTATCACCTTTGATCTGGAAAAATTCATTCCATGTCTCCCTCACTAGCTTGAACTAATTATCCAAGTTGGGATTAATGAAAATAATATCCATCGAGTGATCATGGATGATGGTGCATCTACTTGCATCATGTCCTCTGCATGCTAGAAATCCATTGGTTCTTCAACCCTCAATTAGTCTCCAAACGCTTTAGAAGCTTTCGACGGAACGGAATCTTGCCCTCTTGGTGTTCTCGCAAGCCTAACTATAATGTTAGAAGGGAAAATGGCTAATGTCGAGGTTGAAGTCGTTGACACCAAGCTCAATTATAATCTTCTCCTCGGTCACAATTGGACTCACTCTATGATATGCGTCCCGTCCACTCTCTTTCGTGTTATTCGATTTCCACACGAAGGAAAGATCATCAGTATCAATCAATTGTCATTTTTTACCTCCACATCCTCTAAGAGCAATGTTCCATATGTAGATCATATTGCTATGCCTTATGAGAGCATAGGGCCAGGAAATTTTAAAGATAACGCCCTTATGGGTCTTTTTTCTCTTCCTCCATTCAATACTGCTCAGGTCAAGATGATCTCCACGTCTTCTAATCCGTGGATCATCCCTTCGCCTGAGCAGGTTGATTCGTTTGGTGATGTGATGCCTTTAAGCCCAATAGAAATTGATTATTGTGAAGTTATCTCAGCTTTAGCTCCTCCTCCCTCTAATCATACTCCTTTGAGTGTGTCTCTCTATACGTATTCTCAATCCCCTTGGCTCAGAGCTTTGGATTCTCTTGATTCCTTGAATGAGACATTTCCCACTGATGAAGCCATCTTGGAAACCATGTCTCTAGAGGATCCTCCCTGGGATGATAGTTATCATCATTCCTCTTCTATGCCTGGTCTTGGGGTCATGTTTACTTGTCTTGAGAAATTCACTTCCCAAGTTCCTTCCCATCTGCTTCAAACACCCATCCTGACAAATGAATTTTTTGAGGAAGGAAACATGGGGAACATTACACAAATGATGCCTATTGATATCTCCGTTAAACCGGGGATTGTCGAGAACATCCACATTGGGGTGACCTATTCTCCTGATGAGATCGAGGTCTATACTAGTCTCATCTGAGAGTTTTGAGACGTTTTCACTTGGTCCTACAAAGAAATGCCTGGCATTGATCCAAGTATAGTCATGCATGAGATCCCTACTTATCCTGGCACAAATCCTATTCACCAACATCTTCATCCCGTGCACCCTAGAAAGGCAGTCACCATAAAGGAAAAAGTTGAAAAACTCCTCAAAGATGGCTTCATTAATCTGATCCCCTTAACAGATTGGGTTTTTAACATCGTCCCTGTGGATAAAAAACAGGGTACTATTCGAGTCTGTGTGGATTACCACAAATTCAATCGCGCTTACCCTAAGGATAACTATCCCACTCCTTTCATTGACCAGCTCATTGACAAATGTGTTGGGATTGAGATATTTTCCCTTATGGACGAGTTCTCTGGTTACAACCAGATAAATATTCTTCTGGATGATCAACACAAGACCGCCTTCATCTGTCCATGGGGCACCTTCGCATACAAGAAGCTCCCTTTTTGCCTTAAGAATGTTGGTGCCACATTTCAACGAGAAATTTCATACACTTTCCATGCACATTGTTCAACCTTACCTATATGATCTTCCTGCTCATTCTGCTAAGCGTAGAGACCACCTGGATCACCTCTGTCAAATCTTTCTTCGTTTTCGACACTACAAAATTCAGCTTAATTTGCATAAATGTGTCTTCTGCGTCAATTCCAGTAGACTCCTTGGGTTTATTGTTTCTAAATATATAATTCGCCTTGACCCTCTTAAGGTTGAAGCTATTGTCAATTGCCCCTCCCCTTCCTCTTTACATCAGTTGCATAGTTTGCAAGGGAAAGCTAATTTCCTACATTGTTTTATACAGAATTATGATGAAGTAGCCAAAGGATTCACGTGATTTCTTAAACAAGGCATCCTGTTCCTCTCATATGATATCGCCCAAAAATATTTTGATGCACTGAAGACATTGCTTGTCAATGCTCCTCTTTTCCGTCCACCAAATTATCATCACGACTATTCCCTCTATTTGGATGCCGCATTTAGCACTATTGCAATGGTTCTGGTATAGGACGATGATGATGGTGATGAGAACATAATTTATTATTTGAGCCGCAATATTCTCGATACTGAAACCCATTATGTTCATGTTGATAAATTGGTGTTGGCAGCTGTTCAAACCGTCCAACGTTTTCGCCATTATATTTTACATCGCACAGTAACTGTGATTTCTGATTGCAACCCCGTGACCTATATATTGACTCTAAAATTTCTGGGGGACAAATACTCGAAGTGGATAGTTATCTTCCAAGATTTCTATTTGGAGTTCACTACCACTAAATCGAAGAAATTGGCATTGGTTTTTGCCGATTTGATCTACTCTTTACCTTCTGCCTCTGCTCCGTCTGGTTTTGAGGAACGCATTCCAGACGATACTCTTTTTCCCATTAGCACCCTCAATCCATGGTAGGGTGATATCATTGTCTATCTCCAGACTTCCACCTTCCGATCTGAGTTGATAAAAGATGCTCGTTGACATATCCGTCACCATTCGCAACCCTATCACATAGTCAGAGATACTCTATACTGCCTTGGAGTTGATTCTATTCTTCGCTGGTGTTTAACTCTCGATGAAGCTTAAAAAGTCCTCCATGACTACCATTCTGGTGCTTGTGGTGGGCACATGTCTGGGTATGCTACTACTCAAAAAATCCTTCGTGCTGGATATTTCTGGCCTACCATTTTTAAAGACTCTATTGTCATTGTTCGCAAATTTCACGACTACCAGATTTACCAGCACAAGATGCGCATGCCACCCACACACCTCCAGCCCATCATTACCATTGGTCCTTTTGCAAAGTGGGGCATTGATTTTATGCCCTGTAACCATCACTCAGCCGAGGGGCATAGTTATATTAGTGTAGCCGTGGACTACTTCACTAAATGGGCCGAAGCAATGCATACACTCACAACTCACAATAAGACGGCTGGAAAATTTCTTTTAAATCATGTGATTACCAAGTTTAGTGTCCCTCAAGCCATTTTCACTGACCATGGCTCTCATTTTTGCCATTATATGATTGCTGAGTTGACTACTAAGTTGGATATACATCACGACAACTCAATTCCTTACTACCCCTAGGTGAATGGCCAGGTTGAAGTCGTGAACAAGGTTTTAGTCACCATGCTTTAGCGTACGGTTGGGATGCACAAGTCCAATTGGCATCTCATTTTGTTTCTAGCTCTTTGGGCTTACCGAACCTTGGTGAAAGATGCAACTGGATTCACCCCATTCCATCTTGTTTACGGTCTGGAAGCTACCCTTTCGATTGAACGCGAAATTCCTTCTCTCAAGATAGATGTTGAATTACTGCCTGATACCTTGCTGGAGGAAGAACATCTTCTATATTTGGAGAGGCCAAATGAAACTCGCCGCTTTTCTGCTCTAGTCATAGAAGCACAGAAAAAGCAAGTCAAAGCTCACTTTGATCGGACAGTTTCCCCTTGTACCTTTGTAGAAGGAGACTTATTTCTCTTGTATGATCAAGCTCACAATAAAATAGGGGTGGGAAAATTCGAACCCATGTGGCATGGGCCTTGCATCGTTAAGCACATTTTGCAGAACGGGCCTATGAGCTAATTGATTATGAAGGCTATACTTTGAATCAGCCTAGAAATGGGATGTACCTCAAAAAATATTATGCATGATTTTCTCGTGCATGTCCTTTTGTACATAAGTGTGTTTTTCATTCTTGTACATTTTTTGGCTTGGTGTGCTTTGCGAGCAGTTTTTCTTGCTTCTTATGTCTTTTATTACTGTGCATATGTCTGTCACTCCTTATGTCGGTTTCACTGACAGTGCCTCCTGCAGTACCTAGAACCTGTCTTCCACCTCCTAGGTGATTTATGATCCTAACGGTGAGTAGGTAGACCTTCAAGGTATTTTTCTAGGACGAACAACCAACAATGTCACTGAATACAGTGCATTCATTCAACTCTTAACCGAAGCTATTGCTCTTTACATTCATGAATTAATTGTGAACCTAGACTCTCATCTTGCTGTTCTCTAGCTAAATGGGCAATACTCTGTTAGAAACCCTCACATTTTAAGGTTGTATTTGTGTGTTCGTCTGTTAGAAAGGAATTTTGATTATATCACATATCAACATATTCCTAGAAAAATGAATACGTTAACTGATGTAGTAGCCAATATTGTATTAGATAGACATTTGTGAAATTTGTAAAAACATTCATCATTGCATAACAAGATTTACACAGGAAAATAGGCATATATATATATATATATATATATATATATATATATATATATATATATATCGATTGTTTGCATCCATGTGCATCATAAGTTCAAAAAATATATATGTTTTGATTACATCCCGAGACATCATGTCTCTCAAAAAATATGCATAAATAAAACCTAGGCGTCTAATCAACATGGTGCTCATGATAACATGTCACTGCACACATGACCTACCAGTAATCGGTGGATGCGGTTAGACACCCCCAAAGTGCGCCTCTGATACGCAGGAGGAACATCCTCAAATATCACGTAATCTAGGATCCCGCTTGTGATTCCTTCCAAGTTGCACTTGATCTCTTCTTCCTCGTTTCCCTTGCCTTGATGGGCTGCCTCGAAATCGCATGGGACCCTCCGTGCTATAGGGGACATCCCTGCAGGTCTCTCTAGGCCAACATCTACAATGCGTATATAGATATCAGAACATATATAAACAAAAAAAATCATAATACTCATAAAATTAAAAAATGAGTTTTTACCCAAGGCCTCATCCGAGTCATCTCCTTCCGGGAGTGGAAGGTTCAGATTACCCATGAAATTGGTACCAGTGTATGACCAGTCCTCCACCACGATGAGCTGTCGGCAGAGCTAGTCGAATAATTCTGGCTTCCATGACATATGTTGACCACCTCCTAATTGAGGCATCAAATCCACCCAATGAACCATCCATGGCTCTCGTGTTGGTGGTGTAGGTACTACCACCTCCTTGAGTTGGAATATCGACAATTGTTCTAGGATGAACAATATTAAGATGGACCCGTATCCTAATTGTCTTAGCTTGTCATTATTGCACTTAGTTAGCTGACACTTCAAGTTGTTTGTTATGGATTCTGCCCAATTGTAGATGGTTGGAGCCATGCAATCCACGACAAGTTGAATTTGTGTCTTTGTACCTTCGTGAGGAGCCTGAGATCTTGCGGCTCAAGTTATAGTGTGTAGCACTACCCGTAGTGCCAAGACAGGTATTGTTTGAATATCCACTTTGCTTCTCTTTGATCCTTTCTTTTCTCCTAGGAAAACTCTTCCTATTAGCATACCCGTGCTCTCGCCAAGGGGTCGAGTACCTTTTAGGATCGGTTTCGCTCCCCTCCATGACAATCCAGTGATGAAATAAATGTCAGCGACTTATATCTCCAACTCTTGCTCGTGAATCATGAATCTTTCCTGATCAGTGTCCCACACACTAATCAAATACTGCAATAGTTCCATTTGAGCTTGTAGACACGGTGTTAGGAAGAATTTCAAGAGCCCACAAATCTCTCAGGGCATCCATGCATGCATCGTTTCACATGGCTTGTTCATATTCCTCTCAGTGCTCTCGTTCTTTCCACTCGATGACCATTTTCACTATTGATTTCCCTGCAAAAAAATAATTGAGGCTCCCATTAGCCACAAGATTGACATTTGAATCATTTAAATCAGGAATTTTAGGAGAAATTTCATGCAATTTTGGCCACAGAGATTGGCACTTCCCCTTTAAAATTTTAGGCGGGTTGGCGTGACTCTGTGCCTAGAACCTGCGTCGACCGCCGCGACCAACCTGTGACAAATTTCCGCCAAAATGCATCAAAAACATAAATAAAAGAATTGAAAAATGGTTTAAAATGTAGGACAAGATGAGAGCTCTTACTTGGAGAAAATGGATTCGCGAATGACCTCCTGAATTGCCTGCTATCAACTCCACAAGTTGACAGTAAAAAGTGGTAAAATGCTCACAAGAAGGTGAAAAGGTGAAAAGTAATTTGTTTTTTATTATTTCCATCATTTTATAACCTTTTCGAAACCCTAGTTAGGATTTTAAGCTTATTTTTTTATTATTTTATTGTTTTATCTCGGAAAATGGGTTTTACGTTTTTTTTCTTGTGCAGCAATAGGTCCTAAACATGACGACAATGAAGCAACGAGTTATATTTTATTACTTTTTCGGAATCGGTAAAAACACGAAAAAATCACTCCTGGAGTCATCTTTAAGCTCTTGTATGACTCTCAAAAATTGAAAATATTGTCGAGACTCTTGTCATTTTGAACTCGTTAAAAGGTTGTGAAACGTCATTTGACCAGTATACATTTACCCCTTTTTTGGGCTAGGATAGATTATTTACGAAAAAGGAATACCTTAGTCGAACATGGCTAAGAGGTTCTCTCAAATATTATTTTCTATCTTTTTGGATCTGTGAGACTATCTACAAAAAGGGACTTGCTAGAGTTTTCTTTCCCGCTTCTTTTCAAACTATGTAAATATGAAAAAACGTCAAGTTCTTCCTTTGTTAGACTTGTTAAAACTTAATGACATTGGAAATCGTCACCATGACGTTACTGAGTTCCTCCTTCCTAGGGCTCGTCAAATGTATTAGGGTGGATTTTTCCGAAGGAAAAACTTATATGAAAATCATATGCTATCCCCTTCAAGATTGTTTCCAAAAATAATTGGGGTACTCGCCAGAAATGGTGGGGGAAAATTGAACCAGTTCTCAGACTTGTTGGCAATATGTCGCTCTTGAACATGACACTTGTTTGTAGTTCGTGTTGGGTTGGGGACATCCCACATTCATCATTTTTCCTCCATGGGTTTGGGTTATCTGTTTTTACCTCTCATCTTCTCTTTTCCTCGTCGCCATGACCTCATATCCCTTGATGTCAAATATTGCCAAATTCCGGAGTCGTGTCGCCAATATGTTCAAGAGAAGTTCCTTTTGCAATTTTCATCCTTGATCCTCTATATAGTAATGATTCAATATCATCTTATTCCTCTGTCTCGTGTCGATGATGTGAGAAAAATTATGGCCCTCATTTGACCGGTCACTTCCTATCAACTTCAACTCATTATCCAGGAATCTAATCAAGAGACTCCCTTCTGGTACCTTAGAGCTTGCATGCCTCAATGGCAAGTTCTTCATATTTGACAACAGGTTCTCATCATTGGCCTTTGATCGAGTGATTTCTCAGATGTTTAACTCCAACTCATTGTTCACGTTCTATGAATTGTACTAGTAGTACCTTGAGAACCATTGTCATTATTGGTGGTCTCTCTCATGCCTGTTAACAAATTTCATCATTGGCTGGTAATTAGGCGATTTTCTTGCATGTTCGACTTCAACTCACTCATTCACATGCCTGCATTTGTACTTGTTTGGGTCGATATGGAGTGCAAGACCCTAGGTTTTGTATGATGAAATCTAGGCTGTGGGACGATTTTTTTTATCATGACTATGTGCATGACTCTTTTGATTGGATGGTTGCGACCATACCTGATTCTATTTGACGATCCTTCTCACTGGATGGTTGCGTCCATACCTTGGATCTTATTATATGTAATCTCTTATGGATGGTTGCACCCATACCACATATTCATATATCAGAGATATCAATTTTACTTGTTCTTGCAGGTCTTCTGACGGTGGCATTTTTGTTTGGGCATGTTCTCATAAAGCATCTCATCCCTCATTCTCTTTCAAACTTCATGCTTTTTGGGGCATCGGTTACACATTATTTTGTCACCGTCCCTACAATCCCCATCCTAAACACTGGAGAACCATTTTAGTGACCATTGTGTACTGTCATACATTGCCATAAATTTCATTGCATCCCATGGAATGTCAAGAATATAATCTATGTTGATCCTTCCTCAAGTAGACCTTCAAAAGAATATGATTTTGGGTGGGTGCTAGTAGGAAATTATGGCATTGTGCCCACGAGAAATTAACACTAGGCTTTGTGCCCTTTGGCGCTCTGTCTCAGAAAGGCACCCGTGCCGAGGTGCTTTTGGAAAGTTTTTAAAATAGAATCAAAGCTTCCATGCTTAACAAATTTGTGAGCAGAGTCATCATGGTTTTTTCAACTGAATCACATCAAGTTCCTCCCTTTGGCTTGTTAGTTCCTACATTTGTGCAACTCCCCAAAGGGATAGACCTCTCCTCCATCTTATGTGGGATCCCAAACCACCTCCTCCTCTCCTATAAATTCTTCCTCCTCACATTGATTCAGCTAGTTGAATAGTCATTAGTATAGCTAGTGTGTTGAAGAAAGCAGAGAAGAATCCATTGTCGAGAGAGAGTTTAAGCCATTACTATCGAGTTGAATGTCAGACGAATTCTTGAGACGCGCCTGACTAAACCTGTCGAAGGAGATATACAACATCAAGGCATAAGGTTGTAAACTTCTTTTTCATTTATCAATTATAATACATGACTGGTTTTTGGTTCCAACTTTGTTTCGATTTATATGAAAAGTGTATATCTCTCCTTGAATAGTTGAATAGTTGTAGAGGAATGTATATTATTGTATGTTGTCATCGTTTGTTTGATCTTTGTGTAGACATGTTAACAAAGTCACCAACATGAATCACAAAGTGTGAAGACAAATATTAAAGGACCGCTGCCTCGTGCCACGAAAAAAGCATTGGACTGAGGTAGGATATATGTTCTAGTCCATATTTCATTTATAAGATAGGAATTTAGGAGTCCAGCGTGTTCCCTTGTTGCTAGACCCACCCTAGGGCTAGAGGGACCACCTCTATCCGTAGAGGGTATTTTCTTGCTCAAAAAAGGGATCTCCACTACGATTGAGATCATCTTCTCCTTTAAGTGTTTTCTATTGATTGTATGATGGGAAGCAATGTAACATCCTAATCAAAGCATGGTAGGATCTCCTGGTGAATCAGCTCCTGGAAAACCTCTCTGATAACATTACTAATGGAAAGTAGTCATCAAGAGAAAGGGTCATCACGGAAACATATTTTTGGGATCTGATGACATATTGATGGAGCAGGCCAAGGAAATGAAGCTCTTCATTCTTGAGAAATATACAAGATGAATCAAGGGAAAAAGGTATGAGGTATGTATATATTTATATGCTGACATTGGATGCTATGAAGTCATGTCATATGGTTTCAGGTAATGGACTTCTATATTTAGAATTATGATCTATGGAGGAATATCTCTCGATGCACGGGCAGATGAAATAAACCTAATATGTCCTCATGGAATATGAGGTGGTTGTATATGAACAAGAAACTAGAAAAGTTGTAATTTTATGGGAATGGAGAATGTGTAGAAAGGAAGAGATCATGAAATGCAACCATGTCAAGAGGCAGTTATCATCCTGAAGTCAAGAATATGTGACTAGGAGATCTCCTAGGAGGATATGGAGACTCTCACAAAATTTTGTTAAATAAGAAGACCCTTGAAAAAACATATCATTAGGAGATGTTTCAATCTGAATAGAGGATATTGATGCCTACAGGAAGATGTCATGGTGAAAGATAATCACTGAGGTAACTTTTGTTTTAAAAAGTTTATATGTATATTTTTATCTTGATGAATTTGTGCATGGATGCTAATCATAAGAAAGGATGTATGATCCTTGGAGATGATTTGAAAAAAATAAGCATGGCATAATAGTGAACCAGATGAGAAGGAGCGATGAATCATTTTATGATAGTGGACATGACTCATGACTGAAAGTGATGGATGATTTGTGCCCTATGAAGCCAAAAGTTGAAGATTCCTCAAACATCAAAATCCATGACATCGAGGGGAGGAATTATTCATGAGTATCTGGATTGCTGCTACATGAATTTGGTTGAGAGGGAGCCCAGTGGTAAGTTCCTTGCTTGGAAGAAACTTGTAGTATGTCCTTCATGTGTTAAGAGGGAGTGATGTATGTGATTCTCTATTACATGTGTCATACACTAGACCAGGACTAGCAACCGTAAGTATTAGTGAAGGCCATGTGAAGGGAATGGATAGAAAAATCATTCAGGTCTTCACCTGGAAGATAGAATGGAGTATTGGGTAATCATCTGGCATTCGATATTATTTAATAATGAGATAGGTAATTCAAGATAAGAGTAGTCGTGGACCGATATTCTTTGAGGATTGGCTACCTAAGAGAAGAATATTCCAATAAGGTTATAATCTAGGAACACTTAAGTGCGGTATGTACCTTGGAGAGACAATGACTATGGTGTCTATTAGTCATGTGTCTCGCCAACATTGTAGCCCATTGTCTCATTGAGAGATGGGGTTGTTAGTCAAGGCCTTGCACTAGGACAATTCTGGTTTATATGATGCTATACAGATGCGATTACCAATCTGATTCTTCTTATGATATTCTTCGGTTTGAAAGTGACCACGTACCTATATGAATATCTCCCTAGTTAGGAGGGAGTGTTGAAAAGTGTGACTAGGTCGGTTTTCATATTGACTATGTAATTATGTATTTTATGTAAAGAATAAGACAAAGATAATAAAATGTATATTGGTTATACTTACTTCATGGGTTTCATGAGCAAGATTTTATCTTAGGTTAATATAATTCTTCTTGATGTCTATCTAGGTTTTTTTCTTCTAGATAAAAAAATAATAAGTGTCATATGTATGAAATATATAGGTGAGAGAATGCTCCAAGACCTTGTCAAAGAAGCTATGGAATAATGACTTGGAACAACACTTAAATCAACACTGGAAAATGCACCATCTACTGTGATCAAGTCGGCCTAAATATTGAATGTAAATTCAGCCCCACAACAAGAGATATGGTCGGCCGCAAATCAGTGAACATGTTCCTATATGTATATACCTATCTTGCGGATCAGTTGGAAGTGTAGATTCCAGACACCTCTGAGTTTTGCCGATCTATGACAACATATATCACAAAATTCAGGATACACTTGATGATACCTGAGCATAATGAAGTTATGTTGTCTACTAAGAACATAAGTGGAGATTATATCTGTATGTCCATGAGAGCTTCAGTGCGGAGGATCAGTTGACAGATATTTCCATGAAGATAGATGTGGATCAGCAGCTCCGGTCAATCCCGATTGATGCAACGTGAAAATCTAAGGTGAATGCAATGACAAGTGTGATGTTTCACAACAGAATTTAGGAGTAGAGCAAGACTATGTTATATATATATATTTTGATAAGGGTATAATATATGCAAGAATACTCTTGTAATATATGTGGATACTCTTTTGATATAACTTCAGATATGAACATCGTTTATCTGAGATAGATACAACGTAATGAAGCTTATTTAAATAATAATTGAGGAAAATATTCTAAGTATAGTGTGAAGCATTTTGAAGCAACAGATAAAGTTGATGATCATGTTTTAAGGCTTAAGAGCACTATGGGAAAAATGAGGAAGGTAAATCTATGATTTACCTTCCTATTCAAAGGATCTACATCTCCAAAAATCAAGAAATATTCCAAGATAAATTTAGAGATCTAGTTCTCTAATATGGATGCAAATCAGTACAAAGTGATGAAGAAAGGAAAGATCAACATTGGAAGAAGAAGAAGAAGTGACAAGGTCCTTGGAAGAATTCATAGGTCAAGGGTTTGAGTCTTGGTCATGGTACTTGTCATTTGAAGATCTATAAGAATAATTTCTCATGGTTTTTCCTCTCAAAGAGGGAGAGGTTTTTTCCCTGGCTCTAGGAGCCTAATTTGTGTGTCTCGTGTACTTTGATAATTAACTTGATGAAAGATTAATTAAGCTAAATAAGAGAAGACATAAGTAAGCTTGCAAGTAATTATCAATAAGAGAATTTGTATTAATCACCAACCCTCCAAGTTATCAATATCAAGGCGACAGTAATAGTGTTAGAAACCAAGACAACACTCAAAGGGGGTTGAATAAGTATTGTAGGAATTCTAACAATTTATTTTACTTATGCAATGATATTAGGACACCATAAATAACTTCAGAAATTAATACATATGAGCATGATAAGAAGTAATATAAATAACAAAAGGAACAAAAAAATTCTTCAAATTTCTCTTCAATTCCTTCACAAGGGAAGCTATAACTTGTTGTTACAAATTTCTCTAGATTCAACTAGCATGAAGTTAGAACTCCCTTATTTATTAGCTACAACTGAATGGAGCTACAACCCCAAAAATATTTACCATCACCTACTAGAAGGAGCTACAACCCCTAATCTACAAGCTGAAACTTGCATGACATCAATGATTTATTTTTCATCCATTTTCACACTAGAACCATGAATAACAACTCAAAAATAAATTAAATTTCCCTTTTACATACTCACCAAAAAATCTTCAACAATCTCTAATTTCTGAGAAATCCACCATCGCACCAACACTCGCTTCACCACAAATTCTTGCACAAAGTTTTTATTTTTTTATTTTTTTGAATTCCTCAATTGATTTTGATTCGAAAGAATTTTTCTTTGCTATTTTTGGTTTCTTTGTTTTTCTTGCATTCTTGCATGAATATGTATTTCTAGCTTTCTCATGTTTATTCGAGTTTTCTAAATGTGCTCTATTAAGTTTTCAATATCTAATCTTCACTTCTGAACTCAATATATGAGTTTTTCTACTAGTTTTGGACAATCTAACACTTATTAGAGTTTAACAAAGCCTTACTATAATTGGCAGGATCTAACTTTGGATTAACTTCCAATTCCACCACTTAATTCGTCTATTCCGCTAGTAATATACTTCAACCCCTGTGCACTAGCCCCTTGTCTATTATCAGCCTATAATACCTCATTTTGTGACCTATGCCTTGGTCTTTAGGCGCTTAATCGCTATTTAATCCTCAAGGGATTATTTTCTTTATAAATCTCCTCCATGCCCTTGGTCATTGATGTTGAACAAATCCTCATTTTGGTGCTTATGTTTTAGCCCCTGGCACCTTTTACTTAACACTTACCTTTTTTCTCTCTTAAAACCTCTAGGTTCTTATTAATGGGACAAGTTGTTCCATGGGGCCCCTATTGCAACCATGTGAGCCAGTCAACTTCTCGTCGAGCTGATTTAGCTATGAAAACTACCATGTTAGCTTGACACCTAGTTAGTTTGTTGGTTTCTCTATGTATCTTTTCAAATCCTTTTGGGGTCCTTCCATCAAGATAACATCATGATGATGTCACACATTCCATGTGTCACTTCTGGAGTGGTCCATGTGTCACTTGGAAATGGCCCACTCACCCAAAAGAGCCAAAAACATATGGCACATTTCCACCTCTCATTGGAATTTGGGCCACATCATCGTTGATTTCATCATCCACCTATATATCTATGTCATCCCTGCAATCCAATCATATTGTGCCAGTTTTACTTCTGTCAAAGAGGAGAGATAAAGTATGCTGAGGCCTTTGTTTTTCATTAATTTTCCTTTAAAAAAATTTGTGGGTCCCAACCATGTCTTAACACTGCGCTTTCATTCGATGTTTTCTCGATCTTGATACCATTGGATTCTACTTTGCTACATTTTCCCTACTCTAACTCATCCCTGACTTGCTCCTTTGTTCTCATGTTGTTACAGTTGGGCTAGTATTTACGGGATTAGTTGTCATGTGGGGGTCTCCCACTATAAGTATCCGCCAATAAAAATGCTTCTGTTGCATTGTTATTAGGTCACCTCTTCCCATCTCACGTCATCCCACTAGTTCCCTTAAGGGATCCTTAAGGTTTCTTCAAGGTACACCTATCAAGCTACCTTCGCCAGGCTTAACTGTTATGTGGGCTCTGCTTTGAGCCAATCAACATGCTACCTACTACTTTTACTATTGGCCAAGTTTTACCATTCATAAGAGAAACCACTTGTGGTTTTGCACATCCCCCTTAAGCTATTTGTGGTTTTGAGAGGTGGGGTAGTGCAATCAACCACAATCATTGATCTTGTGATCAACGGTTTGTGGAAAAAAATTTGCACCACCCCTTGCAATTAACACGCGTGCATGCTCGGGGCCTCGCAAAATTGATGATGTGTCAATGGGGACATGTGGCAGGAGATCTGCCTATAAACATGCATGCCTTTTAACATGTCGATTTGCCAATTTTTCTACTAGCTTTGGCCATTTTCCAAATATGACTATTGCTACGACTCCACCAACTTTTCCTCTTCCCATTGTTGAAGATTGGCAGCTCATGGATGAATTTATAAAAATATAAATTCCAAAAAATAGAATTTCTAAAAATAGAAAGTCTAAAAACAAAATTTCTAAAAATATAAAGTCTCAAGTCTTAAGTATGAGTTTCCAAAAATAGTAAATCACCTTACATTAATTGGTAATAAAGTATTGTTGATGGAAAGTCCCTTATGATCATAAATTAATCCTAATAGTTCAATTTCAACTTAATCATAATCATCATCATCATCATCATCATTATTATTATTATTATTATATTAATATTAAAAATAAATTCAAGTCTCTCAATCATGAGACTCAATCTTGTCATATGTGACTCCCCTCAATTAAGGCATATGTTACTCTCTCTCTCTCTCTCTCTTAATGGATTAATTCCTCTCTCTCAAAAATTCTCTTACACACCTCTTACACTCTTACACACTTTAGTTACTCGTCATAAAAATATTCCTCTTATACCTCTTTAATGCATAAGTTACACTCCTCAGATCCTTTATGGCATAAGTTACAATCCTATTTTGGCATATGTAACTCCTCCTCAAGGCATGTGTATTTATCCTCCTTTATGTCCATAATTCATTGCCCCTCCCATATATATGTGTCTCATATCATCTCACCTCACTTACTTGTATATTCTATATTCGAACTTCAGAGATAATTGGAGAGACTCGAAGGAGATTGTGAGAGAGAGACTCGGAGAGTAATACCAGATCTTGGAGAGCCAAAGTGATTTAGTGTTTGCATCAACTACTGCTATCAAAGATATTCTTCAGATTTGGGTGAACTTCTTCATTCTCTCATTGTAATTTGTATCTCTGCTGAACAATTGATTTCTAATAGAAGAATAATCTAGTTGGGTTTTCCTCTTGTGTGTTTTTCCGTAGTCATTAAAATAATTTCTTTGTGTCTCATTGAGTTGTTGGGTGTATTTTATTGTGTATATGGTTTGTATGGTTTATGTTGTATCTACAATTACTTAACTTATTTTACAACATAAAGAAGTTCTGGATTTAAGTGATTGTAACAACGTAGAATATCAAAATTTCAAAATGGTATCAAACTTTGGTGAAAACAAAATCAAGAAGACAAACTCCATTTACAACTCTCTTTCTGTCGGAATATCTCTTGTTGTCTACTCCATTTGCAGCTCTCTTTTTGCTGAAATATCTCTTGTTGTTCGTTCCATTGAAAACTCTTTTTGAAATATCTTTTGTTGTTTGTTCCATTTGCAACTCTTTTTTTTTTGAATATTATAGCTGAAATTCTACTGTTGAAATTTTATTTGTGAAATTTACAGCTGAGATTTCATTGCTGAATTTCATAGCTGAAAGTTTACTGCTGCAATTTTATTGCTGAAATTTACAGCTGAAATTTTACTGCTAAATTTTATAGCTGAAATTCTACTACTGAAATTTTATTGATGAAATTTATTGTTGAAATTTTATTGCTGAAATTTTACTCTTAAAATTTTGTTGCTCAAATTTTACTACTATCATTTTTCCAAGATTTCAATGAACCCAAGATATGATAGTAATTTGCAAATAATTATTAAGGTGTCGCATGTGTTTAATAGTTTTGTTTTTAGTACTTGTTAATGCATGAAAAAGTAAAGAGTAGTTTTATTTATGTTTATGCATGTACAAGAAAGTGTTGTCTTGAAAATAAGTATAATGCATAGAAGGTTATGAAAGAATAAATGATAGAAATTAAATGTTGAAGTTATGGAGGTTTTGACTCTCTCACATTATAAGAGAATGGTCCTAATCTTATGGGTTTTGGTAATTTTGATATTAAATTTTACTAACAATAGTGGTTGTAGGTAAGAATCCCGACTTTTGCAAAAAATGGAATGATAGTTAAGACAATGAAGTCAATATGTATAATTATTATTACATGCCTTCCCTCAAGGATCAAGATTTGAAGATCTATATAAAATCAATGGAAGACTAATTCATGCATTGATTCATGATAAGTAATTATCAATATAAACTGTGGCACCAAAATTTCACACCTTCATTATAAAACAATACCTCAAGTGAGAAATTTGGTTTTTGAAATACCTGAGATTAGAGTGGATCATGATGGAGTTTTCCAAGTGGTGATCAAGAAAGTGAATTTATTTTTCCAATGACATATGACTTATGGAGAGCGGTAACCTATAGATGCTGTATCAAGAAGGAGCTAAGAACTTCCTTCAATCCCAAAGTATTTTCAAGTATTATGTTGTTTCTTTGTGTCATTGTTCTTGTTTATGTTGTTTCTTTGTGTCATTGTTCTTGTTATGAGAATGCAATCAAGAAAATAAGTTCCTAAAGATCATCAAGGTGAAGAATAGTGCAAGAACGCTAAAATCCAAGAGGAAGTTGGTGCAAGGATAATGAAAGATCCATTCTCACATCTAGAAAAGAAAGAAATAACTGCCTCATCACCAGGTATACTTTCATTATTTTTATTTACTCTGACACTATTTCTCTTGCTCTTTTTTTGGGATCAACGGGTACATTTAATTAATGTGAGAAAAAAGTCCTTTGTATCAAGATTAAGGAAGGTGTCGACCCATCCCATGACTTGAGTGGACATGAAGTGGGCAAGAGCTCAAGACTTCTGCCAATAAGTTGGAATCAGGAAAGAGACCGTCGTACTATATAACCCAGAACAAAATGGCACTTAAGGATCTTTGATTGCCCTGTCTACTTTAATGTGTGAAAGGAAAAGAGTAACAAGTTGGAAGCTTTAGGTAAGAAAGGTATCATTGTTGGTTATTGTGAAAATTCTAACGCTTATAGAATATATATATACCTGGACAAAGAATATAAAGTTTAGAAAAGATATAACATTTGATGAAGATGTAGCTCTTTGAAAAGCCATATACACTCCTCCTCCTGCTAATGTTGAAAGAAATGATGATACCTTGGATGCACAAGAAGATCCCAATCCTGAAACTAAACTTTCTAATGAACCCATGGATCCCATGGAATCCTTGGATTCTTCTCCATGTGCTAGAAAAATATAATTATGGTATCATGACACTTTACAGAATGATGATAGACATGTTTCTGTTGGAGGAACCTTTGAAGAAAGAAAGAAACCATGCTGGTTCCAGGAATACGCGGCAACCATGAAAAACACTATTTAGGCTTGAACCACACACTTTTGAAGAAGTAGTGAAAGATCAAGTGTGGAAAGATGCAATGGCTGAAGAATATGAGTCCATCATTCATAATGATGTATGGGAAGTGATTCCAAGTCAATAAGGTAAATCTATTGTATCTTCTACATGGTTGGATAAAATTAAATATGGTGTTGATGGTAGTATTGGAAAATATATAGCTATATTTGTGGCCAAAGGGTTCGCTCAAAAAGAGGGAATAAACTATGATGAAATATTTGCACCTGTTTCTAGTTATACAACCATCTGATATATTATGGCTCTAGTTGCTAGCCAAGGATGGTCCCTTCACCAAATGAATGAGAAGATTTATTTTATGTATGGCTTCCTCAAATAAGAATTATTTGTGGAGAAACCACAAGGCTTTAAAGTACATGATGAAAAAACTCACGTGTTTAGACTAAAGAAAGCCCTATATGGTTTGAAGCAAGCTCCAAGAGATTGGTATGGCTGCATTGGTAGCTTCTTGATGAAGCTTGGTTTTTTCTAGAAGTAAAGCTAATCCAAATATTTACTTCGAGACAATCCAAGGTATGCCTTTTGATTTTGGTATTATATGTTTATGATTTATTTATGATTGGTGGTGAACCTCTTATCGTCCAGTGTAAGAGGGAGTTAGCTTTTGAATTTGAAATGAAATATCTTCATTTGATGCAGTACTTTTTGGGTCTTGAAGCATGGAAGGGACCTAGTGAGATTTTACTTTCTCAAGGAAAACATGTTGTCAAGATACTGGAATGATTTGGTATGACATAATGCAAGTCCATGAATTATCCAATGGAAATGAATTTCAAGAAGCTATGTGGTGAATTTGTAGGTCCTGTTTTGGCATATCCTTCTGAGTATCATCAACCGATTAGGGCACTGATGTTCTTAGTGAACACTAACCAGACATATGTTTTACAATAAATACTCTGAGCCAATATACGATTAAGTGATCACATGCACACTATATTGCTGCAAAGCATGCGTTAATATACTTGCATGGGATCATCAATCTTGGATTGAGATATAATTCTAAAAATGTAAGAATTCATAGATATAATGATGTTGATTAGGCTGGTAACTCTGTTGATAGAAATAATACTTCTAGGTGTTGCTTTAGCTTGGGATCTACCAAGATATCTTGGATGAGAAGAAAGAAGAAGTCTGTTGCACTGAGTATAGTTGAAGTTAAGTACATTGTTGCTAGCATGGGTAACTGTGAGGTAGTGTGGATGAGGAAGCTCTTTGTTCCAGACACAACAATTATATATTGTGACAATAAGAGTGGGATTAGTCCTGCAGAGAATCCTATGTTCCATGAAAAATCCAAGCACATTGAGATCAAATATCACGATATACAGGATATGGTGTATAGAGGAGAAGTGAGGCTCCATCATATTATGATTAATGATAAGACAATTGGCATTCTTACCAATCATTTACCAAAAGGAAAGTTCTTGGTTTTTAGAGGGTATCTTGGACTTATGGACATGACCCTTTCGGGAAGCGGTCACAGCTAATCGAGAACACGTATCTGCCTTTCCATTCTATTAGAGTTCACAGGATTAGGGAATGATGTCAGAAAGCTCCCGAGGATGAGGGAACTCTTGTGTAGTGTGTGCCATAAGAGTAAGCCTTAGTATGAATTTGACCCACATTTTGGGATGTGGGAAGAGCCACCTATCTAGCCAATAGGTGTAGTGAGACTTTCCTATGTGACTTGTCTAGCATGAAAGTGTTCCACCACTTGACATTTAATAAAAATTGGATATGCAAGATACTTGTCATGTGTTTACAAGTGGATCCTCCCAAGTGGTGATGAGAATTGGATGTGCAATATCCTTGTCATGTGTTGACAAGTGGATCCCCACAAGCAGTGATGAGCCTTGGATATGCAAGATCCTTTTCATGTGTGCTGACAAGTGGATCCCCCCAAGCAGAGATGAGCCCGGGATGTGTTAATTTTTGCAACTAGGGTCATATTCAACATTTTGCATCTCAAATTTTTAAGATAATAATTTAATTAGATTCCTCTTTTCGAGAGGATAAAAATATCTGACTCTTTATTTCTGTTTGAAATCTAAGCTGGAATGGTTGCTTGATGAGCTCAAACTGTCACCTTTGGCACTTTATTTGATGAGTGACTGCTTGCTTGATGGAAATAAGAATGCCCACTGGTAGAAAGATTCATCCTTATGGCTGGATGGACTGATTGGATTGATAGATAACCTCTGGTACCTTTCCTTGATTGAATGAGTTAATGCTGGGTTGATGGACTGATGGATAGCTCAAACTGGTACCTATAGATCGCCCCAATCAGTTAAGAAGAAGTTAAGTTATGAATTAATTTAATATTTTAATGAGTTGGTTAATTGCATGTTGATTCGGTCAAAGCCCCAAGCGGTCCGTCACAATGTTATAAATAGAATCAACCTCAAGCTCATTTGCACACATTAACTCATGATATCTCCTCCATAATGTTTTGGTTTAGGTTCGTATTTTTGTTTTTGGCTCACACAAGTATGTCGCAAGAGGGTCACACAGTGGATCGAAATCAAAGTCAGAGACATATTTCAGATCTAGGAATTTTGGATTTGGGTTGCAGAAAGACAAAGGTAAGGTAGTGGATCTGAGGAGCAGAACCATTTGTTGAGTGTGTTGTGCATGTGGCCAAGGACCCCAGAGACACTGGCACAACGTGGGGAGGTTACAGCCAAGATTTAGAGTTGATCTGAAGCAGAGTCACAGGCACAATGAGTCCTGGTAGCAACCAAGGACCCCACAACTGCGATTAGAGATTTCTAAGGTCGTGGCCAAGAGAGTTTATGAGAAAAATAGTTTTGGTTCATATTTAGTTGATTGCATAGTGCCTTCAGAGATCACTCCTTTAGTCATAGTTGTGTCAGAGTAGTCGATAACAGTCTCTTGGATTCAGATCTAGGGAATTTGAGATGAGATCACTTGGTGATCTATCATATCCGAGTTTTGGTATTATAGATATGTTGGTTTTCATATCAGATATGTTTATTTCAACTGCATAAGTATCTTTAGTCTTCATTCAGTGTTAGTCGTGTTAATCGATTTGCTACATCCAGTGTCAGTGCATTTCAGTTCTCAGATTTAGTTTCCTTCATGCAGAAGTATGGGTATGGTTTTAATTCTTGTATGATATTCATTTTATGCATTGTAAAGATATCTACTCATGTATCATTGTAGTACTGTTTCTGAACCATTCAATGAATATCTAAGAGGAATAATTTCCTAGGGTTTTCCCTATAGTGGGTTTTGCCCTGGTCTCGAACCAATATTGGTGTCTCTATGTGTTCATGCTTCTCTTCCTTTGATATTTTATTTTCCACTGCTTAGATGATGATGATGGTGGTGTTGTTCTTTCCGCATAGTTTCATATTCTGATGGTTAATGATATAGATCTATACAATGGAAAATTTATTTGGGGTGAATGTAACATGTTAATGTCGAAATGTAACTATCGAAGTAAATAACAATGTTGCTTGATGAAAAATTAACATGGTATTAGAGTTGGTTGAGGAAAATCCATTAGTATCACCCTGAAGAGACACTTCTATATAAGCAAGCAGAGGATGGTAGAGACCTAAAATAATTCTAAGGTATGAAGAAAACCATAGGAAGTTAGTGGATAATGGTTTGAGAGAAACCCTGGGTTATGTTAAAGTCTTGAGATTCGGTATATGAAACCCTCACATTGCCTTTGTGAAGATGCAAAAGCACTTGGATCGGGTTGACATAAATTACCTAGGTATTGATAAATTTTCTGATTGAAGGCAACACTACTTAATTATATATGGTTGAATCTTGAAGGTTGGTTCAAGAGGGATAGGATCATCTCTCGTTGAAGATAAGTATTCCTTGACTTACAACTCTTACTCTTGTTTATGCTTATGGATCCAATTTCTAAGATTATTTTTTCTAGTCGTTACTTCCTGAATGTATATTTGAGAACCTAGATATATCTAACCTCCTTGATGAGATGTGATGAGTGGATCCCTCTTGAGGATCTTTAGAAATGCAGGAAAGATAGCTAGATCGGGAAATGAAGGAAAGTTTGCTAGATCTAGAAAGAGAAATATGGCTACATCTGGAAAAGGTAAAGAGGCACTTGTGCACTACAAATTGCTTATGTGAAGGTGCACAGGTAATACAATAAGGCATGCATGGTATATTATTTTAATCTTATGATTCAGCGACAACATTGGATGGCTAGGTAATCCCCTAGGTATATTGAAAATGTCTACTTCTCAGATGGCTCATGCATGCACATATAAGAGTAATTGGGATTATGTTTACTATGATGAAATAATGAATCTAGTATTGAATGGTTTGATCATGATGATATGTTTGACTTTGCGAGAGTACATGATGTGATAACACCCATTGTTTTGATCCTGATTCAGACTTTAGTTGATAGGCATAAGATCTGTTGGGTCTATTATAGAACGTTACCTCATTTATCTAATATTGATAATGCGTGTGATGCACATGATGAAATCTCATGGAAAAGTGTGTTTTCACCTTGTTGGTTTATCGATTAACCTAACTTGATCCTATTGATTATGGTACACATGGTATTGGAAAATGTGATTATAAAGGCATATTTATGAGATTGAAGTTTCAGATCTTTGACTATCCATGGTTATAGCATGCTATGAAATTAAAATGTATTGTTATTGGATCTTAAGGTTGTGTTGTCACATCAACCCATCACCTTGATCTTTCTAGTCTAGCCCTTGATGAAATATGGATGGCATGATATTGATGATCTTGACAGATATGTGTTTATGACTAATTTTTTGTTGCATGACCCTTGTAGAGATAGGTTGATGACCTGAATGAAGTGGATTCTCATTCAGAGGGAGAATGTCTCTCCTAATAGACTCTTACTCATATTTTCAGTTTATGATCTATTGAAATATGATTTATGACTGTTTCATATTGATTAATCCATAGAATAGGGTTAAGCCTCATTTGCACAAAGGAAGGCTCATAGATGTGACTATGCCTAAGAAAAACAGAATTGAATTTTTGTATAATGAATTCGGTTTGTATTCTGAATCCATGGATCTCTGATATGTCTTGTCATTATGAAAATGTTTCTGGAATTGTTGGAATTGAGCATGAAATCAGATGGTCACTTGGAAGAAGTCAATTCTGCAGATGTATTTCAGATGTCAGTAAGATCTGTTAGTTGGGAAAGTTCGTATGTTTGAATTGAACTTATGTGTGCAGGTGACTGAGACATTCATGTAGATATGTCATAGTGTTTGAGGACTGTGCATCATGTTTTGGCTGATTAATATTGATAAACTATGTTTGGTACTTTTGACATGATGCTTAATGATTGAGACATGTCTAGATTTATATATCTTACCATGATTTCACATTTGGATTTGACATGATTTGATCTGGTGATAGTTGCTTTTCCTAGATGACTATGTTATATGAACATAGTGACCTTCATTTTCGTATGTGAGTATACAGACGCATGGTTCTATATTGGCCTATTTGTTCCTATCACAATGGTTGTTGTGACGTAGTATGAACATGCATGATGTAACCGTGATGTGTATGCACTTAAATCTAATGATGAAAATGACCTATAATGACATGATTAAATGACATACTGGAGAGCTTGACATAAAATGAAGTCAAGATTTGATATGTTTGCTACCTGTCTCTAGTTGAAATAATTGATAACTATGAAATCAATGTATTTGATAATAGTTGTAAATGGCTTATAAACTTGGATGATCTGATTTTGTTGACTCAACATTGATTTGAGTAAGCTTGGATATGTTGGCATGATAAGGCATTAGGCTCATAAAGAGTGTTGTGTGATGAAAAATTATTGTTTCCTATTTTTTTTATATTTGATTGATATCTGGTGAAGTCAGGTTAATGAGTTCCAAGGTATGGCCTTGATTTTTGGCTTTTATTATACATACTTATAAGATATTCTTGATAGGTGATAAGCCTCTGGAAATCTAAGTAAGGGGAAGATTACTTTTGAATATCATAATGATGTATCATGGCATGATAAATTTATTTCTAGAATTTTGGAAAGAATTTCCATATATTGAGACTGTTGAAATGTCTTTTTGTAATGTAGATCCTTGGATACTCTGATTTAAATTTCAAATATAGATTGAACGTGATATGGAAGTTGTTAGTTAGTTGAAGCATTGATGTCACGTTTTGAACATTCATCCGTATATGATGTATATAGAACATGACTGAATTCATGATTGAGTTGCTTCACTCAGAATTGCCACCAAACATCTTTTATTTGGTTGAGATATTTCTCCCATGATATGTAATTGCATGAATGAACTAATGATGTTTTGGATTAGTATTGGTAAGCACATTTGGATGCTGCCTTAGTATGAATATTTTCCATGATATCTTTGACTAGAGGTCCATAGCACGACCGAGGTCAGATACAATACTGCTAGGGAGGCTAGTTGTGAGGCATGGTGTAGAATATACTTTAGAGAGTTGATCAAGTATGATCCATATTAGACATGGATACACTATGATGATAGAGAATCCCAAGTACATATAGTTGGGATCATGATCTCTCCATTTATTGAGAAAATGTAGTTGTTCGAGAAATTTTGAGGCTTGTGATTGACACCTCTGTGAGAGGAATGATGATTATAATGTCCATGCGTGTTTGACACCTCCATGAGAGGGAGGATGGTTATGGTATCTTGTTTTTATTGGTATCTTTCTATGATTTACATGATTATGTATGTTCTAACATAACACTTGATTTGATGTCTTGTAGGTACAAGAATCAACAGATACCAGATGAGTGCAACACTGATAGATGACACTGAGCCAACTCGTCCTTCTCTCTGTTTGAGCTCCCAGAAAGAGGAACTGAGATAAAGGGCTCCTGGGATTGAGGGAACTTTGGACAATAGGTTGGAAGAAGTTTCTCCCCTATATTTCACTCGTGGGTATGTGTGTGATCCTTGTTCGTTTTGACAAGTCGAGTATCTCCTCCAAAGGTTGGTCTATATAGAGTATACCATAGTTGGCATCATACCCACAAGTTGGGTCGGCTTATTGGGAATATTGGTCCTCATTTGGCTAATGAGTTGAGAGTGTACTTTGGGTGTAAAACCCAAGTGGATTATGATGTACGTGTTCTACCACATGACTATTCAGGGTCATCGATGGGAATATTAGTAGGAAATAGGATGGGTTGAGAGTGAGCTCCTCGATGTGAAATAAACCTATTCTGGGTTGAGAGTGAGCTCCCAGAGGTGACACTAGGGTCAAGATGATCTCCCCTACATGGATGGGTATCCTATTTTCTATACATGGGGTTGTAGAGGTATAGCTCTCCCATGAGGTTCCTATTCGAGATGCGATCTCTGATGCAATTACAGGTTGAGATGTACTCCCTGTTGATATGCTATCCATTAATGTTATTCCAAGTAGTAGCCCGATGGAAAATATTCCAAAATAATGGCCTGATGAATGGAGGGTGGTATCCCAAGATTCCCTCTGGTGACAAATTCTTCTTCTAGATATGAGAATGTTCAACATACAAGTAGAAACAATCAAGAGATAAAATGAAATAATCATGAAGAATACATTGATGATTTATAATAAGAAATGTTCACAACATGAAGAATACATGATGTTCAGTGATGACATGTGACGATGAGGAGCAGAGCTGCTAAATGAGTGTGTTGTGCATGTGACCAAGGACCTGATGCAGGGGCATTAGACACTAGCCAGCAATGTAGGAGGTTTTGTCCACATGTTGTGGCCAGGAGGGTTCAAAATCATTTGAATTGTAACAACAAGGTGTCAATACCTGTTGAGTCTCAAATCTGCATCTTTTCCATACACTTTTCTATACCTTTTTCATCCACCTGAACCTCCCAAGTTGTCAATATCATTGTATATTAATTGCAAAAGAGAATCTAACATGGTTTTTAACTATATTTTTGTGTCTGCTGTTTGATTTAGATTTTTCTCATTTAGCTGCGGAATCTTGCCACTTTCCGCAGCTGCTGCAACTTTCCGCAGCCATTTTGTGAAACTCTATGTTACATGTGTCTACAGGAAAAACGAGCCACATGGGCAAGTCAGAAATGATGTGGACATGGATCGTGTCCTATTGGCTCGAGCAAATTCATCTAAGGAGGCTGCGGTCAAAGGTGTCCAAATGGAAGTCAACCGTAGAGTCCCACGGTGACAGGACTCTGTTTCGTGTCACGTGAAGATTCATATGGCCGTTTCTGAGTTGCGGGGGATAAATCAACATCTGTACATGGCTCCATAGCCGAATTCAAACATCCACTCCTCATAGATTTACTCTTCAATACGGCCATGATCCTAGATCTGTGGACGTAATGGTCTACGTGTTCTCCATCAGCATAAACTTTAGGAGTCAGTTATATTTCTTTTGTTATAAATAACGCGTTTGTATACGCATATTAGATTATTCTCGATTAGTCTGGAGATAGCTCTGTAATGTAATTACGTTGCCACTGTGCCGTAATATCACCTTTCTGTTATGACTGCATTTTAATATAAGAAGACTGTTTCCAAACGTAATTCGTAATTGAAGATTGTTGCCAAGGCTGGTGTAGAGGGCCCCTGCACTTGCCAAGGTTCTGTGCATTATTGTATAGTTCTTGTTTTATTTCTTTAAAGCTCATTGTGCCATAATCCATTCACATGTTTATACATTGCATCTTTCATGGTATATATGTTTCATTTCTGTTTATAATCTTTCATGCTTTCCATTTTACTTCTGTCTTTCATGTTTTATGTTATTGTTAACTGATCAGTGTTCTTGTTTCAGGTTATAAATAGGCAGCCCGAGCATTTGCATAACTTTTTGACTAATGACATGGAATTAACAGTGTTCTGCTGCTAATTTGTTTTTCTTAGTTTCTGTTTAATTTCAGTACTGCTTTGTTTAATTCAGTTTTGCTCATTTGCTTCAGTAGTTAAATTTAGATATATTAAACTGCTCATAACATCTTCAGTTGCCTCTGAAAGCCACAGCTGGACTGATGGTGAGGGATTGTATTATGAAATGTGTAGTTTGATCACTAGTACAAAATGGCTAATTTGTTACTAAAAAAACGACTAAAATTTGCATATAAACGACTATTTTTTGGTTGGTGACCAATAGTAGCTAATTTACAGTATCTTATAACGCGACCAACTTTTGGTCGTTTTTAGCTTAGTCATTAATTGATTACCTCAATTTTGTTATCTAGTTGTATATTTGGTCATTGATTTGGTCATTGATTTAGTCACTGATTTGGTCACTAATTTAGTCATTCATTTGGTCTTTCATTTTTTCATTGATTTAGTCATTCATTTGGTCACTGATTTAGTCATTGATTTGGTCATTGATTTGGTCTTTGATTTGGTCATTAAATGTCACAATTAATGACCAAATATACAACAAAATATATTACTATATGATCACCCGAAAAAACCAATTAATGACCAAAGAACCATGACCAACATGTTGGTCGTGTTATAAGATACTGTAAATTAGCTACTAATAGTCATATATATGCAAATTTTAGTCGTCGTTTGAATCCAATTAATGACCGAAGAAATGTGACTAAATTTTAGTCATGTTATAAGATACTGTAAATTAGCTACTAATAGTTGTATATATGCAAAATTTAGTCATCATTTGTAGTCACAAATTTATCATTTGCAGTAGCCATTTATTCATTATATAAATGACTAATTTAGTAGTTTATATTCATTTCATTTAATTTCGTTAATAATCATTATAAATAACTAATTTAGTCGTATATTCATTTTATTTATGTTCATTATTAATCAACATAAATTAATTTGTATGACTTAAAAAATGTTATACAATGTGCATGTTCATCTAATATGAAAACAAAAAGTCGCATATTTTAATTACAATACCAAACAACATCAAGTGTAACTATAAATAATTTCAACCACATAAATTATATTATATGAAATATTAAAGTATTACAATATGAGTTTCCAACTTTATATTAGTTGGACTACAATTTACACATGAAATGATGTTTCATCACTTCAAAACATTATCGTTGTGTTGTCAAGGCATTATAGGTGAATTCACCAACTCTGAAGACTTGATCATCAGTCTTTATATGTGTGTCTTATGCGAGATATTGGCTCTAAGGGTATCACCAGACCAGTTCTCCTCTCTCTTTTTGCATTTTTCGCTCCAATGTTATTGCTCTTCTCTTTTTTCAATTCATGCTTCTTACCATCAATACTGATTTCATTTTCTGAAAACAAAAGAAAATACAATGTAGTGTAAGAAATGAAAGATAATTAACACTAGAATATAACATAAATTAGACTATAAATAGTTAATACAACATATACCTTAACATCAACAATGTCAAAGCAATTTTCCTTCAGCATCAATTTCTGCAAAATAAATGTCACGTTATTCTTTCCCATTTCTCGACATGCTACATATGAATGTCAAAGCAATTTTTCTTCAGCATCAATTTCTGCAAAATAAATGTCACGTTATTCTTTCCCATTTCTGAACATGCTACATACGATAAATTGAAAATCACATAAAACAAAGAGCAAACCCTTTTCTAACCAAAACAAACAAACAAACAGTGCCTCTAATAAAACTTCATTATAATATTAACAAATGAAAAGAGAGCTAGTGGACCATTTGTGTTGTTTGACTTTGCCTATTTTTGTTATAAAGTGCTTGAGCTTCAGGAACCAAAAAATGTGAGCACGAGCTAAAAACTAACCAACCATTCACTTGTCAACATGAGAGATCACAAATAAACCACAAAATTGATCAGGCATTAAAATTGTGAGCAGACTACTCTGAAATTTTCTTCTTGAGAAATACCTCAAAATCCCCTAGTTTCTAATAAGCTTCCTGGCTATGTACCTCCATCCTTGATTTCCCTTGCTATATCTTGAATAAGGAATATCCCTTCAACAACCAGTTTTGCGAGAATCCTACCAAGTAACTCAAGAGCCTTGGGTGCATCAATAGTAGCATCCTCCAATGAAAATATTAAAATATCCAACCTAGAAACATCAAAATTATATATAGTTATAATGTTGAAGAGTGTAACTAGGTAGGTCTTTATTATAATGACTATGTAATTATGTACTTAATATGTAAATATGAAGTCAATAATAACAAAATGAATTTTTGGTTTACTTGCTTCATGGGTTTCATGAGCAAGATTCTTAGTATAGGTCTATAGAGTTCTTCTTGATGTCTATTAGGTACATAAATATAATTAAGAGTCATTTAAAAGGAGTGAAGAATACCCTCCAAGACATTGCCGAAGAATGGCTTACAAACGTTGAAGATATGCCTATGAAGTCGGCCTATAAACAAATTTTAAAGTTGACCTACATAATGGCTATAAGGTCAGCTTAATTACTTGGCTAGAACTACTATATATACCCTACATATGCTACGGTTAAGAGAACATATCTGCGGATGATACTGAGGTTATACAACGTGCAAAAGAAGAAATTTTTGCAGATTCTACTAAGGCAATACAACGTAAAGAAGGGAGCAAAGATTAAGTTAACGTCTAGGGTAGAACACATTAAAAGAAAGAACAAATTTCCGGATCTGTCTCTGAGGTAATGCATATATTTAAGTAACAATTACAATCAAGTTTGAAGTTAACAAAAGGTGGAAGAAAGAACAGGAATTACGTATTATTTTTAAGGTATAACAAATCAGATCTAAGGACAAGATTGTCTACGTATAAGTCTGAAGGTGACAGCATTTGAAAGATAGCAAATACAAGAATAGTTTTGATTGCTGACTTATCTAAAGGAAGAATTGAATGATACAACTTCCAAGGTAACTGAAGAACGTATTCTACAGAAGCAGCTAAAGGTTATTAATTGCTGAAGTAACTAGAAGATTGAGATATTGACTAAAGGATATGATTAAGTTATCTCTGAGGAAAGAATTGTAAAAGTCAGAAACCTCAAGTAAGGAAGTTAAATCAAAGATTTTCCTTCCTAACGATATTGCAAAATACTCAGTTGAAGCTATTATTCGAGAAAGTTGAAATGTTGCTAGACAATTTTTTTCCAATAACATTCAATAAAAGCATAAACGAATCTGGAAATTCAAGAATCATCCCTCTAAGTTGATTGCCTCTCAAGCGAGAAAATACAAGTTCCTGCATCTACCCGAAACTATAAGAATTCGACTAGTCAAAAGATTTTGACACAAATTAAGGATCTCCAAGCTACTACATTCACCCCAACCCTCAGGGAAGGTTCCATTTTTAGTTTTCTGTAGAGCCCAAATAATCTTAACATGAGGAAGTGTGATAAGATCGGTAGGAATATCTCCTTGAAAATAGTTGAGCTCCAATTTTTCACTGTTTGATAAACCACTAGTAGGCTCAGAATCAATATAATTTTTTCCAAGGGTGTAGTCTAGTGGATTTGTGAAAACAAGTACATAATGCTCATGGAAATTGCCCAGCTCCTTGTGAATCTCATGAGTGAGGGAGTTCCTTAAAACATCTAGCATTTCAAGCATGGATTGTTTGCCAATCTCTATTGGGATAACTCCATCTAAAATATTTGGAAATATTTGTTTTCCAATCTCTATGATCGACAAAATTGGGATGAATGATTGAAAACCATAAATACATCTTAACCTTAGATTTATTAAATTTGGAGAGATAGATAAAAACAAAATACAAATCTTTTAATACTTAATACATCTCGATATATATATATATATAGAAGTACTATTATTTTTTGTTTATTTTTTGTGGGAGTATTTATTTCAACAATTTTTCTGGTTTTTTATTTATAAGCTTTACCCAGTGAAATATCTCAACTATATTGGCCATAGCATGTACCTAGCCACTTTAAATTCAGTTATAGAACTCTCACCTAGTTACATATTTCATCCATATTGAGTTGTAAAGTGGACCTGGCTACTCTAGGTGAAATTATAGATCCTTCATCAAACATAACTTGCATTTGAAAAGTGAAAAGGATAACTTGTATAGAGGCACCTCCTGTGTCAAAAATGTAACAATAAAACTCACCATTATGTACTCTATTCTTTTGTGCATATATCCATCAGAACTGACCATTCAAGTTATACTCTTTGATAAGTCTACGCATTTTTCTAGTTTTGACACCTTCTTTGTCTTTGGACTTTGATGGGTCAATATCGCCAACAACCACAACAAGGTTAACTAGCTCTAGCTTTAGATAAAAGCATGCTTGGGGGCATTTCCAACTCCAATGGGGCTTGGAGAAGATAAGAGAAGAAGGGTCAAGCTTGTGGATTCTCACTAAAGAATCATAGGGTAGCCACTTTTTGTAATGAACAATATCTCTAATTTAACCTACCTTTTAGTTATCACCTCTGTCAAAATCAGTTCCATCTACTAAGGGCATAAAACCAACAAATATATTTGTATATGATGATATGTTTTCTACATTTATAACATTTCATGTTAGAAGGGTTTTTTTATTATTTTTTATTTTTTCAATCGAGTTACAACATTGTACACATTGAATTGCATTACTGCTGAAAAGGATACGTGCATGAGAGCTTAGAAGAAGTTTTTATACCCCTTTCAGGACTATCTACTATATGCCACTTGTCTTTGGTAAACTTCATGTTAAAATTGGCAACTAGGGAGAAATTATACTCTAGTCTATTCAGTTGATGGAGATAATAATCACATTGAATTCCTCTTTTCAAGAGGACGAAAATTGATCTAAAGATTGTCAAACTTGGTCAAGGAAAACAGTTGTTTATACTAAAGGAAATGCTACAAGTTATATTTTTGTTAAGGCGGGATAAATTGAAAATTTGAATTTTAAATTTGCCTCCAAAATCATCATATCAAATTGTATATAAGGGAATTCCTCCATCCTCAATTGACACATCTCTTGGAGAAGTTTGTTGGAAAGAAAGGGTCTTTGTTTTGCCGCAAATTAGGAGGGTATTTGTGCCATGCTTTCAATGGAGATGTTCATTGAAGTGTAAGGGTTTTTTTTTGGGCCCCAATAATGAGAGGTGGCTCAACGTAAATGTATTAAGGTTATTTTAAAGCCTATTCCAGAGAACGAGAGGCTGGGTTTAAGGCCGATATTCTTCGCTTTAGGGTCAAGGAAAGGAGGGTTTATTTTCTAATCTGTTAAAGGTTGAACCAAGGCTATGCAAGGTCACAGTGGAAGGTTATTAGGGTGTCGCAGAGGAATGTGGCAGGCCGCTTGCCTAGCCACTCTCTACAAGGTTGTGTAGAGGCTTGAGGAATTGTCACATGCCCAAGAATAATAGAGAGTGACTTACCTTGCTTAGGCCATAACATATGGGGGTTGTTAGAGTGTCTAAGGGTAATTGCTACATACAAAATCCCTAATCTGGCCATGGTCTACAAAGAGGAGTAACAACCTTTTTCAGGATGTCCGAAGTTCTGATCACAAATTGGAAAAAGGTATTATATGGACTATGATTTTTGCATCCTTATCATCAATTAAGAAGGACACATTCATGTTCAGGATTGAGCTACTCTTACACTATGGTTAGTAATTGTTTCATTCAGGAGTAAAGGGTTGACTGGATTATGGTATTGCTCAATATATTGACAAATCAATTTGATTTTATGTTTACTCTCTCTATCTCATTCTCTGTTGAACATTTGATCATGATAATAATAAGAATTTATCAAGGGTTTTCCCCTTCTTGGGGTTTTTCCTTGGCATGATCCAATCGTGTGTTCTTTTGTCTTAGCTTGTCTTCTACATTTACTTTCTATGTTCTTTCTTTAGTTACTATCAATGGATTATGTGATTGCTAATGGAATTAAATGGGAATTGTAATTGGGCTATATGAATCATTAAATTAATTGTCCTTAGCAAAGAACATTTTATCAAATCTTAACATTTCAACAACATATTACACTCTTTAAATGGAAAATCAGATACAGTTTCAGAAAAGAGATTGAAAAAGTAAGAGTGAAATGCATATATAAAGTCAGAAATTAAGAGTGAAATGTTTCTTTTTTGGCTTCAAAAGGGCATTTGACACGGTCCCTAGAGATAAGTTGTGGTGTAGAATGGAAAAACTCAAAACTCCTTCGCAATATAGAGTTGTTATCCATAGGCTGTATGAATAGGTGAAAGTCAAAATTAGAACTTCAATAGGCATTTTAGAAATTTTAGAAGTGACATCGGATTCAAGCAAGGTTGGCCTTTATTCCTTACCCTTTTTGGTTTATATATTGACAAAATAGAAGAGTGTTTAAATCTGCAAGGTGGGGATGGTGTTCGGTTGAGGGAGTTTGTGATAAAGCTTATTCTATATGCCGATGATCTTATACTATTTGCTAAATCGACCCATGGATTGAAGATGCACCTATATGCCATTGAGATTTTTGTAAATCAGTGGGGATGCAAGTCAATACCAATAAGACAAAAATAATGATTTTCTCTAACAAAAGGAATCAAAGCAAGCATATGTTCTTCTTTGAAGGCCACATTCTTGAAGAATTAAATGAATATAAGTACCTTGGGATCGATATCAACAAAAAGCTTAATTTGGATGATTGCAGAAAGAAAATAATCTTAGGAGGGTTGAAAGCATTATATGCACTTCAAAACATATGTACAGAGGCAAATTTATGGGAATGGAACATGACTAAAGTGCTTTTTGGAATCCTAGTTTGTCAAATGATAGTATATGGGTGTGAACTGTGGGCTAGCAACATCCCTCTTTCAAAATGGAAACAAATTGAGAAAAACAAAAAAAAGCTTGATTATGAGCAAGTTCAAAATAAAAATTTTGGTTCCTTACGAGATAATGTTGAGTGAAACAAGAGCAGCTCCCGTCGAAGCAATTTCTATGGTGCATCTTATAAGGTATCTAAGAAGAATTGAGCAAATGCGAGGAGGTAGATGGCTAGAAGTTATATTCAATGAAGGCATGAGTGAAATAAAGAAATCATGGATGAGACAAAACAAAAAAAATGGGTGCAAAAATGGAATATTTACCTCAATGCATGTACCAAAAATAGCAAGGAGTTAAAAAAAATTGTTATGGAGAAGTTTCGTAAGCGTATATGGGGAAACGAATTGAGTAGAAAGAAGAAGTACTATGTTCAGTTATTCAACCCCACTTGTGATCTCCAAAAAAATGAGTACATTGGAGCTACAATTCCATGGAGAGCAAAGATTCTTATTGCTCAATTAAGAAATAACTCACATCAACTTCAGTGTGAAATAAAATGGTGGAAGAGACCGAAAGAAGCTTGGGAAGAACAAGTGTGTACTTTTTGTACTTCTGGGGCAGTGAAATCGGAAAAGCATTTCATTTTGAAATGTTATGCTTTCAGAGACATCAGGGACAATTATGGTCGTATGTTAGCATCAATTATGTGGCATTATCTTTCAATGAGGGGACTCTTAGAAGGTTGGGTCAGCTCATCATCAGTTTCAGTAAGAAAATGATTGAATTGCAGAAGGAAAAAAACAAGGAAGAAAATAGTACCATAGACTATTTGTAGTCTCGTGGACATTAAAATATCATTCATTCATTCTAATGTGAAAACCTCTTTGGCCACTAACACGAACATAAAAGGTTGAACGAGGGGATATCAATAATCTTTTCACTAGATTCAACACCATACTGACTCTTGTGCCAAGGTGAAATAACTTTTTGTACCATTGGTCTCTATTTTTTGAAATGACAATTCGAACCATCAAAATATTTTTTATAAAATCACCAATGCTCTGAGGTTTTCCCACCTCTCATTTCCCTTTTTCTATTTGATGAAATTTTTTGGAACTTCTGTAATCGAATGATCCATTCAATTATGGTTAAATCTTTAGGCTTTAACTTCCACAAAATTTTCAGGATAAAATGGAACATGTTCGATTAAATTTTATTGTATTTGCAGGGAAGCCATTTGAATTTGGTCAAACCGAGATTCCATAATTTCTTCCCTATGGGATGTTACATCCTGTTTCGAGTTTACACAGCAAATTTCAGGGTATTTTGTCTGCCTCAGCTAACTAAACTCGCTCAAATCGAGATTCCAAAATGTCTTCTCTATGAGATGTTATATTTCAGTGTGGATTAGGGAAAATAATGGTGCATGGCCTGGATTTTTGTTCCAAATAGTCTTTGAACAGGGACACCCTGAACCCCTTTACACGATAATCCACCACGTCTGTGGTTGGATGACAGGTGTTACCATGACAACATGTTAACTCAGCAAGGTAAAACCAGTACCAACCCTTCTAGTTTCTCTTTTGGATCTACTCACGAGGATCAACATCAAAGGACTAATAACATAGTTTTTATACTCAGTGCCCTAATTACACAGAAATTAAACCATAATCTAAAGAATAGATCCAATAGCGCCTCATTTCTCTGAATTGGAGATCAAAATAAAAAGAAAAATGAGACAAATATTGAAGCACATGAGTCCATCTTGTTAGTAGGATGAAATGTCCCCTTCTACCATGCAGGTTTGTTGTTCAAATAATTAGGAACTTTACAAAACTAACTCGGAGGTTTGTATAAAATCGCCAACTTTTTTGAAATGAAAATTCGAACCATCAAAATATTTTGTATAAAATCACCAATGCTCTGAGGTTTTCCCACCTCTCATTTCCCTTTTTCTATTTGATGAAATTTTTTGGAACTTCTGTAATCGAATGATCCATTCGATTATGATTAAATCTTTAGGCTTTAACTTCCACAAATTTTTCAGGATAAAATGGAACATGTTCGATTAAATTTTATTGTATTTGCAGGGAAGCCATTTGAACTTGGTCACACCGAGATTCCAGAATTTCTTCCCTATGGGATGTTACATCCTACTTTGAGTTTACACAGAAAATTTCAGGATATTTTGTCTGCCTCAGCTAACTAAACTCGCTCAAATCGAGATTCCAAAATGTCTTCTCTATGAGATGTTATATTTCAGTGTGGATTAGGGAAAATAATGGTGCATGGCCTGGATTTTTGTTCCAAATAGTATTTGAACAGGGATACCCTGAACCCCTTTACATGATAATCCACCACGTCTGTGGTTGGATGACAGGTGTTACCATGACAACATGTTAACTCAGCAAGGTAAAACCAGTACCAACCCTTCTAGTTTCTCTTTTGGATCTACTCACGAGGATCAACATCAAAAGACTAATAACATAGTTTTTATACCCAATGCCCTAATTACACAGAAATTAAACCATAATCTAAAGAATAGATCCAATAGCACCTCATTTCTCTGAATTGGAGATCAAAATAAAAAGAAAAATGAGACAAATATTGAAGCGCATGAGTCCATCTTGTTAGTAGGATGAAATTTCCCCTTCTACCATGCAGGTTTGTTGTTCAAATAATTAGGAACTTTATAAAACTAACTCAGAGGTTTGTATAAAATCACCAAATTTTTTGAAATGACAATTTGAACCATCAAAATATTTTGTATAAAATCACCAATGCTCTGAGGTTTTCCCACCTCTCATTTCCCTTTTTCTATTTGATGAAATTTTTTGGAACTTCTATAATCGAATGATCCATTCGATTATGATTAAATATTTAGGCTTTAACTTCCACAAATTTTTCAGGATAAAATGGAACATGTTCGATTAAATTTTATTGTATTTGCAGGGAAGCCATTTGAACTTGGTCAGACCGAGATTCCAGAATTTCTTCCCTATGGGATGTTACATCCTGCTTCGAGTTTACACAGCAAATTTCAGGATATTTTGTCTGCCTCAGCTAACTAAACTCGCTCAAATCGAGATTCCAAAATGTCTTCTCTATGAGATGTTATATTTCAGTGTGGATTAGGGAAAATAATGGTGCATGGCCTGGATTTTTGTTCCAAATAGTCTTTGAACAGGGATACCCTGAACCCCTTTACACGATAATCCACCACGTATGTGGTTGGATGACAGGTGTTACCATGACAACATGTTAACTCAGCAAGGTAAAACCAAACTTTAAAACCGATGCCAACCCTTACGGTTTCTCTTTAATTTCTACTCACGAGGATCAACATCAAAAGACTAATAACATAGTTTTTATACTCAATGCCCTAGTACAGCAGAAATTAAACCATAATCAAAGAATAGATCCAATAGCACCTCATTTCTCACAGATTGGAATCGAAAATAAAAGAAAAAATGAGACAAATATTGAAGCGCATGAGTCCATCTTGTTAGTAGGATGAAATTTCCCCTTCTTAAATGCGGTTTGTTGTTCAAATCCTGAACTTTATAAAACTAACTCGAGTTTATATAAAATCACCAACTTTTTGAAATGACAATTCGAACCATCAGAAATATTTTGTATAAAATCACCGATACTCGAGTTTTCCCACCTCTCATTTCCTTGCATACATTTGATGAAATTTTTGGAACTTCGTAATCGAATGATCCATTCGATTATGATTAAATCTTTAGGCTTTAACTTCTAAATTTTTTCGGGATAAAATGGAACATGTTCGATTAAATTTTATTGTATTTGCAGGGAAGCCATTTGAACTTGGTCAGACCGAGATTCCAGAATTTCTTCCCTATGGGATGTTACATCCTGCTTCGAGTTTACACAGCAAATTTCAGGATATTTTGTCTACCTCAGCTAACTAAACTCGCTCAAATCGAGATTCCAAAATGTCTTCTCTATGAGATGTTATATTTCAGTGTGTATTAGGGAAAATAATGGTGCATGGCCTGGATTTTTGTTCCAAATAGTCTTTGAACAGGGATACCATGAACCCCTTTACACGATAATCCACCACGTCTGTGGTTGGATGACAGGTGTTACCATAACAACATGTTAACTCAGCAAGGTAAAACCAGTACCAACCCTTCTAGTTTCTCTTTTGGATCTACTCACGAGGATCAACATCAAAAGACTAATAACATAGTTTTTATACTCAATGCCCTAATTACACAGAAATTAAACCATAATCTAAAGAATAGATCCAATAACACCTCATTTCTCTGAATTGGAGATCAAAATAAAAAGAAAAATGAGACAAATATTGAAGCGCATGAGTCCATCTTGTTAGTAGGATGAAATTTCCCTTTCTACCATGCAGGTTTGTTGTTCAAATAATTAGGAACTTTATAAAACTAACTCAGACCATTTGTTTCTTTTCAGTCATTATAATAACTGGATAATCTGCAGAGTTTCTGAAAGCTCACAAGATAGTCATCAATGTTGTGCCTGACTTAGTGGGGATCATTGAGAAGGCTTTGCCCATAGAAACACGAGATATCCAAAGACCCCTGCATTAATCCTACAACAATATTCAAATATTATTTTTTTCCTCTTGTTAGTTATGCATTAATCCTACAACGATATTCAACTATTATTTTTTTCCTCTTTTTAGTTAAGTGCACCCCTCATTATTTTATATTAGTGAAGGTCTCAGTGAAGACATTGTAGGAAGGAAAATATATGATAAGGAGAAACAGGTATTCCAAGTAAGTTGCCTTTATATTCATGTTGCAAGGCACAAATACTGAAATGTGGGAAGCTATCTCCTCTACAGAGAGAGATAGATCTTCAACTCCACCGTGGGTGGTAATTATGCTGGCAATGTTGAGGTTAACAATGTCCTGCAAGGCCAAGGGCTTCATGAGTGAGAAGAGCGTGTCTTAGATTTGGAGTTGGGGCGAGGAAGAAGTATATATTTTTAGGGCGACATATGGAGCAGAAGCAACAACAGAAGTTGCTGAAAAAAGAGGAAGACTCACCCATGGTCACACAACGACTGGGTGATTCCCACATTATAAAGGTGAAGGGGAGGTTCTATGGATAAAATTCATTTGTTCCTCCATACTTGTCTGCATTTACGATAGATAAAGCACACTCTCGACAAACATTTTCAGACTGACTATTTCATCTCTTCTATTAAAATGTTTAATCTCACTTCTGTAATGTTAGTACCCCTCATTATTTTATCTGATCCTTTGCACTAGATCCGAATAAAAAAAAACTGGGGGCACCAAACACGCAGATCCACTGAAAATATAGGGAAAATGTTCAGGAAGAATCATATTGGAATCAAGATCTCCATACATATATTAATAACGGAAAATCCATAATATCATTAATTATTTAGTGATTATTAGTCTCATAGAAGGATCGAACAGACATAGAAATGGGAATCGAACTTTGGATTGTTGTTGTTGCACATAAATTAGATTGTGCGTGTATCTGTGGGACCATTATACTATTGAATAAACATGAGTGGAATTTGGTAGAATCAGTTATATTTATCATTGTGATGAATTATTGACTTGAATTTTTGAATAACGTATGTTATTGTGAGTTAAAATTTGTTAGCTGGCCATCTTATGTTTATGAAGATGCCACTGTCATTGTACACTATTTATATTTGGTGATTCCCTAAATCAAATTGAAACCCTGGGACAAAAAACAAGGGAAAATTTCCCTCGTATATTACATTTGAACATGTTTTTTCCCATGCCACAGTTTAAGCAATTGAATTCTTTTTCAATGGGATCGTCAAAAATACTTGAAGTCCACTTTCCCAGGTGCTTGGGGTGCGAGGGGTGTGTGGACCAGATCCTTGGGGATGAGTCCCTATGGAACATTGTCGAGGCTGTAGTTTAAGCAGTTGAAGTCCTTTGTCAGGGCTTTGGGTGTTACCATGAATGCTCACCATTATACCACTAACTCTATAAAATATAAACTAAAAAATAAATATTATATTTGCTACTGTCTCTGGCTCCAACTCAAGCCATAGATTTTAAGTAGTCGGATTACATTTTCGGTAGGGTTAGTGTAAATGCTTTCCAATGTATCTCAATGTCTATAAAATATAAACTAAATTTAAAAAATCCAATACTATCAGTGGCTCCTAGTCAACAAATACTCTTCTCCATATGACTCCAACTATTCAAACATGATAAACTCTAGGGCACATCATATGTGGCTCTTTTTCATCTCAGTTTTATCATAAATACCAGTAGAAGACGGTGCATGGGCACTTCATGTTACTTCGTATACGAAAAAAAATGGAACGTTCTAACAATGGTCTCAAATAATGTTTTGCTGGCTTCACTGCATCTCTCACAATTTACTCATAGTAGTGAGAAACATAATTTATTGCCCAATATTTCAAATAATGGCTCTCTGATATGTTGTTTTAAATTCTCATAATTTTACAACATTGGTAAAAATCTAACAACTACTACCCCTAATGTCCCCAATGCTTCTGTCAATAACACTCCCAGATTTAATTTTGAAGTGTTTCATAAACCATGACAGAGAGTCTGCACCGCAAAGAATGTACATCCTTCAGCTTTGTTGCAAGGACTGAAGCATTGTAACAGGACCCATTGAAGTTGTTGCATACTCGACAGTTGGCTTGGGTATGAAGTGGGTCAAGTCTACTTGTTTAGTTCAAGCTCTGTAAAGCCCAGTCTGACACATCAAGACTCCAGGAATCTGACCAAAATTGATGATTTCGATGGAATTTGAGAATTTTCTTGGATGGTTTGGCCAAGTTTAACTATCCTGACTGATTTTAATGAAGTTTGGAATCCATCTAGCTATTTTTAGAAAACTACAGAAGCTTCCTAGGAATAAATTTTGGGCATTGGTAGCCTCCTTTTGAAATTCTGACACTAACATATCAGCCTATTCGAAATGCTACCACTAACATATCGGCATATCCTCATCATGTGAAGTCGTGTAGCGAAAAACAAAATCATTACATGCTTAAACAACATACACACAACAGAACTCATAAAATTAACAGAGATCCAAAAGCCAATTGAAGGAATACTAAAACCATTGCATTTATTAGATCTGCTATGTCTAAATACTGCCTACCAATTATTTGAGGAATCGAACCACTGTGAGAGAAATAACAGTACCCCACTTCCACCGACCCAACTATGCTCTTGTGATGTGTTGATTAGGCATTTTAGAGTCTTTCTTACGTAGTTCCATCATGAGCATTATTGGAGTTTTACAACAATTGCAAGGAATATCATTTTGACCAAAGTTTTGCCCCCCAGCGTCCCCCCTCTCAATTTACCGAGTGCTGATGGGTGGAGAGCCACAAGAAGGGAACCCCGGTATGCACCCTAGCACTCCGTCGACTTCACTACTGAACCAACCAACCAGTTAGAAACCAGGAACTAGTTTAACAAGCCCGAGGAAAATGTGTGTTTGGAGCAGAGAGTAAAACCCTAGTTGAACAACCATTGAAAACTGAGAAATTCATGTGACAGCTACGTGAAGTGACTGTATTTCAGTTCAAATCCTCCACATAAAAAATTTCCAGCTGAATGCAGCATAAAGAAAAAATCCTTAAAACCCCGCTACAGATCCTGTTCTGCAAAATGAGAGAATAAGGTCCACGGTTTGCTCTTTTTCTTCATTTTTTATTTAATTCAAATGAGATAATGAAGAGTGTGCATACTTACCTACAGGCCCTGCTTGGATGAAAAACTCCCATAGTAATTCTTCTGAAACTTGGGCATCCAAATTTCCAACATAGGCTACTGTAGCATCTTGATTTCTTCAACTGTATGCTGCCCTAATAGATTGGCTCCTATGCCCGGTGTTATCCTGCTGGTCATTTTCTGCTTAATACTAATAAACATTCTGCTCAAACCCCCATCATGTTGTGGCTCTAGATCTGTATTTGTATTTGATTTGTTGTCCTTCCCCTGGTAGTTATATGGCAGGTGCTCTTTAAGCGCTTGCAAAAAATTGAGAACATCTCTTGCAAAAGCGGGAAAACTCCTCGCAAAAAATTGAGAACATTTCTTGCGAAAGCGGGAAACTCCAAGAAAAGTTCCTTTTCAAAGGAAATTGAATATTGAACCTTAAATAACTCGAGTAATACGACTAGCGGAAGAGGGAAAAAATCCGAGCAAGATTATTTATATATATCTCAAAGGAAATTGAATAAGAAAACTTAAAAATATTGAGTAATATAATTATTTCCCCACACGCTCTACTATCATGTATAAGGTTGATGTGGATCAATTGTAAGGTTGGGTAGTGTCTAATTAATTGTAGGGTATGATGTGTGATCAATTGTAGGGTAGGGTAGGTAGTGTCCCATTAATTGTAATCAATATATTTAAGAACATTTAAAAAAAAGGAATGGTAAATAAATAAAATATTTTTTCATACTTATTGCAAAGGTATGGTAAATATATATCTATATATATATTAGAGGTATGGTAAATAAAGAAAATTTCCTTTTATTTTTATTCCATAAATTTTTTTATATTTAAAAAAAAAAACTCAAAAATGAGGTTTTATTTAGATGAAGTCTATGGGAAGAATACAATGGGATAAATTAATATTAATACCATAGGTCAAATACCATATTTATAAAAGAGGTATGGTAAATAAATAAATATAAAAGAGGTGATGTGGCCGAGGGCTGGGGCTAACTGCTCGCTCCCACCGTGCTAACTCTCGAATCTTTAGTCGGTGGTTATGCACTGAAACCGTGAACTAGGGCCAGGCGTCAAACTCTACCCTTTTCGGATTAACCCTTTATGTGTCCACCTGTGGTTACATGCCACACCATGGGACTGGGCTAGGGCCTAAATCCCTTCCCCCCTCTACCAAATGCATGTCTGGTATGTGCTCAATCCTATAGCGAATATGAATAGGAGTTGGGGTTGGTCCACTATCCTTTGCTCCATCCACCTCCACGACAAGTCATATAGGTGCGATACGATCAGGGGTTGGGGCTAACCGCTTGACCCCTCCTAATGCACCCATATATGTGATTCAAATATAAGTGACAGACATTATGGTTGAGAACCACTTGTAGGCAGATGGTAAGGCTTTGGAGTTTTTTATGGTAGGTCATTAGTTTGATTCCCACTAAGGCCTTCCGACCCTTAATAATGTTTTAGCCAATGTGGAGGTGCGAGGTGGCGGCCTCTAGTTGGGCCACGTGGTAGCTTCCCATTGGGAGAACAAAATACACTACAACCAATAGAATTGGGCCAACTCACAATTTAGTATCAAAATTGCAATTTTTCATTTCCGGAGAGACAATTAAAAATTACTAATGTAAATAAATAATTCATATACTTGTTGTACTTATTATCTTGTCATATTTTTATTCTTGGACTATAGTAGTCATTTACGTTAATCATTATTAATTTTTTCACTTATTATCTAGTCATATATTTTAGTCCTAGACTAAATTAGTCATTTTAGTTAGTCATTTTTAGTTTGGTCACTTATTATTTAGTCATATATTTTATCCCTAAACTAAATTAGTCGTTTAAGTTAGTCATTTTTAGTTCGGTCACTTAAAATTGCTCAAATTTAGTAGTAATTCACATGAAATAATTGCGGTGACTAACTTTTTTAGTCACCTAGTCACTAATTACATCATTTTCTACTAGTGGATATTAGTTTCCTTTCTGCAAGTTAGAAATATTAAATTGTGCATGACATCTTCAGTTACCTCCGAAAGCCACAACTGGACTGATGGTGAGGGATTGAATTATGAATGTGTAGTTTGATATTAGTTTCCTTTCTGCAAGTTAGAAATATTAAATTGTGCATGACATCTTCAGTTACCTCCGAAAGCCATAGCTGGACTGATGGTGAGGGATTGAATTATGAATGTGTGGTTTGATATTAGTTTACTTTCTGCAAGTTAGATATCAGTTACTCAAGTTGTTTATGGTTACTTCCAAAAATCATAACTAGACTAATGATGAGGGATCAGAAGACAAGTTGACGTAATTTGATTTAGATTTACTTTGTTGCAATTTTGGATTTCTGTAAGCATAGTTTCTTTTGTGTTTAGACAACAGCAAGAATAGTTTGGTTTTCATGCTCAATAGTTCACTGTTTTGATTTATTAGACTAGCAGCACCTTTTCATTTCAACAGAACATTTTCATTTCCTTTCAAGTTTTGTCATTATATGTTTCAAATTCCTTTTTAAGTTTCAAGTTGGTAAATCATTATAGAGGATATCATTTCCTTGAACAAACATAACCATGTTTTTATTTTAGACTCTCCATCTCACCTTAGAAAACCAAAAACGACAAAAAGTTAAGAAATAGGTTATCTTGCACATATAGTGCGCTGCACTTCATCAGCTTACGAATCCCGGATTGATAAATTAATGTAGCAATTTAGGACACACTAAATTGACCAAACATTTTGGCGCCATTGCCGGGGAAGTGTAAATAGGTAGCCAATTTCTTAAAAAAAAAAACAAAATAATAAAAGAAGGGAAAACTTGATAACTTCTTGAAGTATGCTCTCCTCTTGCACCTAGTGTGATCTGGAGGATCAGAAAAGAGAGTTATTGGTTTAGTAATTTCTTAAGTATGCTCTCTTCTTGCACCTAGTGTGATCTGGAAGATCAGAAAGAGAATTATTAGCCCAACTTTAAAAAAATAAATAAAATGACATGCATAGAGCAAGAGATTCTAGGGGAAGTTTTATAGCTAAAGCCAAGAGTTCGATTTTCACAACTCCATCTTCTTCAAGGCATAGACAAGATTCACCACCATCTACCCCTAGCCTTAAGATTTTTGGAATTCAAGGAGCAGCTGAATTAGAGGATTCTCCTATACCACCTACTAAATCCCATTTAGAAAACAAAGAGACTCTCTCTCATCCTTCCTTGATAGAAGAACTAGAGGACTTTAAGGACTCTAAAGAAACTATCATGGCAGAGGAAGTAATAGATGGAGGTAGAGGTAGAGGTAGAAGAGGAGGAAACAATGGAGACAACAATGGTGAAGGAAATAATGGAAGAAATAGGGAGGGAGACAACTTGTTTGGATTCCCTATAGTTGATGAGGAAACTCATACAACGATGAAAAATATCTCACCATCTGTTCTCCCTAACTTTTATGGATTGCGAAGTGAGGATCCTGAAACATTTCTGTTTGAGTTTGAAGTCGTGTGCCGAACCTATGACTATATGGAAGACTCTCAAAAATTCAAACTGTTTCCTTCAACTTTGAAGGGAGCTGCTTTGAAATGGTTCATGGGATTAGCTACTTAATCTATTAGGACTTGGAATGATATGAAACAAACATTTTTGGATAGATACTTGGACTATTGTATGCCCACCAATCACAAGGATGAGGTATTCAAAATGATGCAAAAAGAAGATGAAAATTTGGAAGATTTACTTGAAAGATTTCAATACAACTTAAAAAGAGAAAAGATGAGAAACTTAGATGATGAAACTTTGAAAGCCCTCATATTAAAAGCCATTAGAGATGAATGGATAGATATTTTAAACATGATGGGGAAAGGAGACATTTCTCAACTTCCACTTCGTGACATAACAGAACTATGTGTCGATCTCTCAAGAGGAAAATCTAAAACAGGAAAAGGGCCTAGGGATCCTTCTCTTATTAGGGCTAACAAATCTGCAACTGGATCAGTAAGTAGGGCAGAGATTGGTAATATGCTTGATGAGTTTAAAACTTATATCTTAGGGAGCCTTAGTGAACAACTAGACACCCTTAAAATCCAAAACAAGCAAAAAGCAGAAACAGATGCTCTAGCCATCTTTTGTCCGAAATGTAGGAAGAAACATGCTTTAAGGGAATGTCCCTTGGATGCAAAAGTTGTAGAAACATGTATGATTTGCTCAGAGAATCATGAGATCAGGATTGTCCTTCAATTCCTGGACTCAAAGCTGTCTTTCAAGAAGACCCAAATTCAGTAGAATCTCTCTGTTTTGTTGCAAGAAGACCTTGGCAGGGACAACAAACTCAAGGGTTTAACAACCCTATGAATCTTCAAAACCCACCAAATTGGAATCCTTGGCAACAACCTTGGCCCCAACATCAAAATCCATATCAGCCATGGGTACAAGGGATGCAAAATCCTTATGGGAGATTTGCTCAATTTTATCAATATCCTCCATGTTTTCAAAATCAACAAGCTCCACAACTTCCAAACCCAAATCCACAACTTTCATTGCCATTTCCACAACAACAACCTTCTCAACAAAATCCAAATCCTCAACTCATGCTCCCATACCAACAAAAGACAAATCAACTTCCAGCTCAGCCATTGCCAAATCCTAACAATAAGAATCCTCGGAATACTTACATGGTAGAAGGACAACAATTTCCTACCTATATGATTGTTCCTCTCAACGATGTACAACTCAGATCTGGTAGAGTTTTAGAAAAACCTTCTATAGATATTCAAGAGCAAGATACCTCTGAGGAGGATTCTCTTCAAGTCAATAAAGGTTCTGAGGAAGCATCTCTTCAAAATTCAAGCATTCAAAAAGAAAAAGAAAAGTTAACCCCCACAACTCCTATAGTTGAGCAACCTGCATCTTTATCTACACCTCCTTTTCCTGAAAGACTACAAATTGACAAGTGGGTGGAAAAACAAATCTTGTTGCCTAACTATGACTTTCTAGATGAATTGAAGAATGTTTGTATCAAGATTCCCTTGCTACAAGCCATTCGAGAGATTCCTATTCTAGCAAAAACCATAAAGGAGTTGAGTTTCGAAAGACCAGGAAGGAAACTAAAAGACACAAGAAGAATCCACCTGGTAGGAAAGATTGCAGATATTATGATGGGAAAAATTACCATGCAGAAGTATGTAGATCCAGGAAGTCCAATTGTCAAGACACATATAAATGGGATAGAAATTCCAAACACATTGATTGACTTAGGGGCTGCTATCAACATTATGAGTAGACAGACTATGGACCGGCTAAAACTTCCTAACCTTCTTTTTACACCTACTTTACTGCAACTTGCAGATCGATCAATTATTAAACCAGATGGTGTATTAGAAGATATTTCAGTCTCCTTAGATTCTTGGGAATATCAAGTAGATTTTATGATTTTGACTCCCAAGAGTAATCTAGGAGGGCACCCACTTATCTTAGGAAGACCTTGGCTAGCCACAGCTGATGCTTTCATTAGTTGTAGATATGGGGATATGTACATTTCTAATGGTAATTCGACAAAGAAATTCAATTTCTATCCTCCAGCAAAAGCAATCACAGAAGTAGGAGACAATGAATGGGTCGATGATGAGGACACTATACAACCTGTCTTTACCATTTCTGAAATCAGTGAGGATAGTCAAATTCTGAACACATTAGAAAATTTTGAGACATCTTCAGAATATGACTCCACACAATTTCAGTTGGAATTTGACATAGAATATTTATCATCAAGAAAAATGTCTCTTTACTCTATGGAAGAGTTTGGTAGTTCTACTATTGAGATTTTTCCAGGAAAAACATTGAATACCAACAAGCATTTGGAAAAGTCACAACAAGAAGAACTAACCAAAATCTTGCAAAAACATTCTACTGCATTTGCATGGGAGTATACTGACATGAAAGGTATTGATCCTAAGACTTGCATCCATCATATCTATATTGAGGAAAATAGTAGACCAATCAGAAAACCTCAAAGAAGGATGAATCCAAATCTTAGGGAGATAGTGAAAGAAGAGCTCCAAAAACTACTCAATGTAAACTTCATTTATCCAATTTCAGATAGCCGATGGGTTTCTCCTCTAGTTATAGTACCTAAAAAGAATGGTAAATGGAGGGTATGCATTGATTATAGGGAATTGAACAAAGCAA